>JAWWML010000036.1:376616-408529 GCA_035047165.1 Ormyrus rosae
AAGTTTAGTTAAAAACGAACAAAAAAAGTGGTCGATCATTGAAAGACATCGATTATTCACTAAGATACAGCTATTCACAAAATTGCAACAAAATAAATAAAACTTTAATATCTTTTGAACTAATAACATTCCTTCGCTAAGCACGTCAAGATAGGACGAGAAGCACGATTATAAACAAAGATAGCTTCGAAAATTTAAAGGACCAGCGCAGGCTTCACGTTCTGGACACCGCTTCGTAATGATGTCTGTATTTCGGATCAATACGATGGACCGGCAACAAAAATAATATCAATAGGGCGAGACACAGTATTCACCATAGAATCTAGTAACATGGCTTTCTCACTAATAATTAAGAATTATATTAGATTTTGCGATAGAATACTAATAAAAACCGAGTACCCTAAACTACTAATTTATGAAAAAACAGAAGAAAATACACTTTTTGATAGTGAGGCTAAGGCAAATCCAGGAATTTATAATTTAGACATTTTTACGTATGTAAACTCGAAATTTATCCTTGTAGAAACCCATTTCAGAGAAGAACTAAAAACTTTATATTCAAATATCCTAAAAGATAAATGTCAAATAAAAAGGAAAATAATTTATAACTCCTTATCCATAGTACTCCTTTCCCCAGACGAATTCGCTTATAACTTAATGCAAAAACCAGGATATGTTGCACGTTTAGCATGTGAAGCAGTTCACGTAATAAAATGCTTACCGCGAGAAGTAAGCATAGCACGCATGGATAACTGCTACATTGAATTACTAGTAACATCAGGAAACGAAACACTTTTTTTAAAACCAAAAACCCATATATTAACTAAAAGAGGAAAACAAATAAATTGCAACTCTATAGTCCCACAATATTACAAATTAGGAAAAAATTGGATCACCCTTTCAACAAAACCTAATAAAATAACTTCTAAAATTGAAACAGTACGCCCAAGTACGAACTGGTCTTGGAAACCAGAGAAAATGGAATTTTTAGCAAAAGCTAAGAAGACTTAGAAAAATTACAACACATAATGTTTCCTATGGAAAAAGCAGCCTTATTAAATACATTAGCAAGAGGAAGGCAAGGAGAAAATGTACAAGATGAATTAATAAAGAATTTATTGACAGAAAACGCTCTAACACGTATCGCCAAAACAACATGGAACAAATTTGGAAGTAAGTTCATAACTTCCTCCATAAGCTCGGTAATTATAATGATTTAAATCATTCCAAATATTTTTAAATTAGCTGTCAACACTATCATAAGAGGACACACCCTACACGCTCTATACGGCTGGTCAATAAGAGTGTTAGGAGCACTATTTAGTTCTATAACATACATGTTTACAACTCTTCAAAAATCAGGAGTATATTCAAAATAGCAAAACTAAAAATAAAGATGTAGAACTGCAAGAGGTAATCATCGAAAAACCAATTATAAGCAGACCTATCCCAACTTTCACACGAGACATCATACAAGGAAGGACATCCGAAGCATTCCAAATACAAGAAAATATACAAAAACAACCACCCAGACAGCCACCCAGGCTACCACCCTTTCCCCCCGCAACTGAAAGAAAAGTAGAAAACGCAGTTAACAATTTTTGGAATTCACCAATAAAAACAAAATTAAATAGCTTTCTTAATAAACCTGAAATGGGAAATCAAGGATAAATTCTGAGTACAAATTAGGAAATTAGATACTAACAATTAATATAAGTAAATAAGAAACAAATAGCTAGGGACTTTAGTGTCCTTTCTTTTTCCTTTTTTTTTTTGGCAGGGAGGGAAGTAGGCGAACTACTTCTCACCTACTCTACCTCACAAATAATAATACTTTCAAAATTGTTAAAAATAAAGCAAACTATTTATAATTTATGATTTATGTTTGTAAGTTATTTATAATGTATAAGCTACGATTATAAGATATCTATAATTTATAATTATATAAAAAAAAAATACTAAATTAAATTGCGTTGGAACACACGTTAGATTTAAACACGCGGAAGAAGAAACAAACATTTTCAAAATGCTGACGCTCGCATTCTTTACAAAGCAGCCGCGTCACGTCACTCTAGATCATGCAACAAGATCTCTTTTGGGCATTTAAAACCTTCAAGACCAAAGAAACGATAACTTTGCATACAATTCGACTTCTAAAATACCGAATGTGTTAAACATCTTACTCGTCTACTGGGAGAAGTAAAAATTGTTAATCAATCGACCGCTGACAATTAAACTCTCATATTGCACATCTCAAGGGTATGCAATATCTTGGGCGGCCAGATGTTACGTTCTAAAGACGTGTCTTTATTAAAAATATCAGCGACTGACTGACCTGCTCAATCCGATTGACCTCCCAAAAATTAAAACCACTGAATAAGCGATCAGTGCCTTTCGGTTACAAAACAATTTAAGTATTAAACGAGAGCATCTCGTTGAATAAGCAAAACGAAACAGTATATAAGCAGGCAAAAATCAACTAAAGGCAGTTCTTGTTCTTGTTCGTTACCGGTCAATCGCGGTTGGTTTTTAATAAAGTGTACTTTTTATTTTGAAACTCATCTACGTATCATTCCCACCCCTCAACTTCCTATCAGGTCCAGTGAGAGTGGACTAAGACATAAGTAAGTAGAAATAAAATAGTAATAATCCAAAATTATTAATGAAATACAAGTTGGTGAAGTCTATTATCCATTAGATCCCGACAATAAGAAAATAGATATATATAAAGTCTTTGAATTTAATAAATTCAGACTTAACAATACAGAAATTTTTCAAAAACCATTTATTCTTACTCCTGACACCTCAGAATACAATTATAACATGTTTTTAGAACAACTCCAAAAATTATATTACATAAAGCTTCCTCTAAGAGGAAACAAAAATTAGTTTTCTTTAAGGGTAGGGTACAGTAAAAAAAATTCTGTACTTAATAATATATATTTACAGAAATATAAATATGTTTTAGTTACATAAAAGTGGAGAAAGAAAAAAATTTTCAGCCTATTTTAATCAAATTTAAAAGAGTTTTACTTTAAAAAGTAATCAAAAAAGGTGCTTATTCGAAATATCTCTTACGGGGCAAAGTTTGAGATATCACCAAAAACTGTATTTTTTTAATACGTAGTGCCAAAACCTATAACTTTGCAGAGGCTTTTGTTCGTATACTCAAAAATATAAATTAAAGACCTTTTCGAGTCAGCGAAACATTAAAAAAGTGAAACAAATGCTCTATTTTTAACAATATAATTACCAATCAAAAACTGAAGAATTATTTGAAGGACAAAAGCCTGTGTAACTTTTTATACACATAATAGCCTACCTTCTTTCAACAGTTTTAGCTGGATCCAATGAAAATTGCCCCGTAAGGAACATTTGAAACTGAAAAAGTTGATTTTGAGAAAAACAGCTTTAAAGTTTTTCACAAAAATAATTTCATAGCTTTATCAATTTAGCAGTTCAACATTTTCCAGCACCGTAGAATACTTCTTCCTGCTTTTTTTAGTGAATTTTCTGATTGCTGATATTTTTTTTAACTTTGTGCACTTGCCAAGTTTAAGAGATTCGTTTCCAGCTAATTTCTGCTTGGACTACTTCCATGGCACTTGAAGATTAACAAAATGTATCTCATTCTTCACATTCTTCTTAGTTTCTTTTCTCTCGCTGAGTACAATTTAATGATTTGTGTGCTCGCTAATGCCATGTGGTATTATTAAAAGATACTGTCACGTAACGAGTGACCTTTCGCGGTTATTCCCCGTTTTAGCCTGCGCCACTGCGCAATAGCTGGGATGGGGCGCAAGGTAGTTTTACTTAGTAAAAAGGAGGTAACCGGCCTCCCGCGTCGCGAAGGCTGAAACACACTCCGATAGATCGGCTAGCCCGGTCTACCTTCACGGTTTCCTGCCTTATCCCCCCTCGGCGTTCAGGGTGGCTTTGACGGAAGCCCGGGGGATGGCTCCGTACAAAAAGGATTTTTAGGCGGGTTGAATAAATAACAAAAAAAAACGAGACGATTAAATCTGAAAAATTAATTCAAGTAGAGTTATTTAGTGTAACGGCTTCGCGAAGGAAATAAAAAAAATAAGATGTAATTATTTGCGGTTACGCGGCGAGCTCAGCTCATGGCAAAGTTCAAAAGGTCTCAGGGCCCTTTTGCTCATGTGGGCCTTTTCAGTCCCTGAGCGGATGCGCTCTGAGCCAGGGTGGAGGAAGTCCTTCTCGCCGGGGAGCGGATGGTGCTCTCAGCGAGGACCGAGCCTCTCCCTGAGATCCGTGTCTGACCTTTGCGCGGAGCTGAAAACAGAGCTCTGCTCCGAAGATCGTCCGACGATCGAATGCGCGGCGCGCGGTGGCGCTCCGCGCCTCCCCTACATTTTTTTCACGATTGGGGGTAGGCCCCCGTGACCACCCGGCCATTTGATTGGTCGGGGGTTATCGGCGCCGCGGAGCCGAGCGGTTTCCGCATAAATCCCGGCGCCCGGGATTTCTGCGGAAGCGGCTGCGTGCCGAAGGCGCTTCGGCGGAAAAAGTCGGCGAGCGAATTTCTCGCGACTCTCTCCGCGCACGTCAATTTTTACTTCAAAGAGAACAAAAAATCGCTAAAAACGGTAAAACTTTTAACCAGAATCCCTACGAATTTATTTCCAAAAGCGTTGCTTAGAGCCGCGCGAAAAATGTATATCTCCCCCCCCCCCTCCTCCCAAAAAAAGCAGCAGCCGCGAAAGCCATTTCATTTTTTGCACACAGCCTTCTCCGGTAACTCTTTGACGAGACGTCGAGGCTACACGATATATTGCAGTGTAGCACTGCGCAGTAGAAGCGCCTGTACATCGGCAGTCGCCCCCATAGGAAGCGGAAATTAAAGGGTTCTCGTAAGAGGAAATCGATGAATGCTTTGTCTCTGCGCAATCTCTCTCTCTCTCTCTCTCTCTTGCTCTCTTTCGCTTCCTCGGCCTCTTTCACGCCGGCGTTCAACCGGCGGAGCTTTATCGCCGCGCGCGACCAGAAAAAATGGCCGCTCGCCGAATAAACCGAAGGCACACCCCGTCGATGAAGATTAATCAAAGGAAAACAAGCTATTCGGCCAGCCTAAATAAACGCCACTGCCAGAAAGAGAGAGAGAGAGAGAGAGAGAGAGAGAGAGAGCGAGAGAGAGAGAGGTAGATGAAAGGGGGAAAAGAGAAAGGAGAAAAGTTTGATTCGTTGTCGCTTTCATACTGGGGTATCCGGTGGTACGCGCGATTCACTTTTCAATTTCCTCACTATTGAAAACTGTTTTCATAAGCTGCGCTCTGCGCGCGAGATCAGAGGGAAGCCTCTCGCAAAAGAATATCATCTGACGTTCTATCTGTGTACATATATGCGGGGAGAGTGAAGAGCGAGAGAGAAAAAGGGGGAGGGAGTTTTAGAGAAATATTGGCTTTTGCGCCAAGAAAAGCATCGCCACTTAAAGGAAAATATATTCTTTCTAATAAAGCTCGCAACTTTCTCCATTTTTACTCGCAGATCTTGCTGCTTTTTCATGCTTAATGCCTAAACGATATCATTTTTAGCCAATGCACCAAGTTTTTAATTTCGTTAACGGGGTGGAAAGTGTATCAAACACGAATTTGTGGAACCATGTAAACAACGTGAGTTATCTTGCGAGCACTAAGCGGTCCATTGTTATTAATGAGCTAATCTAAAACCGAGTAAATTAAAGCTAATTCAATGTGGAAACCTAATACTTTACGGCCTCTTTGGACGAGTTAATGTTGGTACTTTTTCAAGGATTTTTGTAATTTTTGAAAATTTTTCAAAATGAATTCGTTTGTAAAAAGCGTTTTTTACGTCAATTGATTGAATACATTAAATCATCTATTATGTTTGAGACAGACTAATATAATTAAATTAAGCAAAATTAAACTTTTATGAAACTAAAAATGGAGTTACATGCAAAAATAAAAACTAAGTAATTGATTTTTAAAAATTTTTTTATTTAACATGTTACTTAAAATATTGAAACTTTTTACTAGAAAGATGGATTTGCATAAAAAAGTAAATTAAGTAATTGATTAAAAAAAACTAAGTAATCCATAAAAGAAAATTTTTAAATGAAATCCATCAATAATTTTTGCTGCCTGGAACCAACCAAATTCCACCCAAAAACCGAGAGCAACTCGTTAAAAACTCAGCTCCCCGTAGCTCGCGGCTAAAAAATCGCAGGCTTCCTTAGCCATGCATCCGCCTCAGAATTTCGACTTAATTGTAGCGAAATCCAGGCGTTCGCCTCATCTTAGAGGCGACTCACGCGGTCGGCTATCTGGAAGATTGAGCACCGGCGCTCTCTCTCTTTCGCTCGGGCCCGCCTTATCTTAACGGCCGCGGTCATTTACACGCAACCCTGAACTTCCTGATGTAACAATCGCTTTCGTCTCTCAACCGGCTCGTATCTGCAGCTCCGACAATCGCTCTTACGTATTTCACCGTCGCCGCGCGATCGCTCTCCAAGCGGCGGATGTTTATGCGCGGATGTCTTTCCTCGCCGGGACACTTCCTAGCTCTAAGGACGGCCGCTGTCCTGCTTAGCGCTAGATTTCATCGCGAGCTCGTACTTTGGAGGGCGCTTTTTTTCTGGACAAAGGCTCTGGACGGGGTAAGGTAGATTGGGAGGGATAAGGCTTAACAAATGTTGCGGGGTAATGGTTTATTAGTTCAGATTGTGTAAGCTTCGTTCAACAGTTCATAAATTAGGCGTATTTAGAGAACTGTTCCTTGATTTCGTTACCAGGTTAAGGCAGCATTATATGTTGCTTTTGAGCGCAATTGATATTAAATATCAGAATTTGAGAAAATTAATTTGTTATCAAAAGTATTAATTTTTTTTTAAAACATGAAATTGTTAATTTTGAAATAATGTAACTTTAAAATGTTTTAAATGTAGTGAATCAAGCATAATTGATTTTACTTGCAAAAACAAATTATCCATGATGAATAAACGAAAATGCACGAAAAAAGTGGAAATAATTGAAGAACAATTAAAGCACAGTAAATAATGACAATTTTAAAAAAAGCAAACGGGAAAAAAGACGGAATAAAATAGTATTAGCATATCTCGCAATCTAACAAACAGTACAATTAAAAAGTAGAAACACAAATCAATAATGAAAAAACTCCAATTAGAATTTTTGCCACAATATCTCGCTCCGCTCGCAATAAAAGTCACACGCTGCTTTTAATCAATCCACAACCTCCTCTAATAACCAAGAACAATATTTGAATATTTACCCGCGGGCCAAACTGTTTGTCCTTCAAACAATTTTGGCAATGGACTTGTCCTCCTCGCCGCAGTGCGTCCGAGAGAGCGCGTTAATTTAAAATAATGCGCGCATAAACACGAGCCTTACCGTACCAGCCGCAGAGCAGCGCACATCGACTCCCGACGACACGCAGCCCAACCTCCAATTAATTCGTCGTGCACGTTACTCTCCTCTTCCCCTCCCCCCCGAGCAAAAAAGCAGAGGCATTAACACGCTTCCACGCGCATCGGCGGGCAAAAAGCTGCCGCATTTTATTCGCGAGATTTACGCTAACGAGACAAAATCTCCGCGCGTCCTCTCCCCCTTGCGAAACAAGTGTCTCGTCGATGAAGGAGGAGCGGGGAAGCTTGTCAGCCGCAGCTACGAGCCTCCGACAAAGTCGTGTATTGTCTATCGTCTCGGACACAATGGCCTGCCCGGGCCTCCGCTCTTTTAACGAGACGCTAGTTAAGCGGCTGCGCTGCAAAGTGCGTACGTAGGAGCTGCTCTCTCTCTCCCGGCGAGTCTGGCGGCATTGTGTGCGTCGAGTGCCGGATGAAGAGCGGCGCACAGTGGTCCGCTTCTTATAATTTATTTAAATACATATTTATATACATTTTGTGGACGGTTAAATATAATTTTTATAAAAGAAATAGAAAAAATTATGAAAATGTCATTTTTCAAAATAAAATAATTATTATTTCTGTGACGTTCTTTCCATTTTATAAAATATTTCCTAAAAAAGTGATTATGAAGTTTTTACATGTTCTAATTGATTTAAATAATTCAGTTTTCTTGATACATAGTCAATTAAATAATTCCTTTGCTCCTCTTTTGGTAAACCTTTTTGAGCTCGTAAAGTATTATGCAGTTCTAATTTTTTAATTGGCGTCATTTAATATAGCACTTTAATTAAATGAAGCTTAATATATACTTCGCGAACTTTAAGTATACTTTTAAAGCATTAGTTTTTTTTTAAGCTGTAGATCGTATGTGCAGAAATGCAGTGCTGCAAACTTTAACCTAAAATACAAACAGTACTACACAAGTGCAGCGGCTTCTCATTTGAAATTCACAGGCGCCTGACAAATTGGTTTCGAATTTTGATTGTTAAATATAATCAGAAAACTATATTAATTTTTATAATTTTATGTACGAATCAATTTTTAAGAATAAAAGAAGTAAATAGAAATTGAATATTTAATTCAATTATTTGTTATTTTTAAAAATTGATTGATATAAAATCGTATATAAATCATCTAGCTTTTTAAGCTATTTTCTTACTTCTTAAATGCAAATTTCAATAAAATACTATACGAATAATATCAAATAATAATAATAATTTTAAGATTAATTATTTAACTTAAAATAATTTTTTTTCTTTAGAAATACGTCGTTTTTATTAGATTACTTAAAGAGTTGCAAATATTTGCAGCTGAAATTTCCATTAAATGAAAGTTTGAAAGTTTCTCGAAAGAAAGATGCGTTATTGCGGGCACGAGCGGACATGATCACTAAATTTGTATATATGACAGAAAAAAAAAAATTGCAACTTTTTTCCGCAATTAGTTTATTGAACTAATATAAATGCACGTTAAATTAGATATTTTTGTGGTAAAGACTCCTAGGATACATAACAATTAGAAATATCAAAATTATTGTATGGCCAAATATGAATATAATAAAATTTATTAATTATTAAATGACATAAAAAATTCTTATTTTAACAAAAAATGTTATGTTGGTATCTTAAATATTCCTTTGTACCAATAAAAAAACGGTTTAAAAAAAATAAGGAGTGAAATTTGGTCCATATATACATATAGATTAGTCGAATTGAAGAAAAATTTCCATTTTAAAAAGTTTACAAAAATGAATTTTGATCAAGAATTTGGCCAAACGGACCACTGTGCGGCGCAGGAGAGAACGGGGTGAAGAGCCTCGGCCGGGGGTGAGTGGATTTGGCTTTTCGGAGTTTTTCGAAACTCGCCGCTAAATTATGCGCGAAACCGAGTGGCCGCTTGAACTACTTTCGGGTTTCTTTTTTTTTCTTTAATTTGACGGGAGACATAGAAGTATTAGGAAGATGTCCGGCTTGTGCTGGGTAATCAGGAAAATCTGAAATAATTTAGATTCAAAATTTACATTTGAGCAATGAAATTATGTTTTTTATCAAAATATATTAATTAACAAAACGCATGGATTCAATTATATGGTAAAGTACTTGATTTACAATTCAAAAATTTATTTCAGTTCTGTTGATAAATTAAACATATTGCCCTTTCGATTAACTTCTGATTGAAGACTAATTTTACTCCGAATCTCTCAATAATTATACATTACGTGACTACTATTTTAACTGGAATAAAAGTGGAATAAAATAAAGCATTGAACATCTATTGAAAATATGCTGATTGCCGACCATTTTAAAAACTTATTTATAGTAACTTAATAAATAATTTTGACATTTGAAATTTCTGCAATAACGGAGTTAAAAGTTGGAATAACATAAACGTTGAATAATAAATTGCATAACTTTTAAGTTTGCGTTTTCTTTAAAGTTTTATAGTGTTATATTAAAAAACATTACCATAATTTTAGATCGATACATAAGTTTTAATCTGGCAGCATTAAGATTATCGTTAAGATAAAAGTACTTCAATCCGGTTTAAAGGCTAGTTTTATTTCAACGATTCCCCGATAGTATCAGTCTGTCTCATAAACTTTAATACGCCGTAATTCCCGAGCATTTAAAAAACCATCGAATCTATAAACAACCACATAACAAACCGAATCTCCGTCAAATCTCGCGTTCCACCTCGCAAAAAGTCCCATTCACGAAAGGACCCAATTGCTTCGCGAAGTTCAACAAAAGCCGAAGCTGCTAAACTCCTCGTTCAAAAAAAAAGAGAAAAAAAAAGAAAAAAACAACAGCAGCGAAGTGAGCAGGTAGTTCGCCGAAAAGGAGAGTGAGCAGGAAGCGCACTCGGAATAAGCCTGTCGTCGCTCGCTTTCATCCCTCCCACCCTCGCGAAGATTAATTCACGCTATTAGCTGAAAGGGTGCTGCTGCTGCTGCTGCTGCTGCTGCTGCTGCCGGGACACAATGGCCTCGTGCTGGAGCACAATAATAAACAAAGCCCCAATTATGTCGAGGTGTTGTGCGCCCCGACGACGCCTAATGCCGCGGCTGCCCACTTGTTTCCCATGAGCGGCGCAAAGAGTCCGCCCGAGAAGGTAAACACACTCCCAATGCCCGTGGAATTGATTAGCCTGCCGTTCTCACCTCTCGCCGTTTCAATTCAATGCCCCCCTCGGCTGAAATTCGAGGCATTGCATTATTTGCGAAGTGTGCGCTTTTTTAAAGCAGGATGCTTCAACTTTGGGGAAGGCTTGGACTGGGAAAAGTATTAATGTGCGGGGTATTATGACTATATTTTAAAATTGATTAAAAGCGTTTTAATGGATAGCTGTTTGTTTTTGAATATTCATCAGCTGAATTAAAAATATTCGAATGGTAAAGTAAATTTACAGAATAGAATTAAATTTTTTGCTTTTATTATAATTTACGGTGCGGTATTATTCTTATTGAAGCATTAAAATATGTATCAAAAGTGCATTGTGAATATTTCAGCGTCAATTACTCCTAACAGGAAATTAATCATTTTTACGGATTAAGATGTTAATTAAATGAAAGCACTTTTAAAAGTTGATTAAAACGTGAAAAGGCAACATTTTATCGTTTTTAATTAATTAACAATAACTTATTTAAAGCTCGTTAAAATTTTCATCAAGGAACAATCCCATAATTATTACATCTAACTAAATATTATTTAGAAATAAACTTTTTCTACCTATAATTCTCGTAGTAATTCCCAGTACATTAAAAAGTAATGACTGCATTTCTCCGCGCATTTCTTGACTTTATTCCCGAGCATAATTCGATAACGAAAGGCTTTTTGATGTTTTAAAATATATGCGAAACATTACCGAGAAATTACTTCATAAATCCGAACCGGATTATACAGCAAGAGTCGGCGCTCCCTCAAACGCGAAGCGTGAAAAAATACTCGTTAAAAACTTATTAAAATCTCCTGAATCACTTTGCTCAATGGATAATTCCAAGGGCAATCTCCTCCCTTAATTTATTAAGGTCGCGGCTTGCTCGCGCGCGAGAGATTCGTCTCTCCCATCCTAGGAAGCCCGACGTCGTCCCGAGGAGGATATAGAAAAAAAGAGAGAGTGAGAGAGAGAGAGAGAGAGGAGCTTTGCCGAAAAGGAGGGAGGGCGCACAGTGAACATAATTTTCCGCTTAGCGGACAAGAAAAATTGGCAGTGAAATGGCGACGCTTCCAGCTTCCCTATTAGCGACGCCGTTCGCCCCGCGCGGATAATGAGATAAGCTCGTCTCCTTTCTTGCAGCCCCTTCCTTCCTTCCTGCCTTCATCCGAGGCTCTCCCTCTCTCTCTCTCTCTCTCTTTTTTTCCATCTTCCTTCTTTCTGCGTTCTTCGTTTTTCACGCCACCTTTCTCACGCTCTATGCTCTTTCTCGCTCGCTAATTTCTTCCGCTCTGGCCTCGCCGTCGCCTTGCATATGCCTCTCTCTCAATCCATTTCAATAAATCCAGGGAACCTCTTTCTCACTGCCTCGCCCCCCCCCCCCCCTCTCGCTTCTCCCCTCGACCTCCGATCTTTAACTCTTTCATCCTAATAGCATTTCCGTTTCACGCTTTGTTCGCTTTTGAGTGTGCCGTGGATGAGTTGCCGCCTCGAAAAATTTGCACTTTTATTGCTTCCCGATGTAGGCACAGATATTGCAAAAAGAACTTTCCTTTTCAAAGCTTCGCTTTGTCAAACTTCGATTTATTCCTAGAGTTGCACAAACAGAGCTTATAAGTTGATTCTTTTTTCGGAATTTTTTATTTTAGTAGGAAAACATTAGTACCGCATGACATTTTTACACATATTTCGTAACTTTACTTGCACTTAAATGATTTTTATGCGCAAAATTTGATTTCTCGCGCGATAAAACGCTCAAACTCTATCGGTGAGTTATCCCTCGCTTAATTACGCCAAGAACCCAATTAAACCTTAAAAAAATGTTAATCCGAAATGCGGAATCCCTCGGCAAGCCGGGCGTTCTCATAGATTTCACGGTTGCGCGACCACCGCCGAAGGTATAAAACGGTCGCCGGGCGCACTTCCACGCCTGTCGTCTCGCCTCCCGCGGCGGCGGCAGAGATAAGCCTCGGCGCTCGAGAGGGAGAGAGCAAGATAGAGGAGAAAGGAAGCCTGTCCCTCGGATCGATCCTCCGCGGGGAATTAATTAGCGGGGTTAATTGCCGAAGTGCAGTCAGTCGAGACTTCGTCTTAGGTACAATCGCCGACGGACGTACTATTTCCGATCGACGAGAGCGCGCGAACCTATTAATGAGTAAATCGACATTCCGTAGGCGCTTAACGCCCCGCCCCCGCCGGCAATTAGGCGACGTCGGGCGCCGATGAGCCGGCCTGATTCTGCCGCTGATGCTTCATTAATGCAGTTTGCCGGATCTGAATGCGTCGTAATTGGCGAATTCCGCCTCGCACCTGACGAGTGTCTATAAGCGATGCCCGCCTCGATGGCGCGAGCGATTAGCGGGATAAACATTTTTTTTTTAGGTCCGCGTGGCTTGGTTTCTCTGGGCCTCGCCGTCTTCTGGAATTCAATTATTTGCGCAGATCGGTAAGATGAAATATTCAATATGAACAGAGGGATATTGCGAACGTTGTAAAGAATTCAACACTTTTGGAAGATCCTGAATCGTTTTTTAAAAGCAGTTTTTATATTGAAAGTGGAAAATATTGGAGTCAATAAAATTTCAGAAGAAATAATAATAAAATTACTTTGTGAAAATAAAAATAGAAATTCTACTAATGTTTTTTCGATAATGTGCAAAACGTCAACTCTTCATAAAACAGTAGCAACAGTGTAATTAAATTATTCAAACGGAAATGAATATTTTTTAAATAAACATCGCGAAATTTAATTAATCAATTCGAAGCTCGTTCAGTCATAATACTTTTTTACAACATTCCGTAAACTATTAATATACGAAGCAGAATAAAAGTCGTCCGCGAAATTCGTCAAAATCTACGCGGCAAAAAAAAAAAAGAACTCGAAACAGCAGAAGCATTCAAGCGCCTATTAGCCGCCCTCCGGCAAGAAGAAAAAAAGGCAGCGAAAACTGCTTAACAATGCATCGGACAAAGAGGATTGAGTTAGCAGCCTCTGCTCCGAAATTCTCCGAGCTGCGGCGGCGGCGGCCCCGGCGAACGGACAATCGCAGCGCGCGACAGAGACGAGAGGCGACGCTCGGCTAATGGTTTAATCCGAACGTGGATGTTAAACAGATTAGCGAGAGCGCCTGCGCGTATTTGCCTTGCGCGGTTTCTCCGAACAAATTAGCCGCAATTACGGCGGATAATGGCCAGCGACAGCTTAGCGGCCCCTCCCCCCCTGCCTCGGCCTACGTCTTTTCCGAGCGGCTCTCTCTCTTTTTCCAGCCCCCTCTCTCTCTGTCTCTCCCTCGGCGTTCTCCCGCTTCTTGCCCCGCGAGCAGGATATCGTGAGAGGAGCTGCTGCTGCCGCGGCGCTGAAAAATGCCGCCTGAATCTTTCTGCTCCGGATCGTTTAACGAGCAATTAAGAGAGCGCATCCGCGATTAATCAACGTCACTCTCGAGCTTCAACTTCCGCGTTGAGAGCGCGCGGCGGCGACGTCGCCCCGATCTGCCCTTTCACCCGGCGCCGATTCGCTGCTCTTCTTTTTCGATTGTTCGCCGAGGAAACTTATTAATTCATCTGCCTGTCGGATGCTTGCTGCTTGCTCGAATGGATGGCAGCGGGATTTATTTTCTTTTTTCTTTCCTCGCTTCGATTGAAGGGGATTTAATGTGCGATTACTTTTATTGAAACGTGACGTATTGAGCTTGTAAACGCGTCAGCTGCAAATGTCAAAATTTTCAGTTTTATATCCTAAATTTTTCAAACGTTTATTCGTCATTGAATTGATTGTTATTAAATTTGAGTTATGTAAGTTTTAGTCATAATTTAACAAGTTTACACGAAAATTTATGGTTTTTCAAAAAATCAATATCTTAGAATCTGTTCTGCTCTTTCATTAAAGAGTTAAAATCTAAATTTTCCAGCTCGTAAATCACGCGAACAAAAAAAATCAATTTTCGCAAATACCATTGCCCAGAGCTAAAAACGATAACAAAACCTCTCCATACCACGCACTTGTCATCGTTCAGTTTTATCGGTAGGCAAATAATGAAAAATCCGGTTCTCCTATTTCCATACTTTTACGCATCTAAAAATGCGTCCCCCCGATCACCGCGCGTCGAAAGCTCAGAAAAAAAAGAATGCCGAGCCCAAAAAAAAAAAAAAAAAAAATAAATAAATAAATAAATCGCGGCGGAGAGCGTTGCGCGCGCGCGCGGAAACCGCTTCTCCCGACAGGCGCATTAACATCATAAAGCTACTTTGAAACTCGGGGCACGCGCGCGCCCTCCCCCCGGGTCCGGAGAGAAATACAAAAAATATAAATCACGCGCGAAAAAGGCGGCCATTCAAAACTCGAGGGCGCGCGCGCGCGCGCGTTTGTTCGATTCCGAGCCTCCTCCCCCCGCGCGCGCGCGTGTACAAAAGCGATATGCGGAACTTTCGAGGCCGCACGCCGAGCCTATAAACTCCAAACGTTCCCCGGTACATTCGGCGGCGAGCTTTTTGATTCTTTCAATAAATCCATCGGCAGCCGGCTTTTTGCATATATATCCTCTCTCTTTCTCGCTGCGGCGGCAGCCGCAAATTATGCCGTCGTAAAAATAGCCCGATGAAGCGCTAGGCGTAACGCGGCCGCGCAAAAAACATCCAAAGACTCTCTCTCCGCTTCTGGAGCGAGGCGTGGGAAGTCGATGGGCTGTTTTTCGCCGAGCCCCGGAGGTTGGGAGCGGATAATTTTCGGTGGGGGCCAGGTCCGAGTTAGCGGATCGTTTGCGTGCTTGCGCTGCATTTGTACGTGTGGGTGTGTACGCGGGACGTTAAGGGAATGGAGCGACTGTTAAAATCTGAGGGGGTGGATTTTTTAATGAGAGAATTTACGGCCTGGTATTTGTAACTCTTTTTCGAAAATTTTGCTCGGTGCAACGAAAGTTTGGCTTTATTTATTGCGGTATTTCGTATGCAGTCGTAAACTTGACGTTACTTAAACTGGATTCGTTACAATGTTTATTGCTTTTTTTTGAGCTATTGTTTAATGATAATTTGACACAAGTACAAATAAAATTGAATTACTCTTTCAGTTACAACACTTACTTAGTGTTGTACACTTAAAAAGTGTCAGTTACATTATGCAAATCGTCACTTTACTATGCCATTAAACGCGTATAAAAGTTGCAAACTGATACTCGTAGTCAGCGGAGCTTAATTTACAAGCTACGAACACTTATTAAGGAGGCACCCAGTAATCGTCGAGAATTACCATTTATAATTAAATCAGTCAAGCCCTCGACAATCATTTCCTTTCACGCTCGAAAAATATTCCCGACAAGACCTGAAAATTACTTATCTTCCGCGCGGAATCTCGCATGCGAGCGCTTTGCTTTCAACGTGCAGTCCACCGTGGCTGTTGTACGCTAATTCGTGTTTGTCGGCAAAATAAAATTTAAAAACGTCCATTTTCGCTTCTTAATGAACTTTGTTTATTTACGCGGCAAAATTTAATTTTTTCAGCTTCTGTAACGTGAAAAACTATAGTTTTAAAACGCCTCGCATGAAAATTCCCTCGAGATTAAATGTGGAAAAATGTCGAAGAACGTGTAAAATATTTACTGTCATTTAGAGCACTTTAAAACCTTAATTATGGACGACTAAAAATTAATATGGGGAAAGACGGGAAAAAAGTATTGTAATGTTTGAAACTTTCATGAATAACGCAGAGAATATATCTGTATATTTGCCATTAATCCATGAACATCGTTCTTTGAACGGTATAGAAAATTTAATAAACTCTCCATGAAAATATATTAATGAAGTTTAATAAAAGAACTGCATTGAAATATTTGTATACATTGTAAATCTCTATTGCCTAGCTATAATAAATAAAAAAGTTATTTTTAAAACAAGCAGAGCAAAGAAAATGAGAAAACAAAGAATACCATCGACGAATGGAGAATAAACACCTTTAACTTTAACAGAGTAGCATTTAAATCCAAATAATATAACCGATTTTTGCCAAAGAACTATTCCGCTCGCGTCTGAATCAGCAATTATTTGAAAAGCAGCGAACGATTTAATCTCCCATACAATTTCAGTCGTCGGCAGGTTTTTCGCGTGAGAATTGCGCGCCGAGCGGCGACGCGTCGCAAAACCGGAAACCCCCTTCGGCTCGAAAAAAAAGCGGCATCTTAGGCGCGACGGACAACGAGCGGCTTTGCCGAGAAAGCGAAACGAGCCGCTGCGCCGTCCTTTTTCCAGCTGACGAAGAAAATGACGGATACAGTGCGCGTATCGGGGCCTTTTTGCGGCTTCGCGATTCCGCAGGCTCTCGCTTTTATCCCTCGGCGGATACCTGGAAACGCGCCGCAGACGAGCAGCAGCCTGCTTTTAAAAGGCGAGCGGCGAGCGCAGGGAAACAATAAGCGACGCCTATATATTTTCGAGCTGCCGCGAGAGCTTAAATAAGGGCGATGAATTTTGGAAGGCTTCGAGCGGGGGATCCGCGAGCGTTTCGGCTTTATTATTATTGAACGGTGGAGCCTCGTAAAAGATTTAGGTTTACGGCGTCTTCTTTTGCGCGATGCAGGCGAAATTGCTAGGTTTTTTTTTATTAAAATCTCATTCGTCAACCGACGATGCCTTCTTTTTTATTGTAATTGTGCTCTAAATTATTTAGGGCAGTCTGACGTATATATCAAAAAGCGAAGTAGTAAAGTTTTTTAATTTATCTTTGATTATTAGCAGTAATTCCAATATAGAATCATTAACAAAGTATTAATTGAAATTTATTGTGCATTACTCTGGTTTAATAAATTTTTTATATGCTTCTGAATTGCGAGTAGGTGCGCTTAGTTATATGTATACCTGTTGATTAATCAAATTTTCAACTATTGAAAATTTGATTGAATGAAAACATTTATTTATCAAAATTATAATTATAATTAATAATTAATATAATATTAAAATTATACATGCCCTCAATTGCAAAAAGTAAAAATATCTTCTCTGCCTCATTTACAGTTTTCCAAATAAGCAAAAATATCCTCGGAACTCGATTGAAATTTAGCCAACGATCTGCCCAGGAGCCCTTCAAAATAACCTCCTCGGCAAAGCAAGCTTAAAATACATGGAACCCGCGAATGCTAATTTACAAGATTTACAAAGCTACCGTATAGATTTTTCCTGCCTCGCGCGGCAGACTTTACTACCCGCGGCGCACTAAACCCCGAAGACTCTCTCTCTCTGTCTCGCGCTCGACGACGCATAATAAACTATACATGTTAAAATACTTAACGCGCCGGGCGCGCAAGTGCGCCAGCATTTTACAAGTCCATTAAGTTCGAAGGCGCGCGCGCGCGCGCCTCGGTTTTCGCGCTCGGCTCTGAAAAAAAAAAGAGAAAAGAGCCATCGACAAATGAGCTACCGCGGAAAAGTACGCGGCGCGCGGCTCGTTATATCGGATTCGCGCTTTCTTGCCCCGGCATATAAAGCGTTCGTTTGCTTTTGTCGCGGCGTCCCTTTGTCGCGGCTCGCAATTATGGCAGCTCTCTCTCTCCTGCTCCGCGCGCGCGCTGGACTCGCTCACTTCGCTTCTTCCGTCTCTCGTTCTTTAAGGACAGCCGAGATTCTCCTCCTCCCCTCACCCCCCTCCGAGTTTCTTCTCGCGAGCGAGCGAGCTTTTTTCCGAGGAGAGGCCCTTCGAGGGGGGGGGGGGGAGGAGACACTCGAGGAGACATTGGACGCTTCGGCTGAAGGGATAATGATGATTAATTGTTTCCTTTGCGCGAGGGGTTTAGCTTTAATGAAACTAATTGTTTCATTACGTAATTGAGGTGGCGGAGGTTCGCTGCGTAAAGTGTTATGAACCCTGAGAGTGCATTTATTGAATAGAGCTTTTTTTGGATTTTCTTTTAAAGCACACTTAATTCAATTAGTCTATTATAAATTTTAGTTTCTCGCAGTTGCAGAAAAATCGTTTTCGACTAAGGACATACTTTTTATACGATTATTTACATCTGTATCTCATCATAATGTATGTAATAAGTTATTTATCCTTGGAGTGAAGAATTACGCGTACATTCAAGGTTAATAGTTCAATTTCAATTTAAAGTCATTATTTCAATAGCGTCTTAAAATTGCATCTTCTCGCACTTTAGTGCGCAAGTAGTCGTGAAAAGAAAACGTATATGTAAAATTTAAAATTCATATAGCACCCATGTAAGGTACGCAATTACACGTGTTTTACATATTTCACTCAGACATTTATTTGATTTCAAAAATACTTTTACTCGGAATCTTTTCCGTGAGTAAGTCATGTATTCTGAGAAGACAATAAATTCTTTGTTTAAAGAAAAAAGATTTTTTTAAAATGATAAAGTAAATACTTTCAAGTATAAGTTACTATTATAAAGCAAAAAATTAATAAATATTTCTACATTATTATCGATAACAATAAACAATTAACATTTATTTTATAGATACAAATAAAAAATCAAACGTAAGACAGGAATTCATTCCCAAAAAAAAAAAAAAATTCGTCCAAAAAACGCAAACAATAAGGCCAATATAACAGTTGCAGCCA
Source organism: Ormyrus rosae (assembly GCA_035047165.1). Lineage (NCBI taxonomy): Eukaryota > Metazoa > Arthropoda > Insecta > Hymenoptera > Ormyridae > Ormyrus > Ormyrus rosae. The sequence continues at coordinate 395,738 of JAWWML010000036.1, forward strand.
TCAACCAGAAACGATCCAAATGCAGCCTGAGAGCCCGTATTCTCTTGCCCCCCACTTCCCGTCGTACATTCGCGTCACCTAGCCGCACATATCTCCGAAATTCAAATTTAAATATAAAACCCAACTGGGAAACCGGGAGCGGCGCTCTCGCCGGATAAAGCCAGCGGGCTCTTCGGCCTTTCGCGCGGAATATTCCTTGAGAAACGTTCGCCGATGTCGCGCTTAGATTACCGGCGAAATAAGCTGGCATTTTCGCGCGAGAGAGGGAAGCGCTGACCCCGAGAGTTTTCATGGAAAGTAATCCGGCCGGCGCGAGCGTCCTCCTCTCTCTCCGCCTCTCTCTTCCTCTTTCACGAATCGATTTAATTTCCTGCAGGCTACGCGCGAGACTAGACTAGAAGTCCAGATCTATATATATATACGCACACACTCTCCGCGAAAATATCAGAGAGGAATGGCGCCGGTCGACGGGGTCGGCTACAAAGGAAAATGAGAAATCGAATAAGTGCTTTTGTTATTGTCGAGCGTGCGGCAAATGTCTCACCTCCGAGGCTGTAAAAGCCGAGTGCAAATATTACGTGCTAAGAATAATAAGGACCCCGGATGAAAGCTCACCTTTTTTTTTTTTATTTCGCGCTTTCTCCCGGCGCGAATATGCTGCCCGGGAATCGGGCGATACGGCGGCGGCTGCTTTATCGCGTGTTGCACAAGTGAAAATGATACAGTTATGGGGGGGGGGGTGTGGGGGGAATGCTTGGCTGCATAATTATATTAAATTTCGAAGAAAGTTGGTTGAATTTCATAGGATAAAATTTGAAACCGAACGAAAAACGACTGAAATAAAACGCTTATTATCACAGTGCGCCACAAGCGCAATCGCCGTTTTTCTCCACCTCCGAGTCAGCATCGACGGGCATAATTGACGGGGCACGTCTCTGTTTTTGTTTCAGATGATGAAGCACGGCTGGGACAACTACGTGCGCTACGCCTGGGGCAAGAACGAGCTGCGGCCAATTTCGAAGCGGGGCCACAGCGCGAGCATCTTCGGCACCTCGACAATGGGCGCCACCATCGTCGACGGCCTTGACACCCTCTACATTATGGGACTTCACGAGGAGTTTAAGCAGGGCCGCGACTGGATCGCCCAAAATCTCGACTTCGATATCGTGAGTACAATTACAGTATTAAACTTTGGAAATTGCCTTCCCTCCCCCTTTCCGATTGCACCTATAGGATGACTGACGATCGATGTTACGAGCTAACCCCACTCCAATTTCCCCTGTTTATTTTTGCCGGACGATTATACCCGAGAGGTCCATTTAAACTTCCGCGCCGAATTGCAAAGTTTTCGCTCTAATCAAGAATTGTAATACCTTGGTAATATGCAGAAGGATTTATGCCTCGATTATTCGCGGTCCGAAAGTGGCCTCCGCGACGTTCGTCACGCTCGCAAAGTGGTGTTCGGCATTACGGAGGTCATAAAGCTGACAGTAAACAGAGCCTGACAACTTTACTATTTTCGTCTCGAGATACGTATTGATTTTTTATTATAGACTGTCAAAGTGAAATCTGATCGCAACGAAAATAGAAGCGATATCTGATAGAAATTCGGACGAGAATCGAGTCAAAATTATAGCAGTAATCTATTTCAATAATCGCGCTACAGATTTCACCTTGCCCTCTTTGTTCTTCGAATTTTTGAAGAAAACTAAAAATTCCTCAGCTTCCAAAGAAGCAAAACGCGCGCCAATTATAGTTGACAAATCAAGCACTCTGCATTACTATCTGTCGGGCAACAATCTCTTGAAACCAGTCAACTCTTCCGCCAGCGTCTATTATTAAAACGGTACGTTTCACCTCGAGTAAACTTAGCATCAAAAGGAAAAAAAAACTTTATTTCCTCCGCCTCGCCACTCGACGTCTTGACTCCGGCGGAAGAAACACAGCAGCTGGAGCCGAGATTTTCCAAAATATATTTCGCGCTCATCTCTCCGGCTAAGATCCGCGGAATCGATTCGCCGCTCGGGATGAAAAGCCGTTCAAAGCAGCGCGCACACATACGTTACACACTTCCTTCGCCATTACAAAAATAACCACCCGCCGCCGAAAAATATATTTTCACCTTTCGAATTTTCTGAGCGCGACACTCGTGGCCCCGCTTTTACCGACGGCCTTTTTATTTTTAATATTGCTTCTCGAAGCGGCCGATTTTGCGAAAGCTGTATTTTCTTTTGACGCCGCGGCGGCTTTAATATTGTTCTGTCGCGAAAGAAGCGCGAAATCATTAAAATGTCGCGTAAGCAGAATTCGAGGAAATCATAAATTCTTCATTTATAGTTAATTACTCGTCTTACGTCGAAGAGCTCAGAACTTCCTAGAATGTTTAGACGCGTCGCAAAGTATTACTTAGAAGCACAACATAAAGCTTTGATTAAGACATTTCGAAAACGAGGCGTTCCTCGCGGATCTCAATAACGAACGAGTTGCCGCATGGGCGATTTTTCTCGATTTCCGGGCCGCTCTATTTTCCAATTCACGGGGGGTGACTTCCGCTTTGTGACGAAAAAAAAAAAGAGAGAGAGAGCCGCATCGCTCGACAGAGCGAAAGAGAAGGAAATAGTGCAGCAGGCTAGGTTTTAATCGTTTCCCCGCGCGCGAGCTAGAAACGGTCTCTGAGCTTTATTTGAAAAGTCTGCATTGCAAAGGACTTCGCAATTTACACCGCAACTTTCCGCCCCGCGGCGCAGAAACGCCGCCGTATAACTGCCCTCGCGCGTTATGCATACGTATTTCTCGGCGATGATGAAAAGTGCCGCCAGGTTGTAATGGTTTAGAGGGCGAGGGGGGACCGCGGAAATATCGTCGGAGCTGCGCGGGGGATTGAAATTCATTCGATTAATTAGCTTCGGCACCGCGGAGAGAATGAAGTTTTTAGAGTCCCCTTTCCATCGCGGAGTAATTAAGATAAGAAAAAGAGACCGAGTCATAATAGATTCAAAATTCAGGGTATAATGAACTTCTTGATTAACCCTTTGAACTTTCTTCGATCCGTTTTTTTTTTTGTCGCCGTGCGCATTAAAACTAGCTGCGACGTAGTACGTTTTGCAAAGGCGAACGATGAGCTTTTTTGGTTTTCGAGCAAAAAATGCTTGTTCTTTTGTATGTAAATTACGATTAGCGTAAAATGAATATTCCGAATTTCAAAAGTGAAATGGAGCCAAAAAAAATGTTGAAAGAAAGATTCTTTAATATGCATTACACTATTTGCTCGCGGAAATTTTTGTAAATGTAAAAATCGGAAATTAAGGCCTGAATAATAATAAATATTCAATAAAAATGATATAAGAAAATATTTTCGAGCTTTTCCTTTATAAATCCAAGAAAAACTTAAGGGAGAAAAGCTTCTAGTAAATATTACTACATATTATGACTGTCATACACAACATATGCTTTACGTAGAATATTTTTCGGAATTTCCCAAAAATCCTTATTCACTCCTAACGAAACTTCTCAAGATGTCATTAAACAAAATAGAACCGTTAACGATTTCCTTTAGTCCAGCTAATACTCGGCTGCATTGCAGCACAGTTTTCTCAAAGTTCATTAAACCATATTTATCCTAATCCGTTACCAACGAGCAGCAGAATGCCGGCATCGCATGCAGGCTCCGCTGAACAGAGAGCTCGCTCGTTATTCTATTGTTTATCCTTCGGCTCGCGCGCTCGCCAGTTTCATAAATAAATTACGGCTCTCGAGCAAAAAGCAGCAGCAGCCTCTCTTAGCGCAGCGAAAGAAGCTCAAGAGAATACTCGCTATACATCGGGGCGATCCTTACTGCGGGAGCAGCAACAGCAGCAGCAGCAGCAGCGGCGAAAAAGTGTTCGCGCTTGCGCCGAGTTTCCTAAGACCTGGGAGAGAGCTTTCAGCCCGCGGAAAAAAGCTGGCTCGGGATCTCCGCGAGGAAAGGGCTCAGGGCCGGTAACTAATGCACAAGCCTGACAAACTGCGCGCGGGGGCTAAAAACAAAGGCCGTGTCAGCAGCTCGCCCAACTCCCACGGGGATCCCCCGGATAATCCCCGGAGAGGCGCCAAAGGCAAATACCTGGAAGGTCCTCCCCTCCCTCCCTCTCTCTCTCTCTCTCGCGCGAGAAGCCTCCGAGGACTTGTTTGACAAACAAGTCTCGCGCCCGGTGTGCTCGCAGCTCCTCCTCCGAAAAAAAGGGCAGCGCCAACTTTTCCCAGCCGAATGCGCGGCGGCGGCCGATTGACCGGCCGGCTGGAAAAGGCGACGAAACTTCATTTACTCTCTCTCTCCTCTATCCTCTGCGCTCTGTGCACGTACACTTGTTGATATTGTTCCTTTTTGCGCGGACAACTTTTTCTATAAATCGTTGAGTCGAGGCCGCGAGACTCGGAAATTAATTCGTTTGCTTTATGAGCTTCGGATGTTTATTTGTGCGCCGGTTTCCAGATTTACTTTCGGCTTGTTTAGCGAGCTGGAATTTGTACATATCTATATATATTGCGTGCAAATATACATAGCTGGATTTCTAGGGTGTTTCGCGTTCGAGCAATGAATGCTCCTGTTTGTTATTTGTTTTGCAAACTATGCCTTTTCCAACTGACCATGAAACGGTCGATATTTTCTCTCAATTCAGATCGCTTTGAACGATGTTTCAAGATAGCTTTCGGAGTTGCTTAGACAAAAATTGGGCTTGTAAATTTATGCGAATTGTAAATAGAAATTCGCGACAATCTAAAACAATACCTATTGATAAATGCACAACTGCATCTCACAACGTCACGTGTCTGAATTTAATAATAATCGTTCATATCGCGCAAATGTTACCGCGCTCAACTACAAGTACGACTAACTACGTTCATTTACATATAACATGATTGCACAATAGTTCTTACTAAATAAATCCCAATTGGACGAGAGTGTCCTAATTAAATTATCGAAATAACGCTTGCAAAACAGTCGACAAGCGGGGCGCGCAAAACACCAATGGCATCATCGCCATTTAAGAGCCAGTTGTTAAGCTCGCAAATTAGCGCGCGACTATACTACCCACTAAAGCCTCCGAACTTAAAAGCAGGCCCGTCGTCGGAAAACTCGCTCTCTCGCCATTCTTGCCAACGGGGAGGAGGTGGGCGGCTCGAAGGTCTCGGCCCCTCGTCATAAAACTCGGCTCGCGAAATTCCGCTTTAAAGCGAACTTTAACGCGGAACATGTTTATTCGCCGCAACGTCGCCGACTAATTCCCTGCCTCACGCACCCGAGAGCGAGAGGAGGGAGAGGAGGCAAGCACGCAAGTGTCGTGTCGTCCCTTTCGCTCTCGAAGTAAGCTTTCTCTCGAGGAGAGGAATCAACTTCTGCCGCGGTGTCTGTGTGTGTGTGTGTGTGTGTCTTACCTCCTAAGTTTCCGCTGCACTTTCCCAAGTAGAGGACTGCTGCGCGCCGAGGAACTTGTCCCCACCCACCCTATCTCTTCTCTCTGCTACACGGGAACTTGAGGGGGGGGGGGGGGCACAACGCTACGTAGTACAGTGTGCCGCGCCGGCATTAGGGCGGATTTCTAAGTGGATAACTTGGCGAATTAGTCTCGACGACGAGGTCGCCGAGGATGCTCCTCCTCCCCCTCCTCCCGCTGCTACTTCCTTCGGGCTGCGTTTCTCTGAGACAGAGAGAGAGAGAGAGAGTAGTCCTCGGACCTTCTTACCTTGTTATTGCAGTTGACAAGGCGCTCGCTGCTGGCTTTTATCTTATTTTTTTGTGCCTTGGCCTTTTAATTTCGAACCTGCCGCGCGTTGTTTCGGAAAAATTCGGCGCTTCTTCGTGGCGACTCTGCAACTTTTTCACTCTGTTCTGCTGATTAAAAATTCAGAAGGATTGCTGATTATAGTAAATGCATGAAAAGTTCTAAGAGTCACTGTCACTTATCTGAATTATTATCAAGAGACTAGAACTAAACAACTGTCGGAAGATGCATTTTTAATGTGACATTTGATCGAGGATTATTCATAAGTTTGGCGTTAATAATTAAAAATAATGTATTCATCCGTAGCAGAAACTAATTCAATACCGGATAACCGTGCAAATGAATACCGAAATAAAAAAACTGCTTCTTAAAAGTCAATAATTAAACTCCATCAAAAAGGCTTTCCTCCTCCAAAAAAAAAAAAAAACTCGCTCACTTTCCCCAAGCTATTTCTCACTCCTCCCGAAGCTCGATCCTTGTCTGTTGACATAATTTCCTTAAATTAGCCAATAAATAAAGCCCCTCCTCGTCGTCCCCCCCTCTCCCCTCTTATCTCGGCGCGCGATAAAAAAGAGCAGCAACGGCAGCGGCAGCAGTACCTCAATCGAAGCCGGGCAAAAAAAAAGCTCCTTCGCTCCGCTCGTATCCGAGTAAATAAGACGGGGGACCCGACGCAGCCAAAAAGCGGCTCTCGCGATTCGATAGCCGATAAATCCGCGGGCGCAGCTGCCAAAGTAGCATTGTGCGCGCAGAGGAAGGCGCCGGAGGGAGAGCGAGAGAGAGAGAGAGAGGGAGACTCCGCATGGCCATTGTGTGTGAGCTGCGGGCTTTTTAATCGGGCGGCAGCGGCCAAGTTCCTCTCTCTCTCTCTCTCTCTCTCCTCTCCTTCTGCCATGGGCGAGCTCTCTTTTATTTGGGAGAGAGGCCGGCTGTGTGTTCGACAAGGATTCCTCGCACCTCCGAGCGCCTTTGTGGCGGCGCGGCTGCGACCTTGGCTCGAAAGCCGCGAGCGCACCGAGCCTCTGGAATGCAGTCGAAATGCATGTAGGGGAGATACGAGCCGTGTAGCTATGCTTTGCCCGGGACTTTTTTACCGACTCCTCTTCCGCTGGCTTCTCTTTCTTAAGCGCTGCCTCTCGGAGGGGGGAGGAGACGGAGGAGGTGAAGCCGGCTGCCGCCGCCGCTGCTCGGGGAACGAAGTGCGCGGATGTGCGTATTCTGCGCCGATGGGAACGTGTTAGATAAGGATTTGATCATGTTGTGTTGCTTGCTGCTCGAGTAATTATATGCTCAGAGTGCGCGTCTGCTCTTGGATCAAGCGAAAATGCACTTCGAGCTCATTTTTTCTTTTTTTTTTCTTTTTTTGGAATCGCAGGAAAAATTTTGCGCGGAACAAAGAGCAATAATTATGTTCTCCAGCAAAGAGACTCGAAGCTTAAAATAATATTATTCGCAGACAATTATTCTAGATCCGAGTCTGCCGTGCCCCTCGTTTTAATAATGAAGCGTAATTACGATAAGAAGCGTTTTTTGCCAGGCAACAATACCGGCATTACCGCTCGCGATAGCCTCGACGCAGCATCAAAGCGCGCGCGGAGAGTCAAGAGACGTAAACAAAAAGAGTCGGCAGCCGTCAAAGAATTCCCGTCACGTTGACAATTACGTGACACTCGTTTCGAGCGGGGGCGCTTTCCATCTCTGCTTTGTATTATTCAGTCGGCCTCTCTCTCTCTCTCTCTCTCGCCTCGCGGAAGGAATCGCGCGCCGTGAAAAATGCGACGCGTAAAAGCGTCTGCCGCCTTACTACAGCGCGACGATGCCGGTTCTCCTTTTGCATTTCCGCCCCGGTAATCGCCCACGTGTGCGTACGGTACTTTGCGGGAGGGCCTTTGTCGCGAGGCGCGAAGCCCGGCGGACTTTAAGGAGGGAATTAAAGAGTTAAGCGTGATTTCTGGGCTTTTAATGCTAATTTTTGCTAACGTTTTGGGGAAGAAGAAGCTTTTGGCTCGCGGGCTGGTGTCGTGCTTTAAGAGATTATTTTGGATATTTAACTGGGTAGTTCGGGCTGACGTTCGTTTGCAATTTGAATTTTATCCTCGGTATTATGTAAAGCGGTGAAAATTTTCGGCAAAAAGCTGAAAAAGTATTTTCAATTTATCTAACTTATATAGTTGATAAAATTCCGTTAGAATTTTAACGACTGCACTGTAAAAAGAGTGCATGCAATAAATAGTAATGAAACGAAAAGAACGCTGTACAAAGTTATTCAAGTAAAATTATGAACTAAAGTTTCTTCTACCCCCAATGACGATAATGACTGTAAAAAGATCTTTAGGAACTGCAGTGACGAAAAAATTTGAATATACTTTTTCCGACATAAAAAGCAGTACGAATGTCATGCCAGAAGAACTCCATTAACGGGAGTGGTCAATGAAAAAGTGTCTAATGCTTTTTTCTCGTTTACACTTTATATACCCTCGCCGCCTTTCTATACGCGGACGGTTTCAGCTTCGTTAAAAGAAATATATTTACGCTTGAACAAAAGCTTCCAGTGTACTTAGAGTAATATCGGACATTAAGCTTTTGTTTCGCGCGAAAAACTTTTAATCCTTCGAGTACGTGTCTTATAGCGGGCGAAGGGCTAAGTAAGTTGAAAAATATTAATATTTTAACGTTGCTCCGTATTAACTTCGGTCCGATAAATATTTTAACAAAGCGAAGACACTTTAAAAAGCAGCGTGATAAACGGCGTTGTTATAGTTTCTAGGAATAGCTGACACCGCGAACCCCCGACAATAATTACGCATTAAAACTTTTCTTGAAAGTAATATAAAATCCTGTATTATTAATTGAGTAATAAAGACTTTGGAGCGCAGTGTAAGTGGAGTTTGAATGTTAAATTTTATTATCGCATTAATCATAATGCAGCCAGGAGGCGCGTAAAATAGAGTTCCGCCGTTTATAATGCACGAAGATGTTTATAGACTGGTGAAATGTTGAATTATTGTTAAAAATAAATTGCGAGTAAGTGAAGCGAGACTTGTGATATCCATTGACTCTGATTCATTTCGAAATGCGAGAAATGAATTTATTTTAAAACAAAAACGTAGATAATAAATACAACGAGTAAGGCGAAATCAGTTTACCCGTTTATATAATAAAAATGTTTTAAAATTATTTTAACTCTTATTATTAAGTACGTTTTAATTTTGAACGACTTAATTAAAATCGAAGGCTTTTCGGTTTAAGCGAATATTAAGTAATGAAAACTGTTTAAAAGCAAAATTATAATAAAATTAATATCCAGAGTCCAGAGTTAACCTAAAAATTGGCTAAAAGCGAATTAAAAGCTTCCAAATCATTTTTCAGAGAATTATCATAAAATAACACTTATATAAATCCAAAAATAAAATATACGACAATAAGTAAATTGGCTGACGTGGTTAGTTAAACATTCGGACCACTTGCATCCAATAATCCAACGTAAAATTTACCCACACACCCTATACAAATCAAGCATCACACCCCCGTCAGTTTTCCCAAATCCATTTTCAGCAATGAAAAGAAACGGCTCGCGCCAAAGATAAGATAGCGGCTGAAAGAGAGACCGAGCAGCGGGGAATCGAGAGACGCGCGGCAGGCGGCGGCAATCAGTTATACATATACGTTCAGGCTCTCCGCGAGGCGCCGCGCATCGGATGGATATATATTCGCGCGGGCGACTAACGAGAAAGCTCGAAGCTTTTAATCATGCGCGCGCGAGCTATATAGGTTTTCGCCGCGCGGCTTCCTCGCCCGCTGGAAATTTGACGTTTAAATGCAAAGGGCGCGCGCGCTGGGCCGTTTGTTGCGGGGAGATTTTTAATTTTTTTCGCTCTTTCATTGAATTCGAACGCGGGATATTCGGGAGAGGAAGTTGCGAATATAAAACGGATTTTTCGCGCGCGGAGAGATGCTGCGGTTCGGAAGCTCGAAACTTTCTTCAGTTTTTGATTAAATTTTCTACTTTGCCAAATGCTTTGTACAAACTGTATACTGCAGAACACCACACCTTGATATTTCGAAACTTTCGACGCTTCAAAATAGCAGGGACCACTTTAAAAAGTTCACCCGCGCAAAAAGGGGTCGACTCCGAAGCCGCAAAAAAGGCCCGCTAAATAATCGGCAAAATAATATCCCGATTTCCTCGCCTCGGAAAACTTTGCTCCCTTCGATAAAAATTACAGACCCAATACACCTCGGTATTATATCACTCGCGCTTCATCTGGCGATCGTCGCGCGGCCCGCGCACAAAGCCCGTGTCAAAAACACGGTCGCTCCATAAGTTTTTCGCGCGCGCGTTCGGAGAGCCCTGGCCGTCATCGATCGGCGCGCTCTCATTAATAAAATTTTCTCCGTACGAGCTCTGCCTTTTATCGCGGGCGCGGCGGCGTTGCCGGCACGGCAAAAGCTCTCTCTCTCTCTCCCTCCGGTTGCATTACGCGATGAGCTCTGTTTGTATGCGGAGAAACGCGCGCGCACGCCGCCCCCGATGTACGAGGCGAATGATTTACGCGCGAATCGGCGGTGATACATCTCGCGCGCGGGGCCGCGCGCTCTCCCTCTCAAATAAGGTGACTTTTTGCGCGCGCCCAGGATTTGTATCCGCGGCCTCGGAGGGCTTTGACTGATGGCTTATGGATATTATATCGATTGGAAAGAGGTACCGAGCGCCCGGGTGCTTCTTCTCTTTTTTTTTTCTTTTTGTTTGTTCTTTTTTTTGGTTATTCACGCCGCCTGCAATTCGAGCTGCCGTTGAAAGCTCTTTTGTTGCGCTGATTTTCTTTACGGGGCTGTCCATTGTTTTGGCAATCCTTTCGTCAATTGGGATTTTACGGTGGACAAAAACTGCCGCGAATTAAATGCTTGTGGTGATAGAATTAGTTTTCAGCGATGTGTCGCCTTTATGTCAGCATTATATTTATTTCGCTTTTAATTTTTCATTGCGTATTACGCCTTTATTCGTTATGCAACGCCAAATAAGCTTGTGAAGCTTCTTTAAAATTTCAATGGACAAGTTCGGCAAAGCGACGGAATTTCCCAGAAAATAGCATTTACATCGCTCAAAAATAAATGCGTAGCGATCGTTTGTCCTTTAAAAATTCGCCGACAAACTAGCAAAAAAAAAAATTAAAATCTAATACCGTGTTTACGTTTGAAAACGAGGTCAAAAGCACTTCCCCGCGAGCGAATTTCTTCATTAACATTCAGCCGAGCCACTCCGAGCGCTCCTGCAACCTAATTCCCTCGAAAAACCAAAGTACCTAAAAACACTACGTACACGCATTTCATTAAAAGCAAAGTCACCCCCGCAAGCTCCGCCGTGTTCCCTCGTTACCCCGCCGTCTCCCACAATCACTTTCGCAGAGCGGGGCAAAGTAATGAAAGTTCAACGTCGCGGCGCCTCGCAGCTTTATAATATTCAGCGGCGCTGCCGCCACGGGCCGTAACGGTGTGTGGCAGCGAGCCAGTAAATTAATCGATAGAGAGCCGCGCGCGGATATCCCATTACTCGGGCAGGCATCAAAGATCGCCCGGCCATTCATGCGGGGTGCGGCCGCTCATTCGCAAATGGAAAGTGCATCGAACGCCCGGATATACGCGTGTGTATAGAGGAGCGAGCGGAGATGCTGCCGCTGCCGCTGCTTTTTTGGGGCCGGAGGTCAACTGGCGCTGGCGGAATTGGGTTAACTGCCGGGGTTGGGAAAGGCGCCGGCGGGAAGTCGGATTTTTTGGTTAATTGCTTTTCTGATTTGAGATGGGTTTTATGTGAATTCGAGTCGCGGGGATGATTTGGGTGGGAAGTTTTGCAGTTGAGAATTTATGCGGTTGACAGCGAGAAAAAGTCGATTCCGACGAATTTCAAATGCGATCGCGGGCAATTTTTGAGTTCGACTTCGTGCATTATTCTTTATGACAATTACGAAATTCGTCTGTGCGAAATGTATGGCTTATGAAGATTTCACGTAATATTTTATACTACTCATTGGAAAATTGGATAATTTCGAGAATCAATCGATATCTTGCGCAACGATACCGAATATAAAAAAGTAATTCAATTTTCACGAATAAAATACTCGCGGCTAATAATTCCCGAGGCCGCAATATAATGCCTTTACACGAACGTTATAAGTCGAATATCGGCGAAGACAAACGTTCCTCGACCGAAACTTTGTAACTGACGAAACAGAACGCGGGTTTAAATCAAGCGCTCGCGCTCGGCAACTCCAAACTGGGTCAATAATAGTTTAGCTCTTCGAGCTCGAAAGGCTTGAAGAACTGGGCGGCGAGGGGGGGGGGGAGGGGGGGTAGGAAAGAGAAAAGGAGACTCGGGAGATATAGAGCCCATTAAGAACCCGAGGGGAGAGAGAGAGAGAGGGAAGCGGCCCGCGTCTCGGGCGATTTGTCGAGGCGCGCATCGAACTGCCAATTCCACGATAATACGCGCTTAAGCCAATCAACGTGAAGCGATCGTCATTACACTCGTGAGAGTCCGCGTGCGGCCACGACTTTTACCCCCCGGCTAATCCCGCGAAATCGGGTTTAGAAGCGTCCGCCGCGGCCGCCGCCGCGCGGCTTTGCGCTACTTAGCCTCTTTTTTTGCGCAACCGGCGCGGTTAAAATGTTTCTTTTAATGCGAACTTGTCTCTTTCCCCCCCCCCCCCCCGGCTCGATCGTTCGCCGTGTCCTTCCCTTTTTATCCGAAGGAGTTCTTGGTACAAGTGTTTATTATTTAGGAGGAGCGGCGGGATATTCGTTTGTTTTTCAGACGACCTAAGGTACTGGTTGCGGTGTTCAATGTTTTAGTCGAGATAGTACTGCAATTTGCGACGGGCTGCTTGCAGCTCGTCGACATTATTACATCTCGTCCGAATATTCTCTACGAATATTATTTGTAGGATCGGAATGTCAAAGCCGCCGCAATTCTGTTGCGAGCTGGCCCGGCATTCCTGGCGATAAGTCGTACGTAGATCGAGAGTGTTTACATCGG
>JAWWML010000036.1:408629-463039 GCA_035047165.1 Ormyrus rosae
GGTGCGGCGCCTAATCTATCCGGCGAAGTAAATAAATTAATTGTGAGTGGTAATCGGGATAAATTACCACGTCACAAATTTATGGAAGTCGCGGGAGAATGAAACGGTCTGGCTGGGCGAGTTGAAGGGTATGATGCGAATTAAAAATTTTTCTTTTATAAAAAGTATGTTATTTTTATGAATTATTCAATTTCAAAGCTTTAAGAAGAAATTCGTTTGATTTTTCAATTTTGCCTTCCAAATGTTAGAAAGAATGTACCACGCTATAATAGATGTATTCTGCGTGAATCACTAATGCTACTTGATATTATAATTCAAAGTATTAATTTCAATAAAATTAGATAAAACATTCTTCCCCGCAACGAAAGCTTTATTTACCCGAAAGTCCGAAAATGCAGAAGAAGCACAATCGATAACCCATTAAGTTCCCTCCGAAAATTGCATATTTACGCTCGAGACGCGAAAAGCAAGCATTACCGATCCAGATATAAATCGCTTACAAGCTTACAATTGAAATAAAGTCCGCTTACCAGGGGGCAATCCGCCGGCACTCGATAGCCCATCTGCCCCTTACAAATCACGCTCCGGACTCCTCTATTTCATCCCGGCGCGCGCATTAAAGACAAGTTAATAAAACTGCTGATAAATCCGGGCCGGATAGCGGAGAGAGAGAGAGAGAGCGCATCGTTGCATAAAATAAATCCTCCGGATCTGGATCGGCAAGGGGCCACTCTCTCTCTCTCGGTTTATCTAAGGAAGCGCGCCGGCACCCAGATATCGGGGGGGGGGGGGCGTACTTGGCCCAGGAGAGAAGCTAATGCAGCGCGTAACGCGAACGCGGGGGGATATCTGTCGGGACGCATCGGGAACAATGTGTATAAGCCAATCTCGACTGCGGCCGTTTTATCGGCGGGAGAGGCTCTCCTTTTATCTGGCGTTATATTATGCTTTTGCTTTACCTGGACGACGTCGGTGGCTGCTGTTGGGGATAAGGTTCGAGAGTCGCTGCTGCACTGATAAAGGAGAGGAAGGCTGCTGGGGGAGGGAGATAAGCCGCTGAGTTATGAGCTGCCGATTGGCGGCAGGTTGTGCTTTAGCTTCTTTCGCGCTAAGAATCGCTAAGCTACTGTCGCCGATTAACCGCTGATCAGTTTGTTTCGGGTTGCTCCGCGTCTTTTCAGGCTTGACCGCGCGTATTTTACAACGCTTGATCCTAAATTTTGAAGATTCACTCGTTTGTTCATGCTTGTTAAGTGAAAATATGTCCGTCAATTAACGAAGAATGTGCAGAGATTTCTTGGCTACCTTATTTTCGGACAAAAGAATAACTCCCCCGTTTACGGCGTAAAATATAAATAATCTCGTTCATTTGCATGCGAGCAATAGGAGAATAATGTACGCCTGTAAATTCCGAAAGCTTCTGTTTACAGCAGGGCGTTCTCGCATTTTCTAAACAAATAACGCGCGGCGCTTATACAATGAATAAGGAAGGAGCCTTTGTGAAAAATGCGCGAGCGCTTGAATGGCGGCGCTTCATAATGCCGTAGGAAGCTCCGTAAAAACGTCACATTACCGTAAATCCCCCTCCGTTGCGCGCGACAGCCTCGGCGCGGGTCGCCGCGGCGTTTAAGCGCTATTTGCATTTCTATAATCGAATCTTCTTCCCAAACAAATTGGCCGCGCGCGTCGCTTTCTCGTCCCCGTCGTCGTTATTAGCGCCTGTGTACGACATAATTAATTTCCCGGCCCGACACCTCTTCGCGGGGTGAGAAAAGAAAACAAAAAAAAAAAAAAAGATTTAACGATGTTGCTCCTTTGGCCGCTATCGGTTAATTAAATCTCGGTGTACGCGCACTTTCCGGCGCATAATGCGATCTGTACACACGGGGGGCCCGGCCTCGTAAAACCCGGACGTACCTATAATTGATATTCCGGGTCACGAACGCGTAACTTTGTCGCCGGAGGAGGAAAAAAAAAACGAGGCCACGAGGAGAGAGGGAGAGGGAAGCGCTCGCGCGAAATAAGTGCACTTCTCCGAGATCGGAACCGAGGAAGAAGCTCTCCCTGTAGGCAAGAAGTATCGAAGCTCGGACCGTAAATGTGGCAATTATAGCGTACGAGAGAGAGAGAGAGAGAGAAGAGAGCCCGGAGCTCGACACCCGGCAAAGGCTCTGACCGAACTTTGCTGGGAAGAAATCCGACCAACTTCCTTTTTACCCACTCTCGGTCGGGGAGACTTTTTCCCCCTTTTTTGCTGCGTCGCTGACTTTCTTCACTGGGCACTAGCGCCTTTTTTGCCCTCTTTTCATTGACTAGTTTAGCGAGTCGCCAAAGTTTTTACTTGTATCATCTGCTATTTTTTTTTTGGCGACGGTTACATTAATAATGCATGACGTCGTTAAAATGCAGGAATTTGGAACGAGAGAGAATTTTATCGCGCGCATTCTGATGTAAGAAACCGTGCACAGAGCTTTAAATGCTTATAGTCCGTTTAATCGACGTTTATTCGTTTTGATAGAGAGAATCTGTGATGTAAAAATATCCAATATCACACAATCCGCGCTCTATCTTTACTCGTCTTTGCACTTTTCACCGAGACCTCGAGCACGTCAACAATCACCGGTCGCACCTGCTATCCTTTATCACATCAAAGCATTGCGATACAAAGCGCGCCTAAATAATTCATCCCGCAAAGGCAGATTCCTCCCTTCCAATTTACGTCGAAGGCGAAAAAGCGGGCCGCGCGCATAATTCGGATCTCTCTCTCTCTCTCTCTCCCGAATTAGTCAAAGACACAGAGCTCCCCGGGCCATCAATATCCTCGGGGTGGATTTTTTCGAGCTCCTCTGCAGACGCTCGCCGCGGCCCGAAAAGAAAGGGAGAGCGTAACGAGCGACGCAGCCGGGGCTAATAACAGGGGAGCGCGAGGCGCTGCGTACTTTAAGATCTACGATCTCGCAGGCGTGAAATACGCGCGCGTCTCGCTCCTCTTGGCCCCTATCTTCCTCTCTCTTTCTTGCGTAATGAATGTACCGGGCAGGCCCCTTCACTCCGAGAGAGAGAACGGGGCGCACTTCCGATTTCATCTGCATACGCGCGCGGCGCGCGGGGCTACTATTTATTACCGCGGATCGTAATAACGCACTCTCTCGCCCCCCGCTACAAATTTCTTTTTCATCTGCTTTTACTTAATGATCCTGTTCCCCCCTTCCTCCCCCCTCGCATGTATACGACTTTATAAACTATCGGGGGCCCCTGACTCGGGGCTAGGAGATCCGATCGCGGGAAATGAAAAATAGACGCGAGCATTAGTGCGGCTTATATTGCGTTATCGTTTTACTTACTTGCGCTTTCGGTATTTATGGCTTAAAATATTTCGCTCCGATGGTCTGTGGGAGTTGCGCGCGCGGGAACTCTATGGGAGGCGGTCGGCTTTTTAAATTAACATTTTTCTTGCTGCCGTATCTGCGGAATCTATTTTATGGAGACGTATAAATTTAAAATTAATATACAAACTCGGTAAAAAAACCCGTTCGACCGTCGCGACGAGCTGCAGTGCCTATATGTATTAAATTCAAAAACCGTGAAAGATTGATGTTTGAAGCTAAGGTATCGACAAAACTTGGTGGAATCTTCACCAAAGTTAAAGAACGAAATTTGACCGACCGACTGTTCATTTGCACATCTTATTGATGTTTCTCCGATACGTTCGTTCCCTCTTTACTTTACGTATAAATCTAGAGCAAACCCCTCAACGCAGCCAAAAAACTTTCCGAAAAAGGCGCGATTATAAATTTACCAAACGCTATTCTCCCCGCAGACGAACGACGCGATAATCCCGAAAATATATATCCATTGCACCTGAACGCGGAGGCGCCCTCGGTGCTTTATCCGGCGCGCGCGCGTTAACCCCGCTAATATGCACCATGACGCATCGTCTCAGCTGGCATCGTCTCCTGCATTCCCGAGACAATTTCGCTCGCGGGAGGCTCGTAACGACTGGCGCGCCGCAGCGCATCCGTCAGCCGGTAATCAGGCGCCGCTCCGCTCTCGCAACGATCCGGGTCCAATAAAATCCTTCCCTTTTTCCGCCCCCTGGAAGCGTCAAGAGCCCGGCAGCGCGGCGCGCACTTAAACGCCGGGGAAATAAGGCTTTTCCTTGTACTCCCTATACCGAATCTGGGTCGAGTATTCATAGTGCTTCGGCGGCTCCGGCGTCAAATATCGCGCGCGAGGCGCGCGTCGTACGCGGCGCGAGAGCTTCCAGAACGCGATGCACGCGTACTATTTTCAGCCGAGCGATCGATTCCGGGGGCTTCGTTTTTTTTTTTTTTTATTTTCTCTGTCCTCCTCGGCTTTTTTTAGATTGTTGCCGCGGCGCTTGGAATTTACGGTATATCCCGGATGTACGATAACCTACTGTTAATTTCGGCCGCGTCGAGTCGTCCGTCATTATTTATACGAGTCTGATAAATCAGGGGTTGATTTCTCGTTTTTACTTGGAGCTATCAGTTTTACGGTAATTATTGGCAGTTTCATTAGTGACTTTTATTTATGTGCTTTGCTAAAGTTTATTCTATTGTTAGAGACATGATTGATTACATGATTTAATTAAAAATAATTATGAAGGGAAAAAGCGAGTAAATTCGTTAATAAATAAATGATTTTAATTGGGTACAATGCAGCATTGTTAAAATTTATATATAGATATATTGAAAATGCTAAATTGTGCACAATTAAAATGTGTACAACTCTTACGTGCATAAAGAAACCGATGCCCATTTCTTTTTAGTCTATAGAAAATACTTATAATCTTACGTAACTATAACACAAGCCCATTTCTAGCCTCTTAAAAACATTGTCACATAATATCCTTTAACTATTTTTCCGCGAACAATTATATTGTCCAGACCTCGAAGCAACGAAATATTCTTTTCCGGTCAATATCGCGAAGGTGGGTTTATATCGCGCGCGAAATCTCGGAAAAATTCTGAAAAACAAACATCCGGAGAGAGAGAGAGAGAGAGAGAGAGAGAACGCTCGCGATAAATTCTCGGGGCAATACGCTTCCTCGGCTGCTCCCCCTTCCTTTCTTGCTCGGAGCGAGAACTGCAGACGGAAAGAAAAGGAGCTACGGAGCCGAGGAAAGAAAGAAAGAAAGAGAAAGCCGCAAAGCTAACGTTATTGCCTATTTCCAGGGCACACGCCGAAATGAGAAAACAGCAGTGGCGAAAATACAAAGGAAACGGCGCGGGGGGAGGGTCGGGGGAAAAAAAGTATAAAGGAATCAGGTGAAACGACGACGACAAGAAGCGGCGGCGCCGGCAAAAGAAGGAAAACTCTCTCTCTCTCTCTCTCGCGGCTTATACGCGGAATTCCCGGGTTATTGCAACGCCTTAACGCATCCCCGAGCTTTTTCCATTACGTAGCAGCGCCCTCGTTATGCTGTAATTTTGGCCGTTTTTCGGGCCGCACCTTGGCCGACGACCAAATCCATACGCGGATCCCGGCACCATTATAGATGTAGGTTAGGCCACTTGAATTACGATGATCCCCCGAGCACTTCCCCGGAGAAAAGCGACTCGCAGCCGTTCCTCAACTGCCTTAAATCCTTGGAAAAACGATTAAACTTCGCTTCTCTCTCCTACCTCCTACCCCTTCGGCGCCGCCCGACGAGCTAAGAACCTTTCGGAATGAAGAACTTTAATTAAAGAAACGCATTTTTATCGTCGCCGCCGCTGCCGATCATTCGAGCTTCTGTTTTTCCGAGCCTGGATTATATTGCCCGGAGGCTCCATTTTTATCGACTGCGTTAGACTCGCGGATATCTATATAGGTGGGTGGCAATTCGGTCTGAGCAATAAGTTTTTAGCAGAAGGAAACGTTGATAACGGCCGGTAATAGGCTTTTGTAAGGAAGGCTGTAATTCGATACATTTCAATAGCGCGAGCAATTTTTATCGCATACTAAAAGCGATACCGGACCGTTGATATTCGGTCTTTAAAAAGAAAACGACGGGAGCGGAGTTTCGTTTCATTTCACTGCCGGCAACGAAATGACAGCAATATTTGATGAAAATTAAAGTGACGGGAATTACCAAGTTGAAAGTTCATATTTCAAGTATCTAATACTCGAGAATTTAATAAAAAAAAATTTAATTTCAAAGGAACGATTTATAAAATAAGTAAGTTTTATTTTTTGCAATTCGTAAACAGCATAAACTTAATGAGACCCGATATCATAAAGCCGGGAAAGAATATCTACAGAAGACTTTTGAATTTTTTATTGCACTCATTATTTTTGCCTTCTTAATCATGAAAAAAATGAAGCATTGGACCTCTGCCGACTGGAGCTCGTTGCGAAATCTCCGCGGAAAAGAAGCCGCGAGAATATCCATTTTACCCAGTTGGCAAGAAGCGCAAACGGCCGGGGTAAATACTCGTTGTGTCGTGTTTGAATTTAGCCGCAATCAGACGAGAGCGCGCCTTTTATTGCAGTTTTTCCTTGAGCCGCGAGCCGTTGCGGCTCTCGTCTTATTTCGAGACGCGGAAGAATCGCGACGTCAAATGAAATCAAATTAGGGGACGGTCGAATGGAAACCGGAAAAAGCCCAAAAAGTACTGCCTAAACTACCTGGGAAAAAGTTTCGAGATGGCCGTTTTATTTGCTCTTAGGCCGAATTCGTTCGCTTTGAGGTAAATGTAAAAGTGAAAAATGCGTTAAAAAATACAGGTTAAAAGGTTTTAAACGAAATTTGTGCTTAAAAAAAATTTAATTTTCAAAATTATATATGAATTTCGCATAAAAGCGAAAAATATGCCGACGAATTCCTTTCATTTTTATTTAAAAAATGCACATATATGTTCAAGTGCTTTTAAAATCAGTTATTGGAGACTGGGACAACATTCCCTCAAAAAGCAAAAAGATTATTCGTGTATAACGTAATTATTTTTATAAACGTACACGGAAATCGCGTTAGAATCCGTAAAAATATTTTCAATTTTGGAATAAAAAGATGTAAAACATTGTTTACCCGCAAAAGATAATGCGATAATAAATATGAAGAACGATTTTACATCGCGAAAGTTTTTACCATACGGACTAATTGAGTAACGCAGTATTGGAAAATATCCCTGATTATATTCGAATGCCAAATGAGCGCATATTTTCTCGTTTTTCATGTAAAAATCCGACTTAAAAGCTAAATAATTTATCAAATACTAAACGCCGTTTTCCGGTATTAGAATCTCCTCTCCAACCTTCGCCAATCACCCAGAAAGCTCAGCTTCCCACCAGAAATAGATTCGTCGCGCCGCGCTTTCCCTGAAAAAGTGCATCAAGCTCGCAGCTAAAGCTCTCTCTCTCCAATCCACGCGGCCCACTCGCTGATTCCATTTATCAGCAGGCAGCAGTCAAAAGCGGGAACCGCGCTCCGAATCACGCTTCCTGCAAAATTGCAGCCAGCATATTTAACGGGCTTTAAACCGAGGCGGCCCGGGGGGGCGGAGGAGGGGGAGCTTAGCGCGCGTTATTGCGTGCCAGGTACGCGCGCGGAAAACCTTCGTCAACGTCTCGGGCGCGTCTCCTTGCGTCGGGGAGGAGGAGGATGGGGCGCGGAATATCAATGCGGCCCATGAAATATGACGTTTTCATTAAAAGTTGCCGGGGCGCCGTCGCTATTAGACCGCAAGCCCGATAGGCGCGACGCAGCTTTTATGAGCTTCTTGCGCATTCCTCCGAGCGGCTCATTGAGTTTAACGCTTTCCTTAATGATCCCCCGCTGAAGCGGCTGTCAACGCTGTTTTGTCTCGCGCAGCCGGTTATGAGCTGCTTTTCGTCGGCGGTTGCTCCGTTGCGCTTTTTTTTTTTTTTTTTTTTTTGGAACGCGGAGAGCCGTCCTTCGAGCTGGAAAGTGGAAAGCTCCGTCACCGAGTGAGCGAGGTGCGGTATTAAAAATTTTCCTTAGGTGCCTGTGCTGTTGCGCGTAATTTAGTCGGGATGTGATATTCTTGTTGGTTTGAAATGTTAAAGTACATAGATAACATGGATTTTGAAATTTTGTATATTTTGGCTTTGCAAACGGTGGGTGTATGTTTGAATATAACAAGATGACAAATAAATCAGTAGAGGATAGAATTTCAATGCCAAAAACAGCAATCATTCTCTTAATGAATATTGATTGCTATTTGATTTATTTTGATATAGAGAGTAATCTTTCAGTTTAACCCTTTCAGTCATCTATCTTCTACAGAGGACAGATCATTAAATTTTCTTATATAATATTGTAATATTGTTTCGAGATTTAAACGTTTAATTAAGCTTCGGTTTTACTCAAGTAATTATGTGCAAATGAATGTTAAACTTTCTGAGATTTTACAAAGATTAAAATCAAATAATTATAAACCTTTTCAGATGATCCGGTTTTTCTTCTTTTCCTATCCTAATGATTTTGCACGTATATGTCTACTTTTATTAACAATTTCTAAAAATATTAATTAAAATTTGATCTCACGGTTAGATCGTTCCAAATTATAAAATAGTTCCAATTATTGACTTCCCTAGAACGTACGTATTAAAAGTTTAACGAAAATAAAATTTTTCCTAAAATACTTAATATAATACATTCTATCACTATACTTAATACCAATGCTTTATTCTAAACAATAAAAAATCAGGACTGAAAGGATTATCGCGTAAAACTGTTTAATTGAACAGCATGAATTTGTTGCTACGAAAACATTGTTTTCCCGGAAATAAGTAAAAATATTTTTAATTATATTTGAAATTTTAATTAATCCTTATTTTAAAAAGCAACAAGCAGCGTTGCTTTGTGGCTGTATTCAATTCTTGGTATGAAATTCTTCATTATTCCTTTTACAAAGCAATTTTTGCGTATAACGAAATAATAATTTCGCCGTGACAGTTCCCTTTCACGGTTTACATTCATTATAAATCAAAGAAATAAAAAGTCCGCTTCATTAACCCTTAGAGTACCGGGATTTCAAAAATTTTAAAAGCTCATTATTTGTACTGAGAAGTGATCTGAGGTCTTCGAGTTTCTGAGGTCTTCAAGGTTAGATGTTGGCGAGTCAGACCATCACGGCTCAAGGTATCATCCCGGCCTGGGACGATAAAAAACCCATATTTAATTATGAAATTTTTTTAAAAAGTTGATAAAAACATTTAAAAGACCTTATCAAGGCTTAAAAATGTGCAGGCATAGGTTTTCGAGGTCGCTGAACACAATTCGCCATGTTGGATCCGCCATTTTCAATTTTCATTTTGACTGCAGAATCATGTTCAGTGACCCCAATAACCCGAAGGAACCACTTTGGTCCTACCTAACTACTCAGAAAAACTATGACGCCTCAAGGCGTCATCCCGGCCCTCTAAGGGTTACGAATTTTTCAAAATATCAAATATATCTCCCTTCTTAACAGCAATCGATCGGCGCAATTAAAAAACGCGAGGCTCGCGCTTCAAAGGCTCTCCGACGGTCCATAATATTCATCGAGAGCTTTTCACCTCTCGGCCAAAAAAAGGAAAAAATCTCTCCTCAAAGTAAAACGCGAGGAGCGAGCGGAAGTCTCGTGGTCCGGTGAAATAGCGAATTAACCGTAAATAAATCGGCCGTAAAAAGTAGCCGCTTTACGAGCGTCGGTCGTTGCGTTAAAAGGGTTGGGAAGAGCAAAAAAAAGAGAGCCTCGGCGTCGCGTCCCTATTTGTCGAAAGTCACTCGGGGGGGATCTAATGGCGGGCGGGAAGGGATGAGCCGGCAGATTATTAATTGGCAAATGCGCCATTCGCTCGGGTCCAATCGACGCCGGCAAACAGGAAGGAAAGGGAAGCGAGAGGCCAGGTGTCGAGGCCTTTTAACTTAACGACCCGCCGTAAAGTAGAGATCGATCCCTTAATATGGCCGATCCGTGTTAAGGCTCCTTTAACCGAATGCTTTTATCCGTGCAAGAGCTTTATCTCTCTCTTGCGAGTTTGTGTGCGTCGGCCGCGGCTGCTGTATTATGTATACGTGAGAGCGCGGCGCGCTCTTTTTTTTTTCGCCAACGCCAGGGAAAATCAACTCGTAAAACTCGGCCACTTTACGATCGCGAGCTTACACGTGCGGACGGCCGTCGGATAAATAATTGCAAGCGCGAAGATAGCGCTGACCTCTGGCTGCCGCCGCTGCTGCCGGCTTAACTAACGCTTGATAAACTTGTGCCACCGACGCGCTGCTGCCTGTCGAATCGCGCTGTTGAGCTAATTTGTTACAGGGAATGAAAAATGAGGGAATCGCGCTTCGGATTTAAATCGCTTTTTCATCTGTCGATAACTGGGGTTTCCGCAGTGTTTTGCGAGGGCTTTCTCGTTGTTAGAAAGGACGCGATTATAATTTGGGAAATTATAATGTATTTTTAAAAGTATTACAAGTTAAATTTTTGCAATATCGCAATTGTATTTGGTTGAAAGTACTCTTTTTTTAAGGCGCACCATTCGTCTTTTATGCAGCCTTGACGTGTTATAAAATGTTTAATTATATTTTGCGAAGAGTTCGACATTGAAGAATTAATAAATTGAATCATAATAAATTAAAGCAGAAGCCACCGGCAAAATTAAAAAATATCACTTGTTTAATGGAAGGCAGTTTATTATTTATACGGGGAGAAGCGAATGAAAATGTCGGATTTTTAATTGCTCTTTCACAATATAAGCCATCCGAACCGAGATTGATTAAATTCATTGAATTTATATTGTAATAAAAGACCGAACCTAAAAAAAAGTCATCATTTGTTTATTGCGATTTGAAAGTTTCAATTTTAGAAAAAGCGAGCGAAAAGTTTTCATTGTTCGAAACCTTTCAAGCTTTTTTTTTATTAATTATAAACAGTGATTCCAGTTATTACGCTTCGGATTGATAAAAAAATAAATGTAATGCAATTAATGTACACATCAAAAACATTTGCCGGAGAAATTTCCACCGCAAATTTAGTTTTAAACCCGTTATTATTTAATAGCCCAACTTTACACATTAAACGAGGCTCGGTTACTTTTCCCAAGCCTTATATTTATTATCTTAATTACTTAATTGATATCACGAGGACTAAAAAGAAGAGGATTAAAAAGATCTTCAAAACAAAGTTTCATATCCCGCCGTCAAGCAAATAATCTCAAAACTTTATTACCCCGTCCAACCTCCAAAACGCGCGCACTCAAAATTCCCGACAAATTAATATTCAAAAATCCCCGTCGTCTCGAAACGAGTCATATTTCGGAATCTCGCGCTAATTAGCGAAAACCGTCCCTCCGCCCAACCGTGAATCGGCCCCGTCGGAGCATTTTGATGAAGCGCATTAGAAGCGACGTGCTCTCTCTTTTTTTTCGGCTCTGACAAAACGACTCGTAAAGGCTCGGGCTTGTAAGCAGATTCGCGGGGAATTGCCGGGAATAAATCCAAGTTAACGGAGCGCGGCGGTACTCCATCGAGGAGATAGAGAAGCGAGCGACAAAATAAAGACGAGGAAGCACACGGAGAGTTCGAAATCCGAATTTCCGCGGAGAGGGTGTGTGCAGCTGCAGCGGCAGCCCTCGGGGTGGAAGAACGGGGCGGAGAGATCGAGGCGCCGCGCGAGTATTAGGATAAATTGCCGGCATTACGACAGGTGGAGCCGGCCATATTTTGCAATTTTCCCGTCGGGAATGCGTGTGCCGCTGCGCGAATGCGAAGATGAAGCAGATTGCGAGTCCGAGAGAGAGAGCTATTTACGGGCGCCGAGTGCCCGCGCATGCGAGTCTGTTCATTGGCTCTTTTCGGGGGAACGCCTCGTGACCGAACTGCCCGATGGCTGATTCAATCAAGCTCGGGGGAGCTTCTTTAGTCGGCGAATCCGTTCGTTGGGAGATCAAAGCGAAATAAATATCTTGCGGAAGAGTATATTGGTTTTGAAAATTAATTCACGGATGTTTTTTTTTGTAAAATGTAAAAGCAAGGTATTTTGTATTTATTCAGATGTGTATTACGCGTACAAAAATCGGTAATCAGTATGTTCAATTGTGACTTTTAAACATGAATTCGCATAAATTTGACATTTTTTAAAATAAAATTATTCATTAAATTGGTAGTTTATTTAAATATTAATGTATACAAACTACTTTAAAATGGAAATTTTGTGCAGCAATTGAGTAACTGATTCACAATAATTATGCAGAAATTTAATCAAATTATATTTCTCTTACGTAATGTAACACGATGTAGTATACAATTTTAATGAATACTGAACTCTATCATATATTCATATTTAATAATCCAATATTCATTACTTTCACATTCGACGAATTATAAGATTATCTTTCATTCGGAACCCCTTATAAAATATTCATTTCGCAATGTTATTGAAATCGACGAAACTGTTAATCAACGCGCAGATAAATATTCTACGATTACGCCGAGTAAGAGGCGTTTTCGGTAAACAAAACGAGTATACACACACTCGTAGGAAACACGCACAGGTCACAACAATACCGATAGCTCATTTCGCCGCGCGCGACTAGAACACTTAAAATCCCGACGTAAATCAGATCGTAAAAAGCGTGCGAGAGGTCTCGTCGGCGAAAGTGTCGGTCTAGAAATAGCCCCCCCGCGAGCTTATCCTTATTACTCATTGAACGGAGTCGCGGCATTGTCGGCCCTAATGAACGCTCCCATCAACATAGGCGGCCGCCCGCGTAACACGCCGGGACTGTTACGCGCGGCGCCGGGCGTTTTGAGAGCCTCTGGGAATTTCTCGCCCGGCGCGCATCGACGCATTCATCGTCAACGTCAATTAGTCAAGCACTATGCCCTGTCATTAGCAGCGCGTAAACGCGACGTTAACGGCGGGGCCGGGGCTCCTGGAGCGCAAAAACACCCGAGAGCCGAGAGGATTAGAGAGAGGGAGAGCTAAGCAGGCAAAAAATCAGAGCAGCTCCCTCGTAAATCGCGCTGAAACGGCGCTCGATCATTGGCGTCGCGTGTCGACGGCTTACTTCCTCGCTGATACCGGATCGGCGATGCCGGTTACCGAGCTGTAAGCGCCTGCTCGAGTGTCTCGGATGAATTTGCAGACTCGGCGGAAAATTAGCGAGCTCCTGCCTTTTGTCGCGGGAGGGAAACCGAGATAAAGCGTGCAGTTTGGTTTTACAAGCTTTGCAGGGTCAGAATGGCGAATTTTTAAATTAACGTTTATTTAATCAGTTACGAGCTTTGCAACCTTGTATTTTTCATTACAGTTTTATTACAGTTTTATTGCGGATTTTAAGTCTGCAAAATAAAAATCACGTGCAGTCGCCCAATTCATAATTTCCATTGAAATTTTTGCGTTTTTTTATAATTTTAAAATCTGACAAATCGCGGATATTTTCGTTTCTTTTAATTTCGTTAAAGATAATGATACTTTAGCAGGTGAGCCAACGCATCTAAAAAGCAGGTGGAAAAGTTCCGAGTTCCAGTTCGAAACACTTTCGCTAAAATAAAAAGAGCGCAATTTCATCCGGCTCTCGAGCGTCTGAATTTTACAACCTGCTTCGTAAACATAGCAGCGGGGAAGTTCAATAGATTTTACATAACTCTGTTTAAGCTGACTTTTTCATTTATACGTTTTTCATTCATTCATGCAAATTTTTGCAGAATATTTTTTCCCCGTGTACTTAGCCCAGAATGGAAGTTTTGCTTTGGCCTCGCTCGCGGAATGCCTGGAATGCAGATCGCTTTATGAAAACTAAAAGGGGAATAATTAACTTGATTGCTTCGTTCGCGGAGTCTGAAATTGATACATAAGTTTTTTTTTTTTTTTAAATTTGATAAAATATTATTTTAAGTGGGAACTGCGAGCTCATCACATAAATCTTGAACTTTTACATCCGCGTATATATTACGAACTACTCTCCCTAATAGAACTTAAACATGCACTCTTGCGGCACGTAATAAAAGCAAACACTGCCTTTACGGTCTTGAGCATACGTACGAACCTTCATTATTTAATTGTTTTCAGGCTTTCGATGCTTTAAACTCGTTCACATATTTTTTTGCAACATTTTCTAATAAATATCTGTACGAATTGAGTGCAGCTTATTTCGTTAATCTGGGCTGCGTGATAATCTTGAGTATATAAAAAACTATTTAGGATCCTAGATTAAATATTTCTGATTTTTTTAAAAAGCCTTAGAATTTTCAGCATAAAAGACACAACTCATAAAAATGCACACGAATTATTATACGCAACTATTAAATATTAAGCGCAATGACCAGAAGCATAATTTTAAACATCCATTATCTTCACCCGGAAATATCCACTTCTCCTGAAAAAAATAAATTCCAAAATGTCCTGTCCCTTTAATCTCTTTTTTATTTAAACTTCCTCCCGCCAAAGCTGCATCTACATTCAACAATACAACAGCGTCGGGCCGAAAAAGAGTAACGGATGAAGCGCGAAAACAAAGAGAGCTTACAAAAGAGCTCTCGCGTCAAAGAGTCGAAACGCAGATCCTTACGGAATTGGACCGCTTTCTCGGCCCTGACGAATTCAGCAGCGAGCCTGAAAGGCGCACTCTCTCTCTCTCTCTCTCTCTCGCGAGAAAAAGAACCCGAGGAGAGAGGAAAAGGACGCGCTCAAAGAGCTTCGCCCCGGCTTTATTACTTTAACGACGTCGTCGCCGGCACCGCAAAAGCGCCGCCCCGCCACGCGTTCGCCTAACCGCGGCACTGACCTGAGCTTACTTCTGCGTCACGTACGGGAATACCGGCTGAATTAGCTTTCGTGCGGAGGGGGGGATTAGAGTAATTCACTGACGGAGGTATGGCACGGTTTTCGATGCGCGTTGTGAATTTCATTTTGCAGGTACTTATTGGTTACTTAAAATGCAGTTTTAATAGGGGCGTTTGGATGGTTGCAATGTGGCTGTTTGGGTAGGAATAGAGATTCGCCAAAAGATTGACGTTTCTTTTAGTAAATAAATAGATTATTTTATTAGAGTTTTATGATTTAATATTGTACGATCGCTTAATTCAGAAAATCAAATTTAGTTCATGTGATATTTATTTAATTTTTAAAAGATGATTTAATTGATAACTCACATAAAGGCTTATATGTATAATCTTCTTCATTTTAATGAAACAATAAACTTATTAAAAATGACTTTTTAATATTCCGTGAACGAACAAAAACTAAAAATTTAAATCAACTCTCAAGAAAAAAAAAATGCAAAATAACATCAGTTACCATTAATCTAAAGACGAATTACCCTAAGCGAATAATACAAACTGAATGCATTACTCAAACAATTATCCAAGGAAAAAAATACTCCTTACCCCGATATTATACAAAACGTGCTGCATTTCATTAGAGATACGGCGAAACATTCAAACGGCAGGCGCCTCGAGTTTTCCGCAATTCCCGTGCACTTTTCCCCCGTGGGCGAATGCGAGAAAGAGGCGAAGCACGCGTGCAACGCGAGAGACCCTACTAATTGACCCGCAAAATTAAGTAAGCACCTAGCAGCCTTCGCCCGAACTTTAATTACGAGATAGGAAGGAGACGGATCGTTTTCGCGGAAGCGGAGCAGAGAGAACCGCATCCCTTTTATATTAAGCAGGCGGTCGCTAATTTTTTTTTTTTTTTCTTTTTTTTACGCGAGAAATTTGGTCAGTGGGAAAGGGCACCGAGAGAGAGGCGACGGCAGCTCGTTTGCGCGCATCAAATTATCCGAGTCGTCGCTGGAAATTTTCGGAATTTCGATTAATTTAATTTTCCACTTCGCTGCCGTGTTGTTGGCGATGAATTTTAATAAGTAAATATTTCGGATCTCACATTTTTCATTTTTTATTTTTTATTAGTTGGGAATTTTGTTTGAAAAAAAAAATATAATTTTAACTACATTCATATATCAGACTAATAAATAATATACATTGTTATAGCTTTTCTATATTTCTATTTAAATTGAGCCTGGAATATTTATGCAGGTAAAATCGACGTAAAGTTCCTTTCTCAAAATAGTTTTTTAAGTTAAATGGAGACTCAGCCTATTAAGTTCACTTTACGCCCACGAAGGCGATGCTACATTTAAACGACTCGAAAACATTCTTCAAAGTGTAAAAACGGAGCCAAAGGCCATTAACTCCCAAGAATTTTTTTTAAACAAACGAGCACCCGATCAAACCTTCTCCGCCAAAAAAATACTGTATAATCCTCGTTTAAAAAAACGCCAAAAAAAAGGGGGCGCGTATTTACGAATGATTGAATTATTGATAGTCCCGAGACTGCGTCTGGAGCACGTCGGCAAGGCCGCCTCGGAAATAAATCGTGGACTGGCTGCTTTTCGACGGGGCCACACTTGACACCTCGACATATTTTATACATATGCGCACGCACGAGCTACGGGCCGCGCCGCGCGCGTTTCACGTAATTTTATTTCCCGGAGGCGCCCCGTCGAGGGCGCTCTCGCTCTCGAACTCCACCTATATACATATACCTGCTCTCTCTCTCTCTCGCTTCTGGGGGCCCCCGAAGCGAGACAATATCGGCGGGATTGTAAAAGCGAGAGCCCTCAAAAATTCAGACCCGGAGAAACGACAATTGCCGGGGCTTTATGGCCGAGCAGTATATCCTGCTTCGAAATTTCGAGCTTGAATCGAGCGGCGTCCTCGTTGCGCGTAATCAGCTGTCGAAATAAAATCTCCGCTTTGGGCTCTCGCGTTTAATACTCGGAGCTTTTTAAACGTATAATCGCGGTAATCAAAATTGATGGCCGCGGCGTTGACGCTTGAGTTATTGCAGCTGATGATCGAAGAATCGTTAATCGATTTGTTATGATTGTCATTAGATTTCAGTGAATCTCGTCGACTAAAATTTAGAATGTACGGATTATTATGAGCAAAAGAAGAAATTCATCAGCGGAATTGTTTCGCAATAATGTCGTTCTCTCAATTCTACATAATAACATTTTGACATTTTAATAACGGCGACAGGCAAAAAGGCAACAATGCAACATTATTTATTTTTCCCCGGCCGAAAGGAGCTTTTTAATGATTAATTTTACGATTTAATGAACGAATGCACGACTTCGCGGAAAATGAAATATTAAGCACGGTAAAGGCGATTGACGCAAACAGAGTAAATAATAAATGTAATAATCCCGCCGGCCGAGTAGATTATGCACATTATATAACTGGCATTTAAACGTTTTACACGTAAAAGCGCGCGGTTTTTCCCCGGCGCCTCTCTACATATACGGTTCGGCAAAATTAGCCGCATCGCCGTCTCTTTCGGCAATAACGAATGGAGCGCTGTTAACTTAATTACCACTGAATTAATTAACGACGCTCTCTCGCGTACTCGACCCTTTCGTAATGAGCAAAGCAAGGCCGAAGAGGCAGGTTCGCTCTCTCTCCGCTCGACATTATTCAACCGCCTGACGTTTGATGCGCCAACTGCGCACGCAAGGAATAATTAATTGTCCGATTGTTTGCCGTCTTCGCAGCTTTCGAGTTTTTTTTTTTTTTTCTGTGCTCGCAATTATTAGAACGTCTGTCGTTTTACTTGAAGCTCGTTTAAACTGCGAGTTTTATCATTGTTCGGTGGTCCAATCAAAGTGTCGTACCCCGGTATTTTATTTATTCACTCTGCCTTGAGCATTGGAAATAAATGTCAGAAAAAATACCTTAATTTACCTTAATTTATCGTCAACTTAATTTTCAAATTACAAACGGTTAAAATAGCTTTTGATTTAAACGTCCTATGTATAAACTACTAATTTATTCGCGAACCCTTAGAAAGGAAACGTATCGCGGAGCTTTCACTCCGCTACCAAATTACTCCGAAAAACACTTGCATAACAAATCCCGAGAGCGCTACGGTATTATCACAGCTCGAGAGAATAACTCGGCCCTGTCCAGTCCTCCAAAGCGAAAAACTCATTCGGCGCAGTTTCGCCGCACGCAACAATACGGTTTTGCTTATCGTTCAAAAAGGCAATTATCTGGCGAGCATTACGTCGGCTAATTAAAAGTAGCGGCCGAGAGAGAGAGAGAATTCGCCGGCAGGCAAATAAAGGCCTTATCCGATGAGGCCGCCCGCAGAATCGGATGATATAAAGCTCCGGAAATATTGCAGCCGCGACAGAAGCTCCTTTCCGACGCCGCGAGCCACACCTGCTCGGCTCTCTCTCTCTCTCTCTCTCGATGCGGTTTCGCCGTAATACGCGCCCTAATGGCCCGGCGAGCTTTGAGCAAAAGTGTAAGCTCGCGGTAATTACGGCCGCGGCCTGCAAGCCCCGAACATTCGACGCGCGCGGTTTCGCTCGAGAGCCTTTTCTAAATTCCGCGACGTGTTCGCTCCGCTGTTCTTTTTTTTTTACGCGGGAGTGGACTTGTTACCCGAGGCGAGGCTGCTGCCAAGTTATGCGTTTGATTTCTGAGCTGCGCAATGTTTTCTAGTTTTTAATAGTGTTACGCGGAATAAAGTGGTGAAAGCTTCTTAATTTGGGGAGGGATTTCATATAAGGAAATTAAAAATTAGGTTGGAACTTACTTGTAAGTTTGATTTAAATAGAAAAATTATACTTTGCAGCCTTACCGGTTTCGGCTGCTTCTACTTAAAGAAAAGTCAGAAATGCAGTGATACAAAAATGTATAATCTATTTTAAACGCAGCTTTTGCGTGTGCACGTGGCAACTTTCTTTGATGAATTTTGTTAGCATAAAAATAGACAACAAGGATTCTCGATTACTTTGACAGACGCTTTAATCCGAGCCCTGCTGTACAGATCTACACTTTTTGCACGAAAAGCGATAAAGTTTTGTTTTGTAATTCGACAGATAAAAACTGTTAAAAGTTTTCGGGCGGGTTTCAACTGTAACAAAGTGATGGATCAGGAATGCCAGAAACTTTTTTTATTTTAGGTCTGAAAGGATTACGCAATGGCGGCTAACCAACGAGTTTTTGTCGGAAACTTGTTATCGAATCGTCCTGCAACGGTTTCACGTTTATTCCTATAAAGTTAATAAAAATTTGTTGAAACAAACATTGTACATATAAGAAATCAATTTCATGCAGTCGTTTCGTCTATTATAATATCGTCAGTCTATAGAAAGTTATAAATTTATGATTTTTACCGCTGTTAATAAAATGGCATCTAAAAATACCTACTCCTCCCTCTTCTCCTTCCCGCCTAAACTTTAACTTTAACCTTTACAACGAACGAATGCAAGTTTAAGCCGATCAATGTACTAATTAACGCCGCTTGGCTGTTTTGTTTCAGAATTCGGAAATCTCATTGTTCGAGACGAACATCCGCTTCATGGGAAGTCTGCTGGCCTGTTACGCCCTAACCGGCGACGTCATGTTCCGCGATAAGGCGGCGCAGCTCGGAGAGCGCATGCTGCCGGCCTTCCAAACGGAAACCGGAATTCCTCACTCCCTCATCAACCTTCATACCGGGGTGAGTAGTCGAAGAACCCTCCCCCCTTCCTTCCGAGTTTCTCTTGCGGTTTTCGTCAACGCAAAGACAAACTCGTCGGCCGCCTTGAGCCCCCGAGTCTCGAGCGTTGACTTTGCTCCAACTTGGGTGGCGCGGCCTCCTCCGAGCGTCTCTCCGTGTTGGGACACACAATTGCTTCGAACATTTTTCGAACTAAGTTTCGCTGTCTCTTGTCGGGGACGCCGAATTTTTGGAGAGATATTGGATTCATTTGGGAAGGTTACCCAGAAAAGAGGACATTTTTTTCAATTTTCGAGTCAACGATCGAGTGATGGATTCAATTTCGAGCTTGCTTTTGAAAAATGTAAAAAGTTCCAAGACCGGTCATTTGCGCTTTATTTGAAATTTAATTTTGACAGAAAGCTTGGAGTTTCTGTTAATTAAAGCAATATTGTTTAATTGGCCGATATTTCAAAAGAAATGCAGATGGATCATTTCAAATAAAATAATTAGTTTATTAATAATCGCCTTTTGAGATGTATTTTGAAATGTACTGGAACACTTTTTTTCTTCTAGAGGAAGAAGTATTTTCATTGTAATAAAGAAGTATTTTAAGGGTAGATTATTACATTCTTTTTAAATTATTTCAACGAGATTATTAAATTTCTTAAATACTATTTCAGTCAGTGTTCTATATTAAGAGCTGTAAAGATTCAATCCCCGCATATACAACTGTACAAAGAAAATTGAATATCAAACTAATTGAAATAGAAAAAACTTTGAAATCTAATCGAAGATCCAGCGCTAAATTGCTCGGCAAATACATCCCTTACGAATGCCAAATGAAGCACTCAGACCTGACTAACGAGCTGAAAACGAGGGGAAAAATTGATTTACACAAGACGATTCTCAATTATTTGTGGACGCCATTAATTTCTCATTTCACAAGTGCTCCGCGTACTGTGGATTTATTTTCCGATAAGCGTCGCAGATGCTCAGAATACCGTCTGGTCGAAATTCCGAAAATTTCTCGCCACCTTGGTCGATGAAATTCCCATCTTCCATCTTCCCACGGGGCGGCGCGACCTTCCGCTTCTCTTTCCTTCTCTCATCCCGTGCAGTGATCATTTTCTTCGCGACAATAAACTTGCCGAGTATCCTTTACCGTTAGCCTCCCCTCCCCCTCCCCCCTCGACCCATTCCGCTTTTTAAACTATTTGAAATTATTTGAAGTTTTAAAATACCGTCATTTTCACCGGGAGCCGCCAGAATGTGGAAAATACTGAAGGCGGCGTCGCATACCTCGTGGATTTATTGAAAGTCCACCTGTACCGAATGCGCTTATCCGGGAAATTTACTGTTTCTTTCGGGCTGGAATTAAAAATTAGTTTCGCTTTTCGCTGCTTTATTCTTAACGTGAAGACGAGTCGGTGCGCAGTTTTTGCGCACAATCTCCGTGACGCTTGTAATAAAAATCTGCGCGGCCGATTAGAGCTACAGAAAGATAATATTAGATAAACCGCAAATACGCCATAAACATATTTTACTAGTAAAAGAGGAGTAAAGTAGGAAAATTATTATGTTTTTTATTTTAATTAAATGATGATGAAACTATTTTGTTGATTTTTCAAAAGAATTTCAAGTGATGTCTATTCTATAACTGAAAAGCGTCACTTTACTATAAAAATATTTGAAGACTGTTCTTAAAACACGGATCAGCCGTTTGTTTTTTCTTTGTTATTAAAGAAATCCATTAATAATCCTTTTTTTTTAAATAATAATTATTCGCTCGTTGAAGTAATCGT
Source organism: Ormyrus rosae (assembly GCA_035047165.1). Classification (NCBI taxonomy): domain Eukaryota; kingdom Metazoa; phylum Arthropoda; class Insecta; order Hymenoptera; family Ormyridae; genus Ormyrus; species Ormyrus rosae. The sequence goes on from JAWWML010000036.1 coordinate 429,880, forward strand.
GGATAACAATTTAGCTCTAAAGTTTTGTGAAAAGCTAAAATAAAAGTAGAATTGAGCTTTTTTCAATTAAAACAATAATAATGTTATTATATATACGTGGAAATTGATAAAAGTTATAACTATTTCAATATCATTCAATGCATTTTTAAAAGCAACAGACGTAAAAGTTAAGCAGCAGCGCATTAAGCAAAAATAGAAGTAATTAAATAATGAAATATAATTTGAATAATTAAAATGAAATGTATTAAAATTAAATAACGCGATAATTCACTTGAATTAATCATCATAAATTAAATACGCTTCCAAAAACATTTTAAGAGTTATAAGAATTAATAGCAGTAATATTTAACCTCGTTAAAACTATCTACAACTCTTTCCAGATTGACGCTTAAAATCCGACTCCTAATTACGTCTATTCCATCTCCCTCAAATATTCGCGGTCGCCCCGTTAAAAAAGCCAAACTAATTGAGCGAAAAGCAGCATTAAATAAATTAGAATAATTTTTCATTTACGACTCTCGCACCGCCGTAACTCCTGGCCTCCTCCCGGGGGTCCCTCGCAGAGAACGACACACATTACGCGGCTCTCGAAAATCGAAAGAGAGCCGGCTGTAATATATATATATATATATATCCGGAGCGCGGAGTGAAAAACTCGAAAAAGAGAGCTTCGGCAATAGGGGCCCTCGGGACTTTTCCCGTCGGCCACGGAATGTACGCCCCGGTTGATTAAACCGAGAAGTGGGCCAGAAGAGCCCAGTCATTGTACGCAATCGTCGGCGGCCGATCGTTATTTCCCTCCGACCGAGCTGAAAAAGACCTTAAAGCCCGTTATCAGGCTCTCTTTCAATTCCTGCCGTAACGCGCGATAACTATTTCGCCCTCGACGCCGCGATCGACTGCACATCTTTTTCCTCCTCCGCCCCCGTCGAAAAATAATTTCAACGGAAGCGAGCGCGATATTATAAACGCGCGTTAAACGAGTATATTCGAAAATCCAAATTAGCGCGGTCCTGGAAAAGCTTTATCCCCCTCCCCAACGCCTGCATTTTCGCATGAACGACAGAGGCTTTAATTACCGAGTAGCATCTGTGCCGAATTCTCCGGCCGTATCAGCGCCTTTGTGCGAGTGTGCGCCGCCGCTCTCTCCGCCTGTGTGTACAGCTGTGTGCGCGCGGCGAGCCTCCACGGATGCAGACGCTCGGCGCCGGTGTGAAATTATGGCTGAGGATTCGCATTAGTGATCTTTTCGCCGCTTAATTGCCGGACGTTAGCTCCGACTTCCGCTGATGGAAACGACTAATAATTTACCGCTTTTTTTCTGCTCCCATTATGGTAATTCGCCGCCGACGCCGCCGCAGCCTTTCCGCGAAATCGCGACAAGTTGTTTTTTGCGAGTACCCCGTTTTTTTTTGTTTTTTTTTGGCGAAAGGAACTGCTGCGGTATTGGGTTGTGAATAGATGCTGAAATTATGACGGTTCGCGGTTTGTTGTAACGTTGTAACTAAACAAGCATTACTAAGTAATCTAGATTAATATATTAGTACTGCTGTTGCCTACCTGGTGTGTTTAGAGAATTATTCTACCGAGAATGGAATATCATAATTTCCCTGTACGTGGAGCTTATAACTTCTGTTTGTACACGTAAATATAATATGCAAATGAAAAGCTTATCAATTAGGAGTAAGTGTTCTGTTAACTGCGCTAATTAGATCTAATAGCCTTCGGAAAAGGTACCTAAGAATTTCGCAGTTTTTTCTTTGGAAATACATAAATGTGTCTGTGCTGAGGATTTACGAAAAAAAAACGACAAAATCAAAATTATTAAGAGTAAAAGCCTTCTTACTATACATACATGTGCTTTTTTGCACTCTTTTTACATTAAAATTAAAGTGTTGCATCGGTAAATTTGAATAAAATCCTCTTAGATGTCAAAATAACAACATATAAAATTACGATAATGTAGTCGTGCTTAATTTCTATAATGTTTTAATCTTAACATTCTTAATACCTCCCTTCGACTTGCGATCGGTGCAATTTACAGCGAAAGCTGTATGCACATAATCCTCTTACAGATTTTTAAATATACCCATCTTGAAAACCTTAGCAGGAAGTGTTCAATAGAATAAAGCGAATTTTATTTCCACATCAGCGTGTAAAAATATATAATACTTCTCCCAAGTAGGGAATATAAAGAGCCTCATCCACAAACTCCGCGAGATCTCGAAAGTTAATCCTTAATTAAAAGGAATCGCGCCATTCACAAAAGCTCCTATATTAAACCCCAACGCCGACAGGAACTTTATTAATACTGAAAATGCAATCGCGCCGCAGAGTAAGGCTCTCTCTTAAGCTACGGAAAAATGGCATCGTACTTCCGGCGCGCGAAAGATGGAAGCTGCACCTGCTAAACAAATCACAAAGTCTTAATCTGTTTAGCGTTCCGCGTCAAATTACGAGAGAGAGAGAGAGAGAGAGAGAGTCTCCCTCGCTCCCACCCGAATTATGCATAATTGGGCCGCAAAACTGGCTCGCGCTCCTTTACACTTTGTGTCTTTTCGGCCGCGTTGAAAGCCGTCGCTTTAATTGCGCTAAGCCGAGACGACGTTGACGTGGATTTGTCACTTCCTTCGCTGCCTTTTTTTTTTTTTTTTTTACCGCGGGCTTCACGCTCTTATCGCGGCGGCGGCGGCCTGAGAACCGACAAAGCCTCGATTCACAGCGCTTCGCCTCCGCGATTACGGCTGCAGGCTTCTAATTTTGCCGGCGCTTTTAAGAAGCTGGAACGACCGCCTTGACGATTATTTTTAAGGCGAGGCGAGAGAGAGACGAATTTCATTAAGGCCGTCGCGCGCTCTTTTCATTTATCCAGGTGGGATTAACTTCCTGGACATCTGGCATGAGTATTTCTTGTAATCTTTAATAAATGAGTACGGTGCGTATGATGAAAGTGAGTCATTAATTTATGACGATTTTGCGATCTGAAAAAGTGCCTTTGGCAATGAAAGTTTGACAGATCGGGTTTTTAGCATGGTAGATTTTAAAAACTAACTTTCGCTTGGATACTAGTTTTACTTAATCTTTTAAAAACGTGTACAAAGTTTAAAGAAATTATGATAACTTTATATCTGCAAGATATACGGCGCTGCATAATTGCTTGCATAATTAACTTTTGAAAGCAGAAAGTTAAATATACAAATTATAAGCAATAAAATTACAACTATTTTTACTTTGTACAAATTATGTTTATTAAAATTTATCTCGCCGTAAATTAAATGTAAAGCATTTCAAAACAAGTAAAGAATTTATAAAATGAAACATTCTCATAAGTGGAACATGCCTGCGATCATAATCGTGAGCGAAATTTAAATGTATACAGTTTCTGGTTGATTCGGTTAGATTTATAGAATCTAACCAGGGAGCGTAGGGAGCGCAAGGAATAGTGTATTGAATTGTAACCTTCACTAAGAAATTTGGATGCCGTGGTGTCAAAAATAGAGAAATAACTTCAACCATGATAACTTCACCTTAATTTTTTTTCTGTTTTAATGCATTACATGTTATGTTTTCTGCAATAAAACCTATTATGCGTACACTAAAGTTTGTTCTAATACGCAAACAAAAATTGCTATTCTCCGTAATAAAATTTGCTACTCTGCATTGTAAAATTTAAAGCCACAAATTTTACTATACAGAATAGTAACATTTCTTTTTTGTTATTACATTTTTCCATAAATTTTATCCTGACATTTCTCTCGTGTCAGCATTAACCAACAATGTACCTAACAGAATTTTCCTTTTTCGCAGGCGAGTAAAAACTACGGATGGGCGAGCAGCGGCTGCAGTATTCTTTCGGAGATTGGAACAATGCACTTGGAATTCACGTACTTGAGTGACATTACGGGCAATCCCGTATTCAGAGCGAAAGTCGAGCACGTCAGGAAAACCTTGAAAAATCTCGAGAAGCCAAAGGGATTGTATCCCAATTACATTCATCCGAAAACCGGAAAGTGGGGAAGACGTAAGTACACTTGAACTTCGCGACGGCCGCCGCGCGAGATAATCTCCTCCTCCGCCGCTTTGACCGAAAACTTAGTTAAAAAGGAATAGAGCGAAGTGCGAGGAGAGAGGCTTTATCGCATGAGAGATTCGACGAATAGCCCAACTAAAAGCATTATTAATCAGTCGGGGAGCAAATAAAAGTAATGTCGCGCAGAATTCATGAATTATGCCCCCTCGCTTTTTCAATTTCCCTTTTTATTTCCTTAACCCCCTTCGCGAAGCAAAAGGAGAAAAGGGAAAGAAAAGAAAGCGCCGGGGAAAGAAAGAGAATTAAGAAGACGTTATAAAAAGGAGAGAAAAAAGAGCAAAAGAGAGGCCCTTTCCCGTGCATATCTTTTCAATCCTCGATCTCTGGCATCTTTATCTCGCGCGCAGCTCCTTCTTCACTCTTCCAGCGCGAAACTTCTCTGGGTGGCCGTTCGTAATCCTCTTGAATCCAAAGAAAAGAGCCGAGAGAGAGAGCGAGAGAGAGAGAGAGAGGTAAGGAGACGCGCATTCGAGCCGAAGAGGTAACGGATGACGTCGGATTATAGTAATAAGGCTCACTCTGTCTTTATGTCTTTCACCTTCACTTTTTCCCTTCCGGGCCGCTCCTTTTTCTTTGTTTAATTTCTACGCCCGCCCTTATCGCTCTCCCTCCTTTTTTCCCCGGCTCTCTTATCGCCCGGCCGTATCGCACCGAGGAGCTTCTTCTCTTCCACCTGAAAAAAAAAAAAAGAAAGGCCAACGCCGAGAGGGCCGCTTCTTCATTCGGCCCGAATAAATATTCCGAAAAACTCGCCCCCGACTTATTACTGTAATTTCGCGCGATAAATCAACGCCGGCGAATAGATTATTTAATCCGCGCGCATATACATATATATACCGTTGCTGCCGGTTCTTGATCCGGAGCCGCGCCGGTTATCAATTACGCCATTAAAGCGCGCATTCATAAGTACCGCGAAATGGAAGAGGAGAGAACGAGGAGAGGAGAGGTGGGAGGGAAAGACCGACTCTGGCGAATATCTGTCGCTGTGACGGATAAAAATGGCCATCGGCTATCGATTTTGCGGACGTTTACTCTGACTTTGTGTCAAATTACCGTATTTCATCGGCTTTGGAGGGTATGTTTATTTTAACCAGGTGCGCGTGTAATTAGAACGTTCAAATAATTTTTTATTTAATTATTGCCCGTGTGGAATCAACCGCGGGCATTAATGAATATTTCAAGCGAGCCAATAATGTTAATAAAAATGATATATAGTTCAAACGATAGTTCCTTTCAAAATTAGAGTAAACGTTCAGAAAATCAATACTGCTCTCCAAAATATATGTGCATGCATGCAAGCAGATAATATATTCGAAAATTAGTTATGAATAAAGGGAGAGGAATTACATCGGCAAGAGCGAGGAAAGAAAAGCAAAAGAATGTGCGGTAAAGCTCGACTGACGGAGAGCTTTTACGTGGATTTTCCACCTTTTCGCGAATTTACGGTTGTGCGCGATCTCGTTCATTATGCCGTAAGATCAACTCTTCTGCCGCTGAATTCTCTTTCTTTTACGCCTTACCTGATGCCCGTTGCGTTGTACGACTTTTTAGCCTGCTTCTTGACGTGGTGTTGGAAGGGACGTACTTTTTTAATTTCGATAGACGTAACAGCTTTACTTTACGTGTTAGCTAATCCTTTTTTTTTTCATTCAAGGAAGTCATCTTGTACTCAGATTTTAGTTATTTAATGTGTTAAAGTTTGTAATTAAATGACATTTAACTGCAAAAGTTTAATTGGAACCGAGACTGTAACAATATCCGATAGAAGTCTGTGTACGAAACTTAAACTTAATACTTACAGAAAAATCAATAACTTTCAATCTCGGTATAATATAATACCCCGAAAGCCTAAGGATTCCTTGAAAAAGGTGAATCCTTAAAAATTGTTCTTCCTGCACTGGTTACAATACATTGCTAGCAATTCAAATTAAGTTGAAAACTTTTGATAAGAAAGACACGATCGCTCTTTCGCTTCGCTCCCGAAAATCTACCTTGGCTCTTTTCCAATATTTTACGGATTTTTCATAGACTAACATCCAAACGAGAATTTAATTTAAATTCTTTCTGTGTCGTTATCTGGTATTTTCAAAATATTACATCGCGTTCCGAGAAAAGCCAGTCAAAATAAAAAATAAGTGGGTTTGAATGGCTTTGTAATTCAGTGAAAAATGTATTTCTATTCAATATTTATAGCACTTTTGCATATTTTAATTTGAATACTATTTTGATCTACTGTATTTCTCAAATAATATTATTGTTATATCGATAAACCATTGCATAAATATTTCACCCTCGGCACTGAATTATTTATTACCTAATTTGTTAAAAGTACTAATTAGTTGACTTGAAATAGTTGACTTAAATGTTATAATTATCGACTACTTCTTTCCAATTTGTTTTCATTATGTATTCTTTGCAAAAAATGTATTGTATAAATTAACGACTAATAATCTTTTGTTACGAGTGAAACGGTAGATTTTACAAAAGCTTGGATAAAGTTGATGATTACGCCGAAAGCTTTGTTAACTTTTGTAAAAGCAAATAAAAATTTATTCCCAGAAAAGAGGTATAGAATTTTGAAAGAGTAACATTTTGAATGACTCACTGATTTCTACACAATTGATTATAATATGAAAATTCTACAGGCAGAAACAAGTTCCAACTCGAAATATGAAATTTAAAGCTGCAGATTACGTTAAAAAATTGCGCTAAAAACTGATAATTAATTAATGCAGCAAGAGCTGTATAATTTTCCATTAACTTCAAATTTTTTCGTCATTTTCCGCACGACAAAATTCCGCTTTTAAATTTTAAAAAATGTAGAACCAGTCGCATTTCAGAAATTCCATTGTTTAACCCCAGTACATTCGAATCCTTCCCTCCCATCGCCAGTTCGACTCATAAAAATTGCACAAAAAGCATATTTCTCGCTCGCAACAACTCGACTCGTATAAAACAATACGAGCGTTCGGATCGATTTCGCAAAATAAAAAAGCGGGTCAAAAAAGAGTTCCCTCCCAGTCGTTACAGCCTCTCTCTTTCTCGTCTATTAGTCTTTAATTCTCATTCTCGGCTGATCAAAGCGATCCGTACGGGTCGGATAGGCGACAACCCCCGAGGGAGTCGAACGCGCGATTACACCGACGGCTGCAGCCACATTTTTCGCAATGCAGCCGGCCTGGTATAATGGCGCTCATCCGAAACTAGACGTAGGATTACGTGTTATGTACTGCTCGAAATGGCCGCGCGATTCCGTGGGAATCGACGATTTTTCGGGGGGCGCAACTCGCCTCGCCAAGTTAGTTGAAACTATAATGAAAGCTCTCCACTTTTTCGAGCTAATCCCATCGCTTTTTCGGATAATGAAAATTTCTTTAATGAAAGCGCGGATTTTTGGAGTTTATCGGTGGCCCGTGGCAGTTTTTAGTGCCTTCCGGGCAGCGACCCAAACGTTATTGCTCGAAAAGGTATGACGTAAATTAAAGTATGAGAAATGCAATAGAGGAACCATTTTACCGGAGTGTTTTGCACAAGTTGGCTTTCGAACCGGATCGAAATTCCAATGCAAAGGAATTCGTCCTCCTGAAAAAAAATTTAATTCACAAAGACGAATTATTAATCCGGTCCTTTTATCGACGATACTATCGGACACTACGAATTGCAGCTCGAAAATTAAATCGTATAACGTCGCTTAGCATTCTTAAGCGGAAGAGGAAAGTAGGTGAAAGCAACTATAAAGCCCATAAACCAGCCGAAGCGAGAGGAAGGAAGCGCGGGGAAAAAAAGTAGAGGCAGAAAAATATAGTTTGATAAGGAAAAAGACGAAAGTAAGGCGGCGGAGAGTATTTATTTATCCGGTAGCTGAATAAATTAGCAGTAAAAATTTGCCGAGGTAATCGCCTTGTTATTTATCGTTAAGGCAGGTCGCGCCGGGACCCTTCTGCATTCTGCTCTTGACTTTTCTCCTTTTTCTTTCTTCAGACGTTCCCTCTCTTTTCGCTTTCTTTACTCTCTCTCTCTCTCTCCCCGCCACTTCGTGCCCGAGCCCCGAAAGGCTTCATCTTCTCCGTTTAATGCGATTAACTTTGAATTGCCGTTTGGGAGTTTTTCCGGCGTAATAAACAACCGGGGCTAATTTTTCGAAAAAATATATCTCCGCCCGACGACGGCTTTATGGCTGCTCCCCCCTCGTCATGGACTTTGCTTTTAATTCGAGACGTTAATGAACACTTATCTGTGCGCTCCGTCTTCTTTGATTTTTTGAAATAAAGAAAATCCGTTTATTGGCTGAAAAATGGTTTATTTTAGGGTTTCCGCCGGGGATAAAGCTTTGGTCAAATTTGCCTCTTTAAGGGCTTGAATATTGAATGCGGTGCATCATTGCGGAACCATCGTACTTGGAACATTTTTCTCGTTTATTAATTCGATGCTTTAATATTGAGGACGACAATCCGCATTTCCTGGGAATTTAAAGCCAGATTTTAATCCCCTCGAGGCGATGAAGAGAGCAGCAAGCTAAATGCTGAAAATTTAAAATCCAATATTAACTTTCTATCTTAATTTAACGTTATTAAAATATATAATCAAGAGCGAGTTCCTTTTTCAATACACTCTCTTTTTTTCTATAAAAAAAAATGTTACATGCTTCTACAAGAGAAATGTTTAGAGAAGATTGTACTTGTAATTATAACAACGCATCTCAAATTCGAACAAAGCTTCACATCGTTTCTGAAAAAGCCCTTTTTACCTCCAATAAAAAGGCAATTTCTCAAAGTTTCCAGTCCACAAGATAAAAAAAAGAAACGAGCTCCTCCTCAATTGGAAGACCATCCGAATCAATATTCTCGGGCGATCCCAGAAATGCATAAACCGCTACGGCGCCGTATATTTACCCCGAGCACTGTTAGCAGTCGCGTAGACTAATGGAAATCGAAGCGTGTGCCGAGTAAAAAAGCGCCGTAACTTTTTCATTTGCAGATCACATGTCGCTCGGGGGTCTGGGCGACAGTTTTTACGAGTACCTGCTGAAGGCCTGGATCCAGTCGGGCAAGGAGGACTCCGAGGCGAGGGAGATGTACGACGAGGCGATGGACGCGATAGTCAAGCACATGATCATCAAATCTCCTTCCGGGCTGCTTTACGCCTCCGACCTCCAATACGAGCGGATCGAGCACAAGATGGGTCACCTCGCCTGCTTCGCCGGTAAGTAAATGAAAGAGAGCCGCCCCCCCCCCCTCTTTTTCTTATTTATCCGAGGGGACTTTGAGACTAACGAGGATGACGAGGGAGCTTTATGTTTTCCCATTTTTTCTTTTTTTTTCGAATACTGGAGAGGGGGAGGAAGCGAGGGCGAAATTATAATTGCAAAACTTTGTATGTGTGCTTCGAGTTCCCAGACCTTAGATGCATATAAAGATAGGTCTTGGCATGAGGCTGGCTCGTCAAGTTTCTGAAGTCGGTGCATAAATGTAACCTACTAAGGTGAATTTACTTCAATTTAGTTTCATTCAAACTTTTTGACATGTCGGAGAAACAATTCATTGTGTTTGTATTTATTCTGCATAAATTGACCTTATTAAGATCAGTCCTTCTTAAGTTTTTAAATAATGAAATTATTCAATAATCAAGAGGTATTATAAAGTGGAATACTTGAATTGATTACACTTATTTTATTACGCTGTAATTATGAAAATTTAATGTAATCAAATTAAGTGATTGCATTAAAAGCAGATCTTCAAACTTTATTTTTCTAAAATTTTGCAAACACTTTTCCAAAGTGCGGGAGAACAAAGTGGGGTAACTAATAAGCAGAGGCTTTATTACAAAACAGATCAATAATTAATCAGTAGGCTTTAAAAATAAAACACAAGATACCTCCGCTAATTAATAAATGAATTTTTCTCTCATAAAAATACAACATTGCCCGCCTCATGCACGGAAAACCGCCCTCAAAAGCAATTAGTCGTTTTTGAAAACCAGCAGGAGTCGAGTCTCATAACGAACCCGCGGCCAAGACTCCTCCCGCGGCTTATCGAATTAGCGCAAAGCGCGGTGAAAAAGAAAAAAAATAAAGGAAAAAGAGCGGCGCAATTAATGCTCCGGCGGGACTTTTCTCAGGTGGCATGTTCGCGCTCGGGGCGAAAACGCAGGAGAACGAAGTGAGTAATCAGCACATGGAGATCGCGGCCGGACTAACGAACACCTGTCACGAGTCCTACGACCGCAGCGACACGAAACTCGGACCCGAAGCCTTCCACTTCATCGAGAACAACGAGGCCAAAAGCATCAAGAGCGGCGAGAAGTACTACATTCTGCGGCCCGAGGTAACTGTTTCGCTTTAATTTTCTTCAACCGGCGGTGATAAGTGTTACTCCCTTTGGCCTGCTACGTTTAGGCTGATAAGATCTTAAGCTTGAATTTAGGGTGCTTTTAATTTAATGCACGCAGATAATTCTAAATGATTTCTGAGACTTTTGATATTTATTTAATTAATTATTTGTAAATTTATCCAGTTTTCCAAATTGTTATTAAATGAATTGAAGAAGAATTAAAAAAAAAATTTATTTTGAAAATAGGCTTAAGTAGAAAACTTTGTTCAATAATTTATCTGTCTTTGTACCACTAATATCCAGTTTCCATAAAAATCAATTGTTTTAACAAAAAAATAATTCAACCACACAACTTAATCTAAAAAAAAATGAACTTGGCAATTCACCGATTATATAAAGAAATCAACACTTACTCCTTTCGAGGCACGCGACGAGATTCGCAAGATCTAGAACAAGACAGAACAAATAATATCTCTCCGATACCCGGAACCCCTCGCATTTTCATCGTCCGCGGATGCTTTTAAAGAGAAACATAGAGGCAGATCTCAAGTGAAACGTTTATTTGCAGACTTTCGAGTCGTACTTCGTGATGTGGCGGCTGACGAAGGATCCGAAGTACCGGGAATGGGGCTGGGAGGCGGTCCAGGCGCTGGAGACGTACTGCCGCGTCCCCGGCGGTTATACAGGCCTGCACAACGTTTATCAGCGCGACTCGCCAAAGGATGACGTCCAACAGAGTTACTTCTTCGCCGAAACGCTTAAGGTATATACGCATACGACGCACTGAATACTTCCAAAGTACCGCAAAATATTTTTCATCCCCCTTCAGCGAAGCTTTCTACAGCCAGACTGTATAGCTTCTGTCAGCGAGGACATTTCTCTGGCATCGGGGCTGGAAGAAGTTTTGCATTTTTCTAGGAATAGCTTTTTCTAGCTGGCTTTTTTTTTTATTTATTTTGTTTTGAATACTGTTTTTATTGTTATATTTTTCCGAAAGCACTATTATATTAGTCAGTAAATTTTTCTTAACAAATAATTGAATTGTTAAATTTTCCCACTGACATATATTGTATTATTTGAAAACAACGTATTCCAGTTCCACGGAAAAAAATCTTTATTAACGCATTTGAAATTTTCAGTACCTCTACCTGCTGTTCAGCGACGACGACCTCATAAGCCTCGACGAGTGGGTGTTCAACTCCGAGGCTCACGTTCTTCCGATCAGGGGCAAGAACCCTCTGTACCGCCCGGCACCCACCTTATAAAGTCCGGCTCAAGTAACTACGTAAGAACGCATCCACGACTACTACTAGACAAGTGATGGCACTCCTTGGCAGCATCGAAATTGCGCGCAGCATTTCCGTAACTCAACGTCGAAGTAATCGCCCGAGGGCGCACATCGACGAAACAATCCATTGATCCTCCGCGGTAGCCTCGCGCGAGGTGTCAAATATAGTCAATCGTCAGACAGCGAGAGAGAGAGAGAGAGAGAGAGAGAGTGTGAGTGAGAGGGCAGAATGAGAGAGAGAAAGAGAGAAAAGAGCGAGTGGACTGAGACAGAGAGCAAGAGGCGTGGAAACTGATGAGAAGAATGATGAGAATGTCGTGTAAAACTGTGCAGACGGATACATTTGTATATATCTATATAGCGGAGAGAGTGCGAGAGTGAGCAAGAGCGAAAGATGCTTCATCTTCTCCTTTTTCACGCTGCGTAACTGAAGGGCTCAGAGCTGCGTTTTCCTCGAGGACGATCGGCTGTGCGTATACGCGAACTCGCGCGCTTTCTTATCGCGCACGACGACGACCTCGTTTTTTTTCGGTTATACTTTCCCTTTCTCCTCTCCTTTAACCCTTTCAATCGCGAATTCGATCTATAAAATAACACTTTTTTACTGTGAATGCGTTTGTAACAAAAAAAAAGTAAAGGACAAAATCGACAGTGCAGTCAAGAGGCTGTAAAAACCGGAAAGTTTACTCATAGAAATGGAAAGAGAGAGTGAAAAAGAAGAAGGAAAAGGTGGGACGTATACGTGCGACCGTGACTGAAAGGGTTAAATCTCGAGAGACACGAGCATCGGCATGCAAGATGGAGCGAGAAACGCGACCCGTGATCGAGATACAAAGAGTCGCGCGCGAAAACTTTTTCGCGGGGACATTTCACTTTGCGTAAGACTCTCTCACCGAGATCCGACTGTTGTATACTGCTTTGCGTGTGTGTGAATTTATCCTCTGGCAACTACGAAGACGCGATTTCTATCCGTTTCTTTTTCTCTAAGCTTTCGTTCGCGAACGGGAAAAGGATTAAAATGAAAATCTAATAATAATTTTGCATTCGGGGTGTTACGTATACCTTCATATATCCTGAAAGTCTTCCGCATTCGTCTCTTGGGGCGTCGCGCGACCCGCTCTGCTTTTCTTTTCTCGCATACATTCCCACGAGTTATATAAACTGCCGTCGCACACTTTAGCGCTCACATTGTGTACCGAGCCTGGCATGGAGTCGAAAAAAAAAAAAATAAAGAAAAAATATCGAATAATAATAATAATATTAAATAATAATAATGGTAATAATATTAATAATAAATACTATCCGTAGAGATGTGCTTAAGAAGCAAAGCCAGAGAAGTTCTTCCATGAGACTCGAAATCGATATCTGAAGTTTCTCGACGTTCGTGCATTTCGATGTCGCGTCGTGCTTATAAATAAATACAGCGACTCACATACAAATACACACCGAATGATAAACGATAAATTTGAGAATTGTTCTAAGCAAGATGTACAATGACTCTGTGTACATTGGACAAAGAATATAAAGACAAAATCGAATGCCTGCTGATGTGGACCTGCGTGAAAGAGTGAAAATCGCGTGTCAGAATTTATCGTAGCTGTAATAATTTAGAGATTTACATTAGCAAACTGCAATGAGATTAGAATTGTATATATGGCAGATAATGTTGAAAAGAAAGTCACTCCATACGAGCTGCCCACTCGTACGGTTTGAGAATGTAAAAGATAACGGAGAGAGATTATTTAAATAACGAAAAGATGTATTTAAATAAAACGATGCAGCATGCTTAATGGAGTTCGGTTTGCTTCAATTCTTAAGAGAGGCTATTGTGTTCGTTAACAAACTTTCGATGACAATTATTGTTAACGTTCGTTGAAACAATAATAATAGTCAATTATCTTTTAAAGCGGTTTTGCGATATTAACGGTATTTTTGTACTTTACAAAAAAAGACTTTTTACGGGACGTTTTGAATTTTTATCGATTTTTATGCGAATAATACTTTTAAGAGAACAAGATCAATGCAAGAAATGCAATATGAAGTAGTAGTTGCATTGTTATATTGAAAATTTTAAAGGACGATGTAATTATAACTTGGTTATTGATAAGAATTCAAGTAAACCGGACGAAACGAATGGATTGCATCGAACCCAAAGTCGATCCTTAACAAAGCGAAGACGTTGGCCAGGTGAATATACATATACAAGCATACAAGGTGACACGACAATGTGCTACCAGTGTCAAATGTAACTTCCGATAACAATCAGTTAAACGTTGCTGCTGATCGACGGTTGATGGCCAGAAGGTTACTTAATGTGTATACACTCTAATTTTTTAACATAGTACCCAAGTGTAAGAAGCTCTCGGGATCTTTGGGGAGAAACGTAAAGCTTACTCGATTCGAGAAAAAACAAGATCTTTCACCTTTCTCCCTGAATCGATCCAGTCGTCCTGCCGAAAAAAAAGCTGTTTATCGACTTGTATCATCTTCGAGAATTGCGACTTGCGTATAAAGTATTTTTTCTGAGCGTAGCATCGTTATATAATTGTACATGTATCTCTAATGTTCTATAAGACGTTCTTTTTATATCTCGATTTTTAAAGGTACTCGCAAAACAAGTAATCATGCAAGATAACGTATTTAGATTTCGTTTACACTAAAGGAATTTTGTAAATCGGTGGCCAATCAATTTTTATTTTAATTATAACCAATATTTTATGACTGTAAACTATTAAGTGATAACCGATAATTTATTAATGTTTACTTTTTTGAATAAAGTGGATCTATGAAAGACTCATTAATTAAGCACTTCGCTGAATAATATGTTCGCTAACTACAGAAAGAAATCAAAATGCCTATATATGATCGATTCGAAGTGCGATGACAGAAAAATCGTTTAAGAGAGAAATGAAGAAACGATATAGCGATAATAGCCTATGCGTACACTTGTGAATAGATATATATTTAATAATTTATTGTTAACTAGAAAGATATTTGATTTTGATCAGGATTTCTTCAGACGGGGTTTTGGGTAATTAACGTTTTCCTTTAATTACGTCTGCTCCAGACGCTGAAGTGGAAAGATATAAAGCAAAACAAAAAAAGGTAAAAAAGATATAAAGGCGGATTTGCAATCAGCGTCGAGATCCATTGTATTCGTCGACGTAAACGCGTGTGTACTCCGTGCTGTAAAATAATAAGAAACGGGTAGTGTTTTTCTTTCGCGGAAGAACTATGTAGGATGAACTTAATGGTCATTGTAAATTCACCCTTCAGTTTTTAAACGTAGTCAAATTCGCCCTTATTCCCGCACTACGATTTTACCTAAATCGACTGCTATCTCGCGTGCATTTGCGTTGCGCGAGCTACGTGATATTCTGATGATATATATAAATTTATATATATAATATACATATATATATTACAAATATATTTCACGTTGAAGTCACGAAGCATAATGTGCTAGCGAGAAACGTTATAGCGATGAACTGTACATACCATACACACGCTGTAGTGATGATTGGGTTACTTTAATAACTTTATGTGATTTCTACTTTATCATCGGTGAATTAAATAAATATTGGTAATATATTACTTGGTACAAAAGTTTTATCCTTCTCTATCCCGATTCATTCAGTTTATTTTTGTTTGTGCTTTTGGCACATCAATGTAAAAGGATGCAAAACAAGGTTTCACTATAATTGAAAGTATATTCACGTTTTTTTATAAGTAGCAATTTATGTACATTCATATCTCTAACAATAACTTAACATTCACTATTCTAGAAAATAAGATATCCATGCATTAAGAAAATAAGAAATTCATATTTTTTAAAAAAAGCTCGCATCTGAATAAACAAGTCGTTAAAATTAAAATACTCTGCATGCTTGAAATGGAACATTGAAAATCAATATTTTTAATTTAATAAAGAATGTTGCTTTTATAAAAAACATTAATTTATTAAATTTAATATTATTTTGAAGCCGCAAATGTTAGATAATTTATGAAAAAGGTAAGTAAAATATGTTTAAAATAACATGATGCATTCACTTTTTAATATATAAGAAGAATAAAAATTTATTAAGAATCTGAATTCAAAGTAATTTACAACTTATCTGCATTTTTAAATGCACGTTTGATATGATATCAAAATTTGAAGGAGGAAGTTGGTAATAATAAATCATACATGAATCGCAGCCATTGTTTGAATAATCGATATTAGTTAATCAGCACACCCTCATTTTCTATGTAATTTATTGAGAGTAATATTTTGCAAAGAATTAAGAGATATTAAAATACACCGAAACCTATAAAAGGTCATTTGAAAAGAATATGGTAAATACAAATATTTATAATAATTTTCTATGAATTTAAATTTAAAATTTCATAAAGGTACATCAATATTATCTTTAGAATAATATTTCAGTTTTGGTGAAATTAATATTCCTTTATGACTGAAATTTACTGATTCTATTAAATAAGAATTTTTTATTTATTTTTTATTTATTTTGTTTAGTAATTAATGAGTCAAATACAACTTATTTATTTATTTATCTTTATTCAAATGGATTTACCGAAATAACACAAAATCAATTATATATAATCTGATTATAATAGAGCATAATTAAAAAAAATTAACTACAACAATAACATATATAATTTCTTTGATATTTGTTTGAAAGAATCTATTGTGAGACACGTTTTGATAATTAAACTAATTTATATAATTTTATTGTAGTATCTATACACATTCTTGTAATGGATTATTCCTATTTCAATGTATTATTATCATTTTCATTTAATAAGATGTTTCTTAATCTAAGATCTTTTATTAGACAGAAAAAACTTGTTTACTAAAAAACTTGTTATGGGACATTAATTAAATATAGTTTTTTAATTTATTTTATGACAAACGTAATTACTTTAATAATTTAAATAATTAAATACAATTTGTATAAGTATCTAATTATAGGTATTTAAATATTCTATCTTATCGCTTTGTTAATGAGCTAGCAAAAGTTGAAGCATCGTCAGAAATGTTGCTCTACTTTTTGCAGTAATTGGGATGGTTAGTGCCGTATTAAGTCTATTATAAACTACCTAAACATCATCAACCGATGATCGTTTACTATATATAGATCCACCGTAGCTCTACAAATCACGCAAAATGGACTATTTAGTTTACTAATTTGAGCTTCGCAACATATCACATTGACGTTTACGCTAAAAGTTTCTACTTGCCTTAGAAACGAAAAATAGCAAACATATTACGAACCGTAATTTATGAGGCTCCTTAGCAAACAAAAGTGTTAGGCATGAGAAGGTAAATGCTTATTTTAAAGTTGTTCTATTTTGAAAAATGGAAGGATCAAAATAGTTTTTCCGCAAAATACTGTAAGATTTTTTCAAAATTCTTCGTAAAAGTAAGATGATTTCTTGCCGATAAAAATAAAAAATTTCTTAAAAATCGATTTAAAGTCAAAGTTTGACGTTCACAGT
Source organism: Ormyrus rosae (assembly GCA_035047165.1). Classification (NCBI taxonomy): domain Eukaryota; kingdom Metazoa; phylum Arthropoda; class Insecta; order Hymenoptera; family Ormyridae; genus Ormyrus; species Ormyrus rosae. Next base: position 447,086 of record JAWWML010000036.1, read on the forward strand.
AAGTTGCAGAGTAAACTCATTTTACAAAACGAAGTTTGTTAAAAAAATAACATACGTAGATAGACTGTTATTAGATAAAGTACGCGCTAGGAAGTGGGCGTACGTTTAATCAATTAACTGAACTAAAACGTACTTTTACATAACGTAAAGTGCAACTTATATATTCACGACGCGCGATTGCAATTTTCAACAACCGTCTTTTAAGGTACTCGCAGCATAATATTTTTAAACCACTCACATAATTTCCATTTCATTCATCGCGCATCCTTCCGCGAGCGAACGTTTATTTTTTTTTCTCCGACCTACTTTTCCGCGAGTTAAGCGACCGTAAAAGCCGACTGCAAAAGCGTGCACCGCATCACCGAAAATACCCAATCATTCACTCCCGCCGAAGCACTCGTCGGCCCCCGTAATCCCCAACCGCCAATTACCCAAGAAGCGATCCAACGACTCCCTCAAGAATCAATGATCCGCCGCGAGAAATCGTCATCAGCGTGGCAGGGCTCCTCGCCTCCTCTCCTCTCCTCGGCGTTCAAAAATATACTCGCGTCGCGTCGTCGTCGGCCGGTGCGCGCGGAGGTGGGCCTATCATGGAAGGGGTCGCCGCCGCCGCCGCCTCGGCGAGTCGCGCATCATCCTCGTCGCCGGGAGTTGAATCGCGGAGGCCGACGGAGGCGCGCGCGCCAACCCCACCTCCTCCTCCCCGCCCGCCGCGAGAAACGCGCGCGCACACCACACGTGTCCGTCAGCTGATTCGCGTCAAGCGTGCCGCCCCGCGCGAGCGGATCAGTGTCTAGTTACGGTACAACACGTGCCCGAGGAGTTGCGTGCGCGAGGGAGACCCTTTCTCGCTGGACGATATGGAGCCTGGGCAGAGGAGATTCCTGGTCGGCGTCTGCTTGCTGCTGAGCGGTGAGTGCTTTTGATTTATGTTGGTTTGACGCGAAGGGTTAGTTGACGGCTCGAATCGAGTTGCTAAAGTTAGTTTGATGAATCGAGGCGGCGTTGGGGAGCGCGATAAGCGACGGTGCGCTACGGGTTTGTAGCTTTGTTATTGCGCTGGCGGTTGAATGATTGTGATAATTTCAAGTGCACATTGCAACGGTTACTTTTAGAAGTGCGCGCCGGATCGTTGAAGAAGTATCCACTTGGTTTAAGTTTTGAATTGTAAGAGTATTTATTTGTTTATTTCTAAACATTAAAAGCTAGTCTTGCGTAATTATTGGTCATTTAAATGACAACAATCCACTTACTAAAATTGATTACAAATGAATGTATTATAACTTTTAGAAAGTTTACACTAAATAAAATAAAGTATTGATACATTTTTCGATAAGTTTTCTAAATTTGATTCATAAATCTATAAAAATCTAAGTAACCATAATAATTTTTTTTACCAGTCTAACCTCAAAATATAAGACCCTAAATTGCGACAAAAAAAAAATCAACTCGACTAAAACAAAAAATCATAAACCGCTCGAAACCCTAATTCAAAACATTCGATTTGCGCGCTCGAATCGACAACGACGTATAATCCCTGAGAAAAGGAAAACGACAGCCTTGTAAACAAAGTTACAAGAGCCGTTATTAACGAGCTTCTTTCGAAGAGCATTCGAAACTGCAAAACCTTGAAGCGGCGCGGGCGAATGAAAAAACGTCGTCGCGCTGAGCGGCGGAACCTTGATTCTACCCCAGATTTCCCTGCGGAAAGTCAACCTTCCCGGACAGCAAAAGCAGGGGGTCGCCGCTGCAGAATTCTTCATGGCAATTAGCATATTCTCACGCGCGCCAACAATGAGAGATTATTAACCGCGAGCAGATGCGAAATCAGTGCTGCTGCCGCTGCCGTCCAGAAATATTGTGAGTTTCGTTCCTGGAAGTGAGTTCATAAACCTTAGGAACGCCATTCTGCTTAATGGCCACTTTTTGAAAGACGAGAATTTTATATTTCGTCTTTTTATTACTCCTTTTTCCGTTTTGAACGATTGCTGAGTCGAGTATAAAATTTGCAAATTCGCTCGGGGAAGATGAACCGCTGCTAAGGTTCGTAATTCACTTTGCGCAAAGTAAATAACAGTGAAAGTAATACATCATCCGGCTTTGTATAAATCACCCGATATTATTCTAAATCAAAACGACACATTTTCTCCGCGCGCCGCCTCTCAAGTTTCATCATCTAAACGACGCAATAAAGTTTCGAACAAATGCACCGTCAAATCACGCGTATCTGGCGGCGGTCACGCATTCGTTAAAGAAACGTACAATGTAATTCGCGGCGAGCACACTTCAAAATTTATTCCGCACCGAGACAAAATCACTCCCTGTCCTTCCCCGCGAAAATCCCCGGGAAAAGCTCGCCAAATTTCTGAACACATGTCCCGCAATTAAATCATCCGTCCGCGCATTAGTTCCCTCCCGTTCAAACAAAGCGCTGCGAATCCGTTTCGCAGCCGCATACTTCGCGTCGGTTATGCGCCCGGAGCAAAAAAAAACAAAAACACCTCCCCGATAACCTCGCCGATCGCACTTGAAAAGCCAACGCGACGAGGCGTCTCCGGGGCGCAGCCTTGTTTTGGCGCGCTCGCAAATCGCCGGCTATTATACGCGCTCTCGCGCGGGTCTTTGAACTTGCGCCTCGTTCCTCCGCGCGAGCGATGCTTACGCGCGAGAAATTAACGAGGCCCGCCGCCGCGCGGCATAATAGCGTTTTGCATTCGAGAGGTGCGCATGCAGCTTTCTTCGTGGACGCATCGCAGCCTTTTCGCGCCGCGCGATTAGTTTTTCTGTATGGACGAGGAGCTGCTTTATGAGCGGGGAGATAAACGCCCGGGTAATGAGTTATTTAACGGCGGAGAAAATTAAGCGGAGATCCGAGGCGCGACGGGCTGTAAACGGTGTGACTTAGCCGAGGATTGCGAGGTAAACGAGCGCCGCTGGGAATTAGCATCGGTTTCAAAGTCATCGCGGGCATGACTTTCGGTCGGGAAGAGTCGAGCGTTTTCCAGAGGAGTTGGTGAAAAATTAGTGCTTTTTTTGAATCATTTTGAGTTGATTAGAACGAGAAAACAAATTAAATGTTTATTAATATCTTTCCCGTATCGCTGCGGCTGCTTCTGTTATTAAATATTGTTATCAAAATCAAACAATACTCCCGGATTGGGTTGGCGATAAGAGATGTAATAAAGCAGAATAACAAAAAACAGATCCTATCCGCGATTTGCGAATCGATTGCAGAGAAAACAAAGCGCAACGGCATAATTGAAAAATGTCATTGGCGAGAGCTTTGCGATTGATATACGATCAGACAATACGTGATGGCGTCGTAAATAAATCCTGCAAGCGTTTCGATCGCACCTATTAAATCCCCATCAAATTATTTCGCATTAGCACTTTAACCGCTGTATAACATCGTTTCAATTCCCATCCGAATGATCGACTAGCCTAATTTTGAAAGCGGCGCAATATACCATCGCTCCTCGATCTCTAAACGAAGCCTCGACCAATTTGTACCGACCGTTTCCATTAATCCAACTCGAGCGAAACTAAAAACCATCGCCGGGCGACGCCTGCAATATAATTCGAGCGAACGAGGCGGAAAAGAAGCGTGAGAAAACGCCGAAATAACAGGCCAATCTCTCTCTCTCTCTCTCTCTGTCTCTCGCCTATTTACATCCGGGAGCGATCAATTGCACGTGCCTCGTACCTCGCTCGCCGAGCCGAGCAGAGCAACGGGCATTATCGAGTTAAGTTCAATGTCACATCCTCACTAGCTGCCACGGACGGCAAAGTGGTAAATGGGCCGGCTGCAACGGGGCTGCTCGAACGTTCGTCGCGCCTCTCGGGCTTTTGATTCGCTTCCAGGCTCCGGGATAGGAAAAACAAAAAATACGCGCGCGCACCTTGACGAGAGAGAGGGCTTTTCGTGCGGCTTTTTTTCTTTTTCTGCAGGGGGGTTGTTTTTGGTGTCGATGCGCGGCGGCGACCTTCGGTTGCGTAATTTGGTTTTTCAAGCGGGTTTAATTAAACTATTTTCGGTGGGATCGTCGGTTAAGTGCAAGCTCGTGCGGGAGAATTTAGGAGCAAGTGAATGTAATGCGTGAAGGATGAATTGGTGATTGAATTGGAGGCAATAATTGAAGTTTCAGGAAGCGAACTGAGAATGGCAAGTGGCAATTATATTGTTAAATAACGATAATTTAATGAAGATTGATATTGATTGAACTTTCAATAATGTCGATAAGAATTAGTTTATCTTGCATTATTTCAATGCATTTCAGTATAAAACGATGAAACGTAAACCAGTATAAGAACGTCGAAAAAAGTTGGTCTAATTGCTCTTGCATCTCAATCGAGTTCAGCTGGGAAGAAAAAAAAGAATTCTCGAAACATAAAAACAACGTTAATCAAGTCGACATTCTTCTCCGACATGCAAATCGTTTCTGAAAAATCAGCTTTAAATACAACCTTCCCACTAATAGCAATTCCAACGACTCTATCAAACGAAAAATCTCTCTCCGTTTTCCGCAAAACCTGCACAGCGCCGCGGCTAAATAAGTGCCTATCCCCGTTGTGTTTTTATCGCTCGGAATCTCAGACAAACTAGAACACTTATCGTCAACTGTCGCCGTCGCGCGCGCATAGACCACAATCCACGTAGACTCCTCTCGCTCTCTCCTCTATTCGCGCGTTCTAAAATTACCTGCATTCTAATTTTACCCGCCAACCTTCCAAAGAACGCGGAGAAAGAGAGAGAGGACCGCATATGCTTTCTCCATAATGTCATGTCGGGGCTTCTATATTCGTTGTTCGCCTCTCGCTCCGAAATTTTCTCTCTCCTCCCGGCGGATTTGAAATTCAAAGCGGACTGCCGCGCCGCGCGCGAAAAATCCCCCGCGTCGATGCGCCGCGATTTGTTTAACTCGGCTGCAGTTCTTATTCCCCCCCTCCCCAAGACGATCGATGGACGATTTGATGAGGCGACGGAGTACCGGGAATATTGGGTTCTTTTTAGCAAAGAGAAATAAATTTGGAGTTTAGATAAAAAATTTTTTCAACCGAGAAAATTGGAAAACAAAGTTTCTCTGCGGTTAGAAAGTTTAGAAATATTTCACTAAGCAACATTTTCATGGCGCACAAATTAAATAAATAACGCGCGAATACTTTATTATTCATATAAACCAATGAAATATGTGACTCAAAATCTCGTAAAAGTAACCGATGATTTAATTCAAATTGACACGTAATACTGTCACACTGTAATTTCACCGGAACTTGTCTCTCAAGAAATTGATCTGATTCACTGAAATAAAAATAGGTGGCAGCCGCGGAGAAAGAGAGAGAGAGAGAAAGAGAGACGGTATTTATCTAAAAGTAAAATGCAAAGAATAATAACGCGACGGAGACAAGCAGTCTCTTGCGAAATGAATTGTTTTTTCAAAGGACGTGAAGAGAACAATTCTTACGGAAAAACAATTAGACATGCAAATGCAATTTCTTTTCTGGGACGTGACTTATCTTCTTCGGAGGAAACGTACATAATCAGCTTCACTGAAGCAACAATTAACCAGCAATTTAGAACTGGAACAGATTGGTCTTAACTGCCTGTTTACCATTCTAATTGTTGATTGTTTATAATTGAGTATTTAAAAATGATGATATTGCTTGATAGTAGCATAAGTGCCTAGACTTGATTCTTACCTTTTTACGCGAGGCGAATTCCAGTTGCGAAATTCAAGTTTCGTTGTTTGTTTAGCACTTTTTCGTTTTCAATTAAAATGATCGTAAAATTCTTTGTAAGTTTGCAATCCCGCATTAATTCCTACAGATTAAATAAGGATTTAATTAAATTCTAATCGAGTTCGAAAAACACGTTGTAAGAATATATGTTGATAACGTCGATGCAAGCATGAGGCAATTTCGCATTGACAAATGAATGTCCTCCTTACATTAAAAGACGCAGAATTAATATTGATTTCGCATAGAGAAATGATAAACATATATATTTTCAATGCGTACAAGACGTTAAACAAGTCCTTGCTTTCGAGCGGCGATCGCTAACAAAAAATAGTCATTCTATCCAATCACCGCGATCTCAAAAAATGAAAGGCCAATATTTGCCCGCCCTCCATATTCCCCGGATCAGCAGCGATAAGAGACCGAGAAAATCTTCCAATCCGGTATTGAAGTTTGTCTCTCTCTCTCGGCTCTCTCGGCGCTTCGCGAAAACAGCTCGGATTACAAGAAAAACCGCCTCCCGCCGCTTTAGATTAATCTATTCAAAGCGCGTTTGAAGTGGCACTCTTACTAATCACATTTGCCCGAGTAACGCGAGAGAGAGAATTAAGCGGCGCGCCGAGCGGCGGGCGAGGCTGCGGGAGTAGTATCGATTGGAAAACGACTCGCTCGCGCACGGCCGCTCCTCTCGAAGCAATTTCGTTAATTGAAAGCATATCGCTCCTTGTGAAGAGAGCGCGGATCCGTTCTGACGGCGAGTTCCTTCCTTAATTCGTTTAGCGAGAGCAATTACGATTAGAGTGAAAGGTAACGTTGTGTGTAGGGAATGCCGTCACGCGGTTTAAATACTTTTGTGAGTGGAGGAGGATATAGTTGTTCTGTAATTTGGATGGGTAAAAATAGAGGCCTGAGCTGACTGCTTCATTGAACGGTGAATTGACGCCGTGTATATTTGTTCTTTTCGAAGTTTATAATTGTCGGAGTATATCGGAAAAGTTGATGTAGCTACAGAGATTACCTCGAGAATAATGATTTTGATAATACGATTCCCGCAGCATGACTTTCCATTTAATTTTTACAAATTATAAAATCAATCACAGAAAGGATATTAATTGACACGTGAAATTCCTCGAGTAAATACATTACCATTTCTCTAATTGCTAAAATTAATGGTCGTTAACTGTCCTCGCAATTTATTATTCGACGTTAGTAATTTCATGCTTTAACGTTAATAATTATGCTTCACTATTTACCTTCCAAACGAACGCGGATCCTAAAATATATATGAACGTGACGTCAATCAAGCTTCCCGAGGCTTTAAATGAGGCTCACTAATATGTCAAATCCGAAAGCTTCAATCCTCGCGGTAATAATGTCTACGAATAAGAGCAGAAGATAAAAAGGAAGAAATATCAGATTCAATTTCGCGGCATGTGTGCATCGTACCTTTTCCAGCACAGATTTCTTGAAAGCAGCCGAGATTAAAACAGCCGAGCTGAGTAAATTTATATTAGATTCTCTCGATTACTCTGGATATCGAAGGTTTTGATAAAAATTTTTTTAGAATTCGAGATAATTGTAAACTTATTTAAATTAAAGGGAAAAAAATAAAATAATGATTCAGACGCTGTTTGTAAAATTTTTCTAGAATACCTAAAGTCTTCAAAGGAATTTTGTAACAAGTTCTTGCTATAATTAGTGTATATTGTTACTAAAAATAACCCACTCTGGAATACTTTGACCACTTGAATAATAAATTGCGATTTTAATTTATTTGCCGAATGCTTTATGCTTGACTAGAATAATTACGTAACAAAGCTATGTCCATAAAGTCTGACAAAATCCAGAACGAAGAGTCGTAAAATGGACGCTTCTACAAAATGATGTATCTTCGAACCATCATTCACTTTAATTTCCCTCTAAATACTCTGAAATCAAATCCGAAAGTCATGAAAAGCTCATCTCGATCGCTTCACTCGAAAATAGCCATAAAACCGCAAATTCAGCCCACTCAGCGAAAAGCTCCTCGCAAGACCTCATAATCGTCTCGTTGAAGAGTCCGAGCGCGACAGCCGCTCTCGCGGAGAGAGTTTTCCGATCGGCCGTAAATCCGGCGCGCGACCGCGCGTTTATATGTGTATCGCGGTTGATCGGCCGCTCGGTATTTTCGGAGAGAGGAAGCCGTGGCCGCGCCTCCGCGAGCTTTATCGCCGCCGCGCGCAAGCGGCCTGATTGACGACGCCCGCGGAAAGCTCGTGACTTCGTTTCGCCGCGACCGATTGATCGAGAGTCGACGAGGAAAAAGGGGTGATGAGCTTTTGGCGATCGGTTTATCGAGGGCTTTTAGCGTGTTTTTGTAGGGGGGGATTGCTTGAATGTAGCGGTTGTTTGTTCATATATATATATTTTTTTTTTTAGTTTTTGGAATTGTTTTTGTAAAACCTTTGCTATTTTGTAAACTGTACTGCGCGAATAATATAAAAGTATTGGCAAAGATGGTACTACGTGTAAATAAGAGGCAGAAAAAAGGTTTGTCCTACATTAAAGAAAGACTTCGAATTATATAATAACCAAGTTTTTTTTTTTTTAATACTAGAATTAACTTTTATTACTCCTTGTCGATTCACGTACAAGTGAGAAAAGTTCTTCTCTATACACTGCAAAAAGCAATTATAATGCCGTAAAATATTTTCTAGCCTTATTCACAAGCGATTAATCCATTTTCTCTTGTGTAAAAAAGTACTTTTTCAAGAGTGTAATCATTCTAAACGTTGCTGTGATTATTCTAAAAGAAATTTTCAAGCATCTTTCGCATAAGATAGATTTATCAATTTATTCGACGACAATCAAAACTCTTAAACCCACCGCGTTAATAAATACCCTCTAAAATGTTACCCTCTAAAACCCCAGCAAAGCAATTACCCCAACGACCCTCCAATCAACGCACCGCAAATCCGAAAAACAACGACGAGCCTCGTAAACTTTTCGTCCCGCCGGTCAGTAAAGCGCAAAAGCTCGTCGGCGGCCCGCAAAGCCCGCCGGTGAATTCGAGGACGGAAGCGGCGGGCGACGAGTGCGTTAATGAGCGGTAAATTATCGGAAAAGAGACGCCCGCCCGGAGCAGGCGCTCATCCGGGCCTGGAGGTCTCTCCTTCCTCCCCCCACAAAGGGGCGCGTATCATCCGCGGCGTAACCTCCGCTTTTCTCTGATTTCGACTGCCGACAGCGTCACCTGACGCCCGGAAAAATGTGAGTGTAAGGAGGCACCCCCGCGACGTTTGGTCAGGTGTATGAAAGTATATAGTGTCGAGGGTGGAGGTGAGAAGAATAACGGAGGAGAGGAGGAAAGAAAGAGCGGTAATCGATTGCGTTCCGATGGGATGTGGTATTTTGCGGGGGGCTGATGCTTTGCCCGATATATTGATCTGGGTGGGATTTCAATTGAGGACTTTTTTTAAGTGTTTAAAGTACGTACCTGAGGCTGCAGGGGATTATGGATGGTGGGAGCTATGGTTTCGATGAATTTGAGATAGAGAGTAGCGTTAATTTGCTAATCTGTCTCGTAAATTATGTGATTTAATTTTCATGAAAATGATGGTTAATAATAATGGAAAGTGCACTACAAAGCATAAAACGTACAATAAATGCCACTTCCTTGATTTATCCATTCGCTGTTATACTCACAGCAGTCCACTCGTCTGATGATTATTCAAAACGATTTGATAGAAAAGCAAAAAACATTTTATACGAATTAACTTTTCAAACTGAGAAATTTCATGCGTTAATAAAATATTTATAATACACATGAAAACATAACATGCACAATTAAAAAGGCTTTTATGTATATGCACGGTAAATTTCATAATATTAATTTATTTAATTTTCACTTAAAATAATTTTCCGCAATTTGCAGAAACGCTTATTAATTATTATCATCCAATCCTCAAAGCAAAAGCTTCGAAATAAAAAGCGAAAAAATTGAAAAGATTTTTTCACTGACACGCGACATGCAGTTTAAATAAATCTCATTCGGTCTCTATCACTCTAAAATTAGCTCATCCCACTGACCTTTAAATAAACGTAGAAAGCAAAAAAAAAAAAGAAAAAAGAAAAAAAAAAGAAAAACCGTTCGTCGAAAAAAGGTGACACATTTTAAAGCGTAAACCCGACGCCTCGTCGCTCATGCTCTTCTGTGCGGCAAGGAGCACGCAGACGTTGGCGTCTACATTGTACTTCCTAAGCACTATATGCATTTGGTCCCTCGCGTTTCGCGCGAACGACACGCTTTGCCGGATACTGCTCTCCTGTTTCGCGATTCTACATATACGTTGTTCGAACGTTCTACTTTTTCCTAATTCATAAGCCGCGCGTAGGCTATTGATATTCCTCCACACGAGTATACATACGCCGCACAAGTTGTAAGTCACAGGAGCTCAGCAATTTATGTGTATCAAAACAAGTTATCTCGCGTCGACGCTTCGCGACGGCCGACATATATACGCATGGCTCCGTTTGAATGGTGAAAATATTTTCGGGAAGCGAGTGACGTTCCGAATGTCTTAATTGCTTGTGCTGCAGCGAGTCGCGGCTTGAAAAATTATCATTTAATAATCGGAAAATTAATTATCGTTTAAAAAAATAATGTTACATTATTTACGTATTAACTAAAAAATCTATTATAACTAAAACTGGAGTTCTAAAAAATGTCCGAAATTCGTTTTTTTAAAAATCTCGTACAGTTTGCATTTTTAACAATCAGTCCGTTGCGCATAAAACTTTCTAATGATTTCTGGTTACCTGTGCAAACAGCGTCAGTACGGAGTGGATACTCGCAGGCACGAGGAAGCAAAAGAGAAGGGGGGAGGGGGACCCTCTTCCTGAGAACGGCAATAAACGCTCTCTCGTCCATCGGGGGGCGTAGCTCAGATGGTAGAGCGCTCGCTTAGCATGCGAGAGGTACCGGGATCGATACCCGGCGCCTCCAATAATTTTTTTTTTTAATTTGAATTAACAGCTTTTAAAATATTGATTTTTAATATTCCACATACCCTGTGGGAAATTTCACCATTTTTTTGCCAAATATTTTGGTCAAATACTGGTCAAAAACTGATGACAAATAAATATGATGGATTAATAAAAATGTAAACTAAAATTTTATATTTAAAATGTAAGCATCTTTGAATTTATAATTGAAATTTAAAAGTTTGCGGATTAAACAATTTAATTAACAATTTAAATTTTTTATTAAAATTAAAAAAAATATAAAAATTATTCAATACATTTATTTAATGCAAATTAAAAAAACCGCTGCCAAGTTATTGGCAGTTAGCTTCCTCCTAACTAATTTATTGTTCCATTATTATCTCGTTTGTATTATTATTTTATTTTTGTATGTTCATTTTAGAATTTAATGAACAGCTAACAAAATTTAAATATATTTTTTGTTATTGAATTAAAGTCTTATATAAAATATATTTTTATATGTCTTATATTTTTTGTTATATTTAAAGTCTTAGAAAGAATTTTTAAAACTCCATGTACAAAGCTTGATTTCGCACAAGCTTAAATAAAAATGCATGTGCTAAATTAAGTCATATAAAAATATTAGCTAAAGAAAAGTAATTCTTTTTATTTTATTTGAACTATATTGCTAAAATTACTGTAAAAAATCATAATAAAATAATAATAATAGTAAACTAGGCGGCTCCACTCCCTGCGTGCCTACGCGCCAACCCCCAATTTGACGTTTTAATTATTTATTTATAAAAAATCGACAAGGCTCTTTTTTAGCTGTCTTTTAAGAATTTTGAACGATAACAGTACAAAATTTAAAACATACTACAGTTACACATTATTCTTAATTTCTATTATTTATTTTAATTTATTTCAAACTAACAAAATGTTGAAATTGACAAGTGTAGTAATCTCTGCAATTTTTTTAACAGAACAAAACATACTACTGCATATAAAAAATGCACTTGCACAAGATTACGTACATGCAAGAAATAGTTGCAACATTATGCAACAAGGGGAGAAAATAAGCTATTTCTAGCGAAGGTGAGGTGTATTGAACGAGTCATAAGCTAGTATAAGTTTCCCCGCCATACAAATGTTGTTCATTCGTTTATAATTATTCTTATCTTATTGTTTTTCTTTTTAAAGTAGAAAATTAATATCTTTTTAAGTTACATATAATAAAAAAATTTGTTTAGTTTCCTATTCACCATTTCTCATTGATATACTTTTAAACTTTTAAAAAAATTATTAATTTATCAGTTCATCTTTTCTAATATTTTTTTCATAAAAGTACTGAAATCTGTTTAAAATAACAAGTAATTTTTTATACTGTATATATTATTGTTTATTGTTTAACTTTATAGATAATTCAGCCTTCCAAAGTAGTGAAATCCAAACTTATTGGCAAGTTCTTTTTAATTCTGATCACTATTTTGCTTTCGGCAGTGCGAAAGTAAAGATACTTTGAGTACCAAAATGAGTGTGCTAATAAACTGAACTTTGCGTACACTATTTAAAAATGAAAACGCATATTACATTAAAATAAAAAGTCACTTATTTGTGAACATAAAAATAAATCACTCATTTGTAATCACTGACTTCTTGCACTATTAAAATCATTACTGCAGAAGTCAAGTCACATTACGAGTCTCTCAAAACCGAATGAGCCAACAGAGCTATATGCATGACACTTATCGATTCATAATTAATATTAAACACGAACTTGTGCGAATCGGATTCTATAAGCTGACTAATAATACATTAACTTTACATACAGTGCAGCCGTAACTATAATTAATTGATAATTTTCCTATTCTGCAAGAAATATATTAAATATAATTAAAAATAATAATAATTCAGAAAAAACATCCACGTTAATTCTGTAAATTACAAGTAATTTTCTCTAATAATTTCTATTTTTTATTATAACGCAGGTTCAAGATATGAAAATGTATTCGTAAAATTTTCGATGTATTATTCTCTCGAGGATGTCTATAACGTAGTGCTACACGTATCAGTCATGGTTCAAGCTTCCTGCATGTTAGATTCTAACCTAACTCTGTACTTTTTTAGTTGTTAAATTACGTCTTGAAAAGTAATTTTTTTGCTACAAATCAGGCGGAATTTAATATACTTACACGAGAAATACCTTCTTATATATTGTGACGGTAATTATTTAATATTCAGAGAAAAAACGCTGCCAACTGATTTTGGCACAATGCTTTCTCATAGAGAACATAGAAATGATGAAAAAATTAATTTATATTATAAATGGTATGTCATGTAACAATTATATATTATTTTATGTGTTAAAAGGTGAAATTTAAGTTAAAATTTTGCAACATAATTAAAATTTTATAGTTCGTTCATAAGATTGAATTTCTCTCAATATTAGATGGCATAACCATGATAGGTGTCTCTAAAGAGCGTGTATTAGTTCATCAGATGCCCTGAACTATTTTCTATTTGGGATGAGTTCAAGTGGCAAATCTTCGGAAAGATACGACTATTTAAAAATATCGCTAAAATAAAATTTTGACATTTTGAGAAATAACTTAAAAAGCATCAAAATCCAAACTAATCGATAGAATTCCTTTAAACTTGTCAAGCAGGATCTTAATACATGTTTACGATATTTTGTTTAAAAAATAAAGTTTGTATCTTAGTAAGATACAAATCTTCATTAAACAACAACAAATATCTTTAAAAAATGTTTTTTATTAAAGTTATTATGGAATACAATTAAAAAGAAAAGCATACAACAAAAAATATTAATATTTTCTGGCAAAAGTAGAAATTAAAAATTTCAAAAGTTTCAAAAATTCCTTAAATAGCTATAAAATCGAAATTAATCTATAAAAGTACTTGAAATTGAAAAGCAGGTTCATCAAAATGAAATGAAACTTTTGTGCGAAAGTTGAAGCGAATCTACGGTGTAGTACGAACATACTTACATACATACGTACATACATACATATATCCGGACATTTTTTAAAAACTACTTTTTTGGACTCTCTGAACCTAAATATCTGCTTCTACGTCAAAATATGAGAACCGAAAAATATTTCCGTTCCAAAGCTTTCTCTATGAGAAAGCAAAAACTATGTGCATGAGAGGCAGCTACTCGTACTTCGTTTTCATTACAACAATTTTATCGTCTAGAGAATAATAATCGTTTATTTTTTAAATAAGATAAATACAAAATGGAAATTCTGGATGGACGGTATTACAACGTTTGCCAATTCTTTATGACAAAATTTGGTTTATGGCCTTTTCAAAGACAGTTTAAAAGAAGGATTATTTTTATCACATTTTTTGTTTCATGTATAGTAATGATTATACCTCAGGTATACACTATAATAATTTAGTCGGTAAAACTTGAAAAATTATATCAGAAATTTTGAAATATTGTTTATTATTAATGTTAAATACCAAATAAATAAAAAATTCACTTCGTTTTTTTGCAGGCAATGCTGATAAAGGAAAAATATTATGATCTCGATCTCATGTTTGAAACAGCAACCATTGTAATGTTTATAATTATTGCAATGCTGAAATATACTATAGTTTTTACAAATAATTCACTGGTAAGATTTTACATGTATGTACACGTACACCACAGAATTGCTGCAATATTACAAGAGTATTGCAATGTTAATTGTAGCAATATTGAAGACACTTTTGTAGGAATATCGTTGTAATATTTCATGGAGATTGGATGCCCGCACCAGTTTCCTAGTAGGTAGTATTGCAATAAATATTCCTGCAGTGCTGCAGCAAAATTTCCACCATGTAACTACAATTACAGTAATATTGCAGTTAAAGTTCCATATTGCTGTAAAATCCAATTAAATGCCACAATATTGCTGCAATTTTTACAATAGTACACGATAAGTTCTGCAATGTTTATTGCAATATGATATATTTGCAAGGAAATTGGCGCCGACATCTAATCATTATGTAATATTGCACCAATATTTATTGCAATATTTTAGCAGCATTATAGTAATATTGTAGCAATAATGTAGCGATACCACAGTAACATTCGAGAAATATTGTGGCGAATGATATTTATGGCAATAGTGACTTAATATTTTACAACATTGCAGCAATATTGCAGAATAGTTTCGCAATGTTGCTTAATCTTTGATGGCAACATTGCAGGAATATTGGATAATATTCTTACAATATTGCAACAATATTCTGGCAAATTTACAGTCATACTGCAGCAATTTTCTGACTATACTTTGGGAATATATATACATATATATCTTTGAAATTGAAAACTTCAATAAAAACTGTTATTAACTTTTTCACGAAATTCTCGAAGTTAAAACTACTACTCTTAGAATTAGTTAATCATTGGCAGAAACTCAACAACAAAACGGAAATTGAAATAATGTTCAAACGAGGCGAAGAAGCGAGATTTTTACAAATATTTTATGCAGGTGAGTTTGTATCAATTACAATCAGATTAGTGAAAAACCCTGAAAATTGATATGCAAGATGGCTTATTTAAAGTGGTTCTATGATTTTTCGACATATTCAAGAAATTATTAAGACTTTGCAAGCACGTAGTATAAAGTACGTAGCATACAAACATCTAAATTTTCAGACCAGTTAACGTGCAAAAATTTGAGAAAACGGTGTTTGAAATTCTCTAGACAATGAAGTGATATGAAAATTAATATAATAAAATACTATTTCCCGTATACTAGCACTTGTTTTTTTAGATACTTATATGATTTTAGTATTTACTATAGCTATTTGTTTATATACTAAGTCGCTTTTAGGTTATCGAGGCTTTCATTGATATAAAAATTAATAGTTTAATGAAAATAATTTTTATATTAAGAATAAGTTCTTTTAATACGTTTATTTATGATATAAAATCTAATATTTACAAGAAAATTTCAATTACAGACTTTTTTGCAACGTTCCAAATTTTGAAAATGAACTGCTTTGCCGAAGTAAAATAATTTAATTTTTCATAATTAAATATCTTTTTATATTGTCCACTATCATATATATATATTTTTTTTTGTTGTGGTAGAAAATGCACATTTTAAACTTTTTTAATGTAGTTTTTCATTCATATCTGCAGAATTTATCGACAAAAAGGATATAAATTTCCGGTTAAAAATGAGTGACTTCCATAAGAACCTGTGTTAAAATACCGAACTTTGAATAATTTTTTCTTAAATA
>JAWWML010000036.1:467930-528868 GCA_035047165.1 Ormyrus rosae
CACGTTTGCGATTCGTAACGGTAATTTTTCCGGTTAATTTAATTGTAAATTTTCAGAAAAAATTCTCTCAGTGTAGGTTTTTGTTAATAAAGCAATTAATAATCGTTCAAAGTAGTGACGATTTTTCAATTCTCTTGAAAACTTGTGTTCCGTAAATTGAATAGATCAAGTTTTTTTAACTATTTTATTTAATATCAATACTCTTGAATACTATTTATTTAAGAAGTTGTTAAATTATTTGTAGTTTATTAAAAAAAAAGAATTATTGATATAAATATTTATTCAAACTTTAAAAATAATAAAAACCAAAGTAATTAAGACAAATGACATTATTTTTATTTGTTATAAAAGTAAAGACGGGAAAGATAGAACAGATTTCAATTAATTTTAAAAAAATTTATGTTTTAGTCACAAAAAATATTAGTTGGAAAAAAACCACTAATGAGAAAGTACTACTTTTTACCCCATATATACTATACAATGCACAATATTGTTTTTACAAAAGTCATAATCCATAATTAAAATCTTCAACGCCCGTTTTTATAACTTTGATTAAATAAATGGAACGAATGTAACTAAGAATAAAAACGGAACGTAAAGATAAAAAAACCAACGCAGGCTGCATTCAAACTCTGATACTACCGCGAATAATAATTTCCAAGCGTTAATTTCCTGTACGACGTCTCCGATAAAACACAATAGATTTCATAAGACGATTTTCCCTCTTTCGCATGCATTTCTAATTACCCTTACAATTACCCATAAAAGCTATATTCCTGCACTTAACAAATGTCGCGACTGGAAACCCTATTTTTTTTTCCAAGGACGCGTCGTACGGGAGGTAATACGCACGGAAAGTGCCTGCGTATACACATACATGCAAACTAAACGCTGCGTAGACAATAACGCGTAAGGGAATGCGAGGCTGCGGTGCGAGGTTGACAGACAGCCTGGCCATGCAATCCTAGTATCGCGTGTGCCGTTACGGCGACGTAATATGCGTGATACACGTGTGTCTTCGCGAGTCTGTATATATATAGTAGACGGGCTCCTTCCGCCGCTCGGTTCGTATAAGTCCGGAACGGTGCGTTCGGCAAAAACTTGAGGGAATCGCGGGGCAGTGGAGGACGCGTGTTGTCACAATTTTTTAAAATATTAATCGAAAGTAATACTTGTAAAATAGAAGTTTTAAACGAATGTGATCAATTAGACACTTATAGATAATAGTATTTAAAAAATAAAATTTCTTAATTTATAACAAATAAGTACAACCCTTAAACAATACGAAGCATTATTTCATTATTTTTTACGTATAATTTTACAGTCGAAGAAACGTAATTTTCAAGTTTCGTTCAACGTCCAGCATCCGTGCCATCCGAGAACTCATTAAAGAGCCTAATTTCAAACGAGCCTCTTTCGAACCAAAACCAAAACGAAAAATAAAAAAAACAGCAGTCGCACGCGTCTCCTCGCCTCCTCTCCCGTCCGCCCTCGCTTCTCCTCCGCTCCCTCCTCCCGTTCTCCTCGCTCGGCTCTCTCTCTCTCTCTCTTCCCATACGCGCGCGGAACTCATGCGTCCCGTGCATAGTTGGACCGCAGTCAGGCTCTCTCGCTCCCCAAAAAGGAATGCACGAGAGCTGCCTCCTCTCTCACGCATGTGTGGATGCAGGAGAGCTCGACGAGCCGGGCAGGGCGTCATGCTTCCCCGATAGCCCGCTCCCGCGCGGCAGTGCGTAAGCCTACGCGCGAAGGCGCACACGCACAGGGTCCCCCCTCCCCCCCGCCCCTCCCGCGGCGGCTCGCCCGCATGCAAATGCCCGAGTCCTTTAAGGCCCTTGCCGGTGACTGCCTGCAGGGGCTGTTGCCTTGGTAACGCCACGCAGCCTGCCCCCTCGGGCCCTTTGCGCAACGGCGAGCGAATCGGCTGCGGAGGCAAATGGCTGCATGGATATATGCTCGAGCTCGCGTCGCGGCTATGGTGGGTGCTTGTCACTTGGCGATTGCTCTTGGGAATGGGAGGTGTGGGGTTTTTTTTCTTCTTTTTTTACTGAATTTGATTGCTCGAGGGGCGGTCGAGTGGATTTTTAATGGCGAGAAATGAGATGCATTATTTTGGAATCTGTAATGTATTCTAGATTTTGGAAAGGCGAAGGAATAAATTATTATATTGCATGGCTCTTATTTTATGAGTTTTCAAACTACATTGTATAATAGGGAATTTATGTTTCCTTAAAAATTTATCTTCTTTGCGAAACTTCATCCTACTCATCTACGTTATGCATAGAACGGAGTCGAAAGAAATTGACTTGTTAATAGGAAAATACATTTTTCACATTCGCGCGGAATTCGTGAAGAAAAAAGCGTGGAAAGAAACTGTTAGCTGTACGTATTACATAAAATGTATATTAAAAATTATTTTAAAAAAATTTTATTTATGAAAGTTTTCCAATTATTAGTTGTAATTTATGATAATAAAAGGGAACAAATCTTATTAGCATAAAAAAATAAAAAGCTCGATATACATAAAGTATTCATTTACGTAAAAATTACAATTCTTATGCTACTCTTTTAATTTTAATTCTCGAGTAATGCTTAACTTAAGTAAGTTGATAGGATATATGACTTCTTAAAAATTGAAAATGTTGGATATACGTTTAATATTTTTATTCTAAAAAATTATTTAGCTATTCCATTCTTGAAAATATTGTTTTTATTACATATTCTCATAATATTTCTACATAGGACATTTTAATTTTTAAAAAACGAATCTTCATAAATAATTCATACACATTTTTTAAGTTTGCGAGCAAAAATAATTGTTTGAATCGCAACGTACGTAAATTGCATGAGCTACGTATGTATTGATTTACAGGGTAGTAATATCTTTCAGTTTAAAATTTTTTTTTATATTAGACTTAAAAAATTGATATAATGATATTGCACTAACAATTCTTACAATGTACTCCTAAAATTCTGCCTCCTTCGTAAAATGAAAAAAAATTTTCAAATTACGATAGTAAATTTCAGATCGAAATACTAAATGAACATTTTGATGTCCTGATCTTCCAGTATCGTTTTTGTAATAATACCTCGAATTCGCGCAACAGTGTAATAATACCAAAGCCGTGCCTCCAAAATCGTCCGACAACAAAATTTACGTCCTGCAATTGCAATTCCCAGCAAGAATCCAACCGCGAAAGCATAACTCCCCCCCATTGTCGATTAATCGCTTATCCCACCTGGTTACCCCTCGATCTCCGGTCGTCGACGTCGCGTTTCTCGTCGCTCGCCACCCATCTCCGCGGTATTCGCACGGTGTCCCGAGCACTTCGCAATTCGCTCCGCACTCGGACAGAGAGAGAGAGAGAAAAAGGCAAGAGGAACGAGTGCTTGGCAGCGCGAGAAGGCCGGGAGAGCGCGGCAGTCATGGCGCTGAACGGCCTCCCACGCCTCGACCTCCTGGCCGTGATGCGGTCCTGGTGAAAATTCTTGTTCTCTATTGTTCCACCCTAATTAATGCCGGTGACTCGTCGCCGCGTCTCGTCCCTACAAAGGAGGCGACGCGAGAGGATGGAACCACCGGGGGAGAGAGAGGGAGAGAAAGGAGAAAAGAGACGGGTCAACTTTCGCGGCTTCATGGGGCCCTGGTATCACTCGCTGTCACTTATCCAATATCTGTAAACAAAAAATGGTTATTGTCCCGCCTACGAGGCGATTATGTGCCTCTGTAATTTCGGCCGTCGCTCGGCGACTTGCAGCCGAGTCCTGCGGAGATTCCGAGAGTCTTCTGAACGAGCGGCGCGGCCAAATTTTCGACTTCGGCGGCTGTTCTTTTGCAAAAAAAAAGCTTCCGTATGAGCAGTCAATGTTTTCAGTTCGCGATAGAAATTTTGCCGAATTAATATTAATCCGTATTCCAAGCAAGACTGAAATCTACCTCCCGTCGCGAATCCGCACAAAAAGACGCTGATACCTGAAAAGAGAACGCAGGAGTCAACAACGAGCTCGGGAGAACCGCTCCTTTCTTCACCTGAAGTCGAGAGGTGAGCCGAGTTGTTGGACAATTCCTATTAGACTTAGTTTTTTTTAATACAACATGTCGCGAGAGGTATCAGGTCAGCATGTCGCGGAGAAGCTCGGAGCGAAAGCGAGTCTCGGGCCTATGTACCGTAGGCCTCTCTCCGACGGCGAGTCTCCGCCTACTCGATGCGGACGGACGGATCGACTGCGGGGGGAGGCCGTAGCCCAAGCTTTTTCTGCTTTCCTGACTAGCCGCCTACTCGTTGGCGTCCCTTTGAGCGTCGAGCGATTCCGGAATGCGACGTCGTGTTGCTCCTCGGGTAAGGGAATTGGCTTGGCTTCGCTTTTTCGGCCGGGTTTTTTTGGAGGTTCAGGTGTACTAGGTGTTTTTTTTAAAACGGGGATTGGAAGGATTGGAACTCCAAGGAGAGAATGAAGTTGACAAGTACAGATTTATGAATTGTTTATTATTAATCGTTTTTGTTCGGATAAAAAATAGAAGTGTAAAAAAACAACGTACCTGAAAGCAAAGAGCTCCCTCATATTAGTGATTGTCAACATTTTAAAACAATTTTTTGTAATATTAACAGTATTTTATAAAATTTGGATGAAAAAATATTTTTATTTATTATTTTACTTATTACAACAAGTCATTGCTGCTTACCCATAGGTTCATGGCGTGAACCTTGAATCTACTCCACAGAAGATGAGGCACAAACTCGAATTTCATGCGCGACCTCACAATAGAGCCGTCGGAGGAATAATCAGTTTTGGTATATTTAGATACTTATATGCCAACTCTATTGAGAGGTAGTATCCGAAGTCTTGCCGGTCAATGCAGTGGTGAATATAAAATTGTTTTCCCTTTTGCGTTACCCACCTTTATTCAGAGGATTTACTGTAGGTATACCTTTGACTGGTAAAGATATTACACATTACCTAATGCAAAAAAGATACAAACGTAAACTTACATAGAGCAAGAAATATACATTAATATATGTATAATACATGTACAGTAATAATTAAAATTTAATGGTAAAAGCTTTATTAACCTATCCTATATAGTATCTCTATAACTATCCTATATTTTTAAATACTAATAAGGATTAGAATGCTGCAAGTTTAAAGTCGCAAACACTTCCAATTTTTTTTTTGCCAAAAAACGAAGATGACTCAGTTATTCAAATATTTAACATTTACGTAAAAGGAGACTGATTCAATTCCGAATTCGAACCAAAATTACCACTATGATACTTCTGTATTTATTTAAAAGTATCTAATAACACCGAAGCTGAATGATTCTGCAGTATCATATTTCGGCATATGCTTTGAATTCCCGCGCAACAAAATATGCATAATTATATTCCCAACTTCCTTATTGCATAGTTGGTGCCTCACAATAATATTTACATACTGCTGAATATGGTGCTAAATTGCTTAAAATATTAAATTTGAGAACATTAGTCCAAATAAGATCATGAAAAAGTTCTCTCTAAATCCACACTAAAAACCGCCTTATTTGGATTCTTAGTAAATCGTATGTACATCATAGTCGTATACCACTACAAATGATGTGTTCATAGATGTACAATTGCTTTCCACGTAAGACAATCCACCTTCAAATGACCTTTAATACAAGGTACTCCTACGTATATATACCTTACCAAAAAAAAAAAAAGAAAAAAAAAACTCTAAACTTAAACGAAAGTTCATGCGCCCATTGCCAAGTAAAAAGACCACCGAAGCAGTCCTGCCTCCCTGGTATCTTCCGTGCTCGTCTGTTCTAACCCATTACTTCGCAGCGAACGTTCACATTTTATTCCCCGAGCCAACGTTCGCATTTCGTTCGCAAGCGAGCGTATCTTCGGTCCTGGTGTTCCGCCTCCCGATTGATAATGACGTCTGCGACGAGAGAAAGAGGGAGAGAGAGAGAGAGAGAGAGAAAGAGGGGTGGGGGGCAGGATATATAGTCGCGGACTGAGACGTGGCCGGCGAAGACCGAAAGGAACACCTGTGATGTTGATACTGCTCTAATATCATTCAAACGAGAGCCCACCACCTCCTTCCTTATTAATCTCTGCGATGATTTGATGAGCGCGCGTAGTTTAGCCGCCGCTGGTCGATAAACCTTACCGATCGAGCTGCACATTAGCATTCGGCCCGTTTTACTTTGCCTTCGAGCTTCGAGCTCGGGCTTGCTTGCATACGGTAGAATTGAGTTTGCCTCGTGCAATTTTTATTATCGGCGAGACTTTTTTTATTGCGCTACGAATGAAACGTATTGATAAAAAAGAACGTAATCTGTTAACAATGAAATTTATTGTTCAACTAATTATATTACAGGTTGTTTTCAGTGCAGAATAAATGAAAATGTTTTCTGCAAAACAATCATTTTGCAAAAAAATACGTGTACTAAAACCTACTGACGAGTTAACTAAATAAAAAAAAAAAAAAATAGATGTTAAAATCTGCTAGAAAAATAATGAAATAAGAAAGCGGGCAATCACGACTCACGCAGTCGTTTTGTTTTTGACAAATTTTGTTACATAAATCATATATAACAATAATACCGATAAATTGCTATTATATTAGATCATTCCTTCACTCTTGAAAATAATGTGCATTGGGATCGCGCAGGTGCAACAGTGTTTTACGAGAGAAGCACCTGTTCAAAGTATCAATTTGCCGCTTTTCCCTGCAATATTTACAGTACCTCCGGAGTCATAAGTTTTGCACGATGTTCAGGGAAATGTCGGCTGCTTAAAAGCTTTTTAGATGAACGAAGATCTGAATAAAAAGCTTTTTAAGTAAGTGAAAGTGAATATCAATGCTGAAAATCTTTTATAAATGTACATACCACCATTTATTTTTGTTTTTTTATTTTTTTTTTGTTAATCATGAAATTTTCAAAATTGATCTTAGATGAGTAATAAAATAAATATTTCTAAATAAAAATGATTTTTTTTTTAATGTTACGCAGTAACATAACAGAAGCAATAACAAAAATTGCGATTGTCATGCTCATGTCGCGATTGTAAATCTATATACTGATTTGCATTCGCTTTGAGGTGGTCTTATACCTAAAACCAATATGGGCAATTAACTCACTTCATAGTCATCGAATGCTATTTGCAAATAATGTTAACTCTAGTTTTCGTTTTTATTCATGTATTAACAGATTAAAAAGCACTTAAAAAGCACTATAAAAATTTCTTTCTTACTAATTTCAGCTCGAAACATTTCAACCCTTATAGCACTTTAAAAGTAAGATTAGATCTCTCAAGGTTGTTGAATAATTATTGTATTGTATAACATATATTTATTTTATATTTCTTGTTACCGCAAGCTACGTAAGTTTAATGTTTGTATCTTTTTATAAAGGGTGTCTGTCCGTTGAATAATAAGCAAAAAAAACCATAAACAAGTAAGGGGAAATAACGCTCTTGCAAAAATTTGTACGAATAAATATTTTTTTCCTTTATACTTTTGCATTTCTTTCCACACAGCTGTATCACATAACGCGATACAAATCCCGATACTCTTTGTAATTTCCAATTGCACAATACCAATCCCTCCTTTCATAGTACATATCCTGGCCCGAGTAGCTCGACTCGCCGAGGTCCCGAGAAACCGGCCCCCTAATAAAAACGCGCAAAGAGGTGTCCCAAAAGCCGGCAGCTGACGTCCCCGGCACACCACATGCCCCGTGGGTCTTCCGTAAAGTGAAACCTGCGGGCACTCCCTCATTACGATCTCCCCAGCCACGGCAACAAAGAAGCCCGTGCAGCTGGGGGAGAGAGAGATGGAGATCGGGCGGCCACGTATAAGCGCGTGTCACCGTTCCGTGACCCGCGTTGCCGCCTCACGCACGTCGCGGCGAGGGGGGACGCGGGCCGCGGCGCAACCCCTCGCATGCGCGAGCGCGGGGGCTGCGGAACACCGGCGCCGTCCTCGTGCTACCCTGGTAGCGAACCGCCCTTGTTTTCCAATAAGTACAAAGCGGCGTCGCAAAATTCCCGGGCCTTTTTTCGAAGTGTACGAGGCTCTGCCTCCTCGAGCCGCCTGCTGCCCTGGTCTATTTCCGGTGCACTTTCCGCGGTGGCGGCGACTCGGGCCGCGTCTTCCTCCCCGCCGGGAAAGCCGTCGCCGGGGCGCAAAGCCCAAGGACCGAGAGGAACGACGCGCGGAGCGATATTATAATAGAATATCGGAGCGAGCTCGCTCGGGATTTAACGGACATTTCTGCGAGTTTCTTTCCCGAGTGCTCCAATGCGATCAGGGGACGATGCGGAGGGGGTGGTGGTCAGCGGGATTTCGGCGGCGAGGGGGGATGATCGGCTGTGCGCAAACGCGGAAACGGACGGGATTGATTTGAACGCGCGGCGAGCGCGGACGCGTTCGAGCCGACGGAAATGCTTCTGTCGGCGGAGCGAATTTTGTTCTTAAATTTTTTTATTCTCAGAATTTTTTATAAAGTAAATTCGTTATCGCTGCTTCGATCTACCGCAATAGTTACACACTTTGATTATTACAGATTGTTTTTAGTAAGTAATTTAAAGAGCGAATGAAATATAGTAGCTTAGCAAATATTTGACAAATACCTGCTTAACACGATAGAACGTAACTCAAACGTATACAAAGTTGACTTTCGAAATGACATTCTTCCAAAGCAAACATGATTTGCTTTTATCGAGTTTATGGAGCCACGCCTTTAATTACTTGAAAAATATGTGTCTGTACACATTTTAACTTTGAAGTTAAAATTGTGAGATGTAGAGCAAGTAAATGCCTAATATTACTTTGATTAATATTGCCTTAGCGTAGGTTATCAAATTTATTCATATAATTTAAACAAAATTATTGACTTTTTAAACAGTTTTTATTTTCATAAATAAAATTAAACAAACCATTCGTCAAAAAATTTTTTAATATTTTTTCTTTAGATTTTCTGAATGGATTAGTATGTTTACGCAATTGTACTATATAATCGTAGAAAGAAACCTTATCTCGAATCGTGTGGAATTAAATTACGTTTTTTACATGAATTAGCAATCAAAATTTACTTAATATAGAACTCCAATCTTTTAAATAGATCATGAAACACGACGTTAGTGATTAAAAGTATATTTTCAAAGTTTCTAAAATTTAAAATTAGTTCGATTGTATCGCTCTAATCATGAAGTCATTTTTACTTCTACTCATCAGTTTTGCATACTTACACAATTGTAATTGATTTTTATAGATGGAAAAGAATAAGTGTTTAAATTACAAATTTTTATTAAATTTTCAACCGTTAACTTACTTCATAGATTTAATTTATAACATTCAATAACATTCTAAAATTGTTAAACTCTAATTTTTAACTTATTTATACGATCATGACATTTAAAACAATTCATAAAATTTATAAATTATTTAAGCTTTGGCGGCCAGAAAGCGAATTACGGGTGGAAAGTATGTGAAAATTCAAGACTTTCCGTATCAGGTAAAGTGAATCAATTACTTTTTATTGCGTATTAAAATGCGCTTCTTCGTCCAATTCTTCATTCGCGATAATTAAAATCTTCCACTCCGCGTGATCAAACTAAAAAAGAGAATTTAAAATAAAGGCAACTTTGATTCACCATTCCGCCGACGCGACGACGAATAACGAGCCAATTTGCGGCGCAGCCATAATAACAAACAAATGGCTCGTTACCGCCGGACACTGTCTGCAGTAAGTAAAAAAAACCCTCGATAATTGCTCGCTCTGTCATTTCGACCTAATTAACCTTAACCGGCAGGCAAATGTCAATCTCCGAATTAAAAGTTCGAACCGGCGCCACCAAGAGGTACGACGACGGGGAGGAGCACGAGATCGAACGCGCGATCGTTCACCCCGGATTCAAAGTGCACGATTACGTTATTACCGACGACATCGCGCTCATCGAGGTATTTATAAAAAAAAACAACCTTCATTTTTGCGAAATACACATAATATTTCATTGCTCAATGTTCGGCTTGACGTTCGTCGCGTCAGCTTGCGCAACCGATGGAGCCCAGTGAAAAACAGAAGCCAATCGCTCTCGCGAGAGCCGACGACGAGCCGATACCCGGAAAAACACTGACCATATCGGGCTTCGGAAGAGAGGAGCGCGTGAGTATCATTCGTTTTCCGACAAAGTACGAAAAGCCAATATACTGACGATGTCGGAACACGCCTTCCAGTACGAGCAGGACCAGAAGATTCTGCGGCTGAAGGCCGCGCGCCTGCCGATAGTGAGCCTGGCCAAGTGTCAGGAGGACTACTTCCTGGATCCAGTGACCGACAGGATGCTGTGCGCGGGCAACAGCACCGACGGCTCCTGCAACGGCGACTCCGGCGGTCCGGGAATGATGGACGGGAGATTGGCCGGGATTGTTTCCTCGGGGTTTATCTGCGACACCACCGACGTTCCTGCCGTTTTCACCGCCGTTTACAAGTACCTGGACTGGATCGCCGAATATGTTAATGTTAATTGATAATAAATGGAATTTTATACGTTGTTTGGTTGCCTGTTTTCGTTTCGAGTTTGAATTAATTTTATTCCAATCGTTACAAAAGGTTATGACAAGAATTACTTGTTTTTAGCAGCCAAATTCTTGCTTTACATCTGTACAATACACTTCTCCCTGTTTATACTACTTAAACTTCATACATCCAAAAACCTGAACCAATCCATTTCATTCATCCCTGTTATGGCACTTAAAATTAAGAAAAAACTTAGGAATAAAATAAGTGAAGGGTTACTGCGGTATTTTACGAACAAATGCTTTAGTAGCAAGTTTTTCCTTCTTTTGGCGTATCTGAATTAGGTAAGAATTAGTTTTATGGCCATGAGGTGTTCTGCAATACTCTTTTTCAAAGAGTTTTCAGTTTCTGTTCATCAGTCGCCGAGAAAAGGCAACATCCCTCTCTTTACATTTCACGTCAACTTTGTATTTTTCAAACGAGCTTCCATCAACAAACAACCTGCAGTATTTTTCTTTTAATCAGAGAAAAACCTCAACGGTCCCCCTAATTAACATCTCGAACCTGCCACTTCCTTCTCAGTTATCATCGTGTAGCGCAAGTCTTCCCCTTCATCGCGGGCGCAAGCCCGCCGAGCTTCGTGCATTCATCCCCGATACCAGAGCAAACGGGTG
Organism: Ormyrus rosae; assembly: GCA_035047165.1. NCBI lineage: Eukaryota > Metazoa > Arthropoda > Insecta > Hymenoptera > Ormyridae > Ormyrus > Ormyrus rosae. The sequence continues at coordinate 479,115 of JAWWML010000036.1, forward strand.
GCTTTGGGCGGGCTCCCTACCCATATTCCCTATATCCGCGTTCTGGGCGTCGATCGCGGCTCGAACACCCGCTCACGAGCGAATCGAAACCGCGCCTCGCCGCGGTTCATTCACCCACACCACGTAACGTGTAGAAGCGTCGGCGTCGGCGCCGGTGGTGCAGCGCGAGGGGAGAGGAAAGAGCGGCGGCTCTTCGGTGGGCGTCGCGACGGCTCGTGGCTCCTCCTCGTGGCGATGGGCTCCTGGTCGAGTGGCGGGCTACGGCGACGCTTTGCCCCTCGGAAGAAGCCGCGAAAAACGGCGGCGGCCTCCTTTTTCCGGGCGCGACTTTTCGGCGGGAGGCGCCTGGAGACAGGCCACCGGCCTTGGCGCCCGGCTTCCCCGAGCCACTTAAGCAGGCGCGCGTCTCACTACGGACAGGCTCGCATAGCTCGCGAGCAGGTCTCTCTCTACCCGTTCGGCCCATATAGAAATCCACCCCCGACGGCAGGAGCCGGCCTTTTTTTTTTACTCTCCGCCAGAGAGAGAGAGAGAGCCGAGCGCGCGTTGTTTGGTTGCGCGCGCTCGAGAGAGAGAGAAAGAGCGAGGGGACGGATAAATGTTTCGGCCCTTTTTAGAGAGTCGAGGTGGGGATGGTTTTCGAGCGCGCTTTTGGTCTGGCCGGATTGGAAGAGGGGGGGGACGGGGAGGCGAGAGTCTGTGTCCCTTTGTCGAGAACGCGATTCGCGCGCGATATCGATTTGCAATATCCGCGAGGGGATGCAGGGCGCATGCACTGGTACACTCGCTCGCGAATGCGAGCCTGGTGCTTTATCCTTGGGGTCTTGCTGGTACTTTCGAGCGGGAAGGAGGTGGGCACCTGTGGGAGTTTGAGGAAGGTCAGGGGTGGAGTCGTTGCTCCGCAGGGACGGTTGCTGGCAAAGGCTTGCAGAGGGATTATTGGGTAATACTGGGATGGACGATTCGTTGTGTAATTGTAGAGAATTTTGGTAGTTTGTTACCCGCGTTAATACATTTGGGTGGGAAATATTTTTGAAAATACTTTCTCTAAATTAATTAAGAGCATTGTGTGCGAATAGTTTGAGACAAGTCTCTGTGCTATTTACGTAGAAAAAGGCGTATAATTTAATTCAGAAAATACACCTTAAATAATGTTCTTGTTCTTTTCTTTCTTCAAAGCACACCTTTTAAAATAATAAGCAATATTGCAATTTTTTCTAAGTACTTATGAACTAATATTAGAAAATAAAGTAATCCCTTACAGAGAAACTAGTGTAGTAATTATACAATTAAAGCAGATTATAATAATGATTCCAAAGTAAAATGAAAAATAAACATCAGTCTTACCAATCATACATGATTCTACTGAAAAATAACTTTCAATCATTTTAAAAAAGTGTCTACTATTAAGTTTCTAAAATTCTTGTTCAAATAAAAACACTCCTTTACTTATTAAATGCAATCAAATTTTAACTACATATAAAATACGAAATACTTACCAAAAATGAAAGAGATTTACGTATCGTAAAGAGAAAGCGTTTTGTAAACACAAACTTAAAGCCAAGGTGATCGACACCTGACTACCCTCTATGGTTCTTGTTTCCCGGGTGTATCTTCGTGGCTGCCAACGTTTACCCAATTATAAAATCAGACTACGGCGTACTTTTCATTCTGAAGACTCCTTTAAAATTTCAAACTCTCTACAAACCATACTAGATTCCTTCCATTAAAAGAGAAAATCAATACCTGTTAATTATTTACAAAGTGTGTACAATCAATAGATCTTTAAACAATTATTTATTTTATTTAAAACGAAAAAATAACTCACTTCGCCTCCCGATTTAAATAATAATGAGAGGCCGAAAGTCAGAGTTGAAACACAGTGGAAAGTAAGCGATAGAATTTATTAGAGGGGGAAAGCTCCATCCACCCCTACGGCATCGATCGACATCCTCCCCGAACTGCTCTCCTGTTTCAAAAAGCCTCGAACTGCCCCAAATCAAGGATCTTGCTTCGGGGAAATCCTGCTTTGAAATTAGTCCCTTTACGGCAAGGGCAAGGACAAGTTCACTCGGGCGTGAGTCCGCGCGCGGCAACCCGAGGCGCGTTATCCTTCCCTGATCGAGGATTCCTCGCTTCACCCCTCGCAGCCTTTATTGTGCGTTCCTTTTTTTGCTCCTCTTTCGGACGCGCCGAGACGCGGCCGAGTTTGAAAAGTGGAATTCGCTGGATTTGACGCGGATGTTGGGAATGCTTAATTACCTTGGTCATTTTTTTTTCTTCCAATCCCAGTTTAGTTTGTGAGATTTTTATTCATTTATTTAATAATAAGAAGAAGAAACTACTTCTTTTAGATAAATATTTAATTTAATTTAATTTAATTTATATTATTTCGATACATTGAACCGCTACGATGTAACTTAAAAACTTGCATTTTTTGCATAAAAATGTGTACATATACGTACATATTCAATATAATCTTTTAAAGTATAAGTACTCCAAACGATAATTTAACTCATCATCATTAACGACTAAAACATTGTAAAAAATTTAATGTTTTAAAATTTTAAGATAGCAATAATCTTTCAAAAACTTTTACAAAAGTTACATATTCATATTTACTTTTAAAATAAATTTTGACCTTGTTCATTTTATAAATACCTCTTTCATTGTTTTCAAACTTTTTTAAAATTTAAATTCCTTCAAAGTTACATAAAGAAGCTACACAAAGAGCAATCATTTTCGCGCTAACTTAACATCTACAACAATTCAAAAGACCCAGAGATATATGTATATAAATAGCGAGAGACTTTAAAACAGGAAAATGTGTCGGTGAGAAATGTCAGAAACTGGTCCAACTCAGTGTTATTTCCAACGAAAAGAAAGCGTAACTCTCGTTTTATGCGCTCCTATTAGAAAGATGCTGAAGATCATCTCGAAACCTGGTCCTGGTGCAGCAGCTGTACCATTCCAGCCTTCCGTTCCCCGACTCTGCTCGGTGGGGACTGAAAGAAGTTACCACTACCGCCGCCGCGTTGCCTTGTTCGCTGCTCTTGAAAAGCATCCAGCTGTTTAGTCTACCGGTTTTCAATGCTTCAAAACGACTCTGCTCGCCGTCGCTCCGTTGTGTATCCTTAGAAACTTCAATTTCGAGCGAGTCTCTCTTTTTTTGGAAAAGAGCTTCTTTTTAACTATTGTTCGAAAAAAAAATTTTCTATTGTATTTGAATGAGAAGGGTGTTTTTCGTTGTCGCCGAAAACAGTAAATATAGTGTATGTGTTCATTTGTTGACAAAGACGCATTTGTTAGTTTCGGGTTTCGCGGAACGCTGAGTAATCATTGTGATTGCAAATTTTCTGCAGTTTTCAACCCTGAATCCGAATTTAAAATAATGTGAGTATAATAAATGTATTCACAGTTAAAGTTTCCAAATTATTACTATTCTATAAAATTTATATTTAGTAAGTATTAACTTTGTAAAATAATTATTATCAGTATTATTTTCACCGATAAACTTGATTCGAACGAATTATCAGTTAGATACAGTACACAGAAACATAATACATAACCTCACTCTTTAGATAAAGGGTGACGTACACTTGCTGGTCTTTTCGCAAATGGAGTGAACACACACGATTTCAATCGTATTGACGTGACACGCAGAAAATGTTTGTAAGCACAGAACAAAATGATTATTAAGCGTTTTCGTTTTTATTACCCAAGGAGCTTTAATTTTGTAAAAATGTTGAACAACATTTAAGCATAAAAATTAAAGTTGCTTGATGGCGACTGCTATGTAAATGGGTACTTGTTACACACGACGATCTCTGAACCGAATGACAAAGACTGATAAGTAAAAGTAACTCTACTCTTAAAAATGGAAATTCTCTTTTGTCTTGTGTACTGTAGTGGCTTTAAAAATATTAAATATTATTTTTAAGAAACTGAAGTATTTCATTTTAGAGCTTTTTTGTAAGGAACGCCCATTTATTATTAATTATATTTTTCACGTATTTTAAATTTTATAAATACGTGACAATGCTCCCTGATGTAATTATTTTATATTTGAATTTTAAACTGATCATTCGCGTCGCTGGGAATTCCACTATCAATTGCGCGGTATTTAATGTCGAAGAATGTTCCGATACGCGAAGGAGAAAACTGCACAAAAAAAATATTCTAATAAATATTTAAGAAATTTACACGAAAATGACTATTTTTCTAGTCGAAAAATATTATTACTATTATTTTTACTAGCCGAACCCAAACATATTACTATACTTTACGGAAAATTTAACTAATGCTTTTAATCAAATTTAATTGAATTTCGGTAAATTTTCTTATATTTTTCAGTAAAATTTCCTATAAATTACCAAAATTTTTTTAATTGATTTCACAATCTCACTCTGCCGGATACTGTATTAATTTTTACTCTGTGCAAAAAAACACCTTGTACATGATTTACTCCAAATATTTTTAGTTTTAACGTTTCTCTCGGCCTTTATTTTTACGCCGTGCGCGTTCTAGTTTTACTAATATCGGCTGAAAGAAATTGAGCACTTCTTCATTCACATGTCAGCCTAGACGGTCGGAGATGTAAAAGTGAGTGCTGAACAAAAATCAAAGCGACCGTCGGGTGACGAATGTGTCTAAATACGCTGCTTGGAATTTCATTATTATTTTAGATAAGAAATTTAAAGATAGCATCGAGGGTAGATTAAGTAAAATATTGATTCGAATTTGCAGTATCTGTTATCGTTTACGATAAAATATTGATATTTTATCTGAAATTGAAAGATCTTAGTGTTTTCGAACTCCAGAATGAGTATCGTGCCATCTTCTGTAATCCTGATCGTTCTTAGACAACTGAGCAAGTGACGGATCAGTATTTTCGCGGCTTGGAAATCACGCACAATCAAAGAGCAAGCGCATGCGTAAACAGTATCATTCACGCAGCAGCAAGTACTTTGATTTGAGAGATTAAGAAAATTATTATTGACGAGTTTGAAATTTTAATCAAAATCTAATATTAAATGTCATTAAATTTATATTAATATATACAATAAATTAGTTCTTTAGGCGGCTTATAAATTAAGAAAATATTAATAATCACAAATAAAGTTGGTTTTTATTATTTTATTAAAACTTTGAGTAAACTTCATATTACTGAATTTATTGTTTCTTAATTGCATGAAATAAAATACCATTTAAAATTTACGTAGGGCATTAGAAGGCCTAAGTATGACTTATTCTTTGTTTTATAAGGTTACATTTCAGCATGGTTTCAGGTGTCTATTAAGAAACATCTGAAAAAATATGTTTACATCACACCACAATTACATTTGTGAAATATTAATAAGAAAATTATCATCTTAATTTTATTTCAACAAGTGCTTGTGTTAAAATTCGAGAATTTTTTTTCTTTTACATAACGCCATTTACTTAATTGTAAATTCCAAAGTTTAAATAAATATATTAATATTTAAGTCAACAGATTGATAATGAAATTCAGCATTTAAAACTTCTGACAAATAAAACAATTCAAAAAAATGAAAAAACACGATAAACTGATGGACATCAGAAATTTCGTTGGTCCACGGATGAAAGGTAAAAAATTCGACCTACTTTGATTCCCTGCTTCCCTAATATAAAGATGTTACAGATCATCTCAACGTACCTTTTGGTGGCACAGCATCTTGAGTATCTCTTTCTCAACAATGCTAAAGTATTCAAGAGCATAATATTTTCAGAAATCCTTATTAACATTTTATACAATAAAGAATGTTGCACTGATTAATTTGTAATTTATCGTAAAATTCTTTTTCCTTATTTGTCAAAGATATTAAATATCCAACACTTAAAAAATCAATTAATTCAAGATACCCAGATAATGCAAAAAAATTTTGTTGAATGTATTCGCATAGGCTAGAGGCTAAACGTCTAAACTACTTCTTTGAACTTTTCCACTCCTGTTCCACTTGGGATATAAAAATGAGTGGTGAACAAGTGATAGAGCAGGACGGGCAGATATTACTTTCGCTCTTATTTCTTTCTTTATACTTCTGCTCACTTTTATTTACATGTTTTTGTATTTTTGCATTAAAAAAATATTTTAATCATATTATAAAACAGAAAATCAATAATCCTATATAAAACAGAAATACTTAAATATTGACTAAAAAATCAAATTAAATCTTGTAATTCCTTAGAAAAATCTTTTACGTTTATTATGATACTTAAATGTTCATATTAACAACAATTTTGCATCAAAAAAATTTTTTGGATTAGTTAAGAATTTTTTATTGATTATTTGGAAATAATAAGAAGAAATAATAAAATTAATTCGTTTATTCTTAAAAAAGTATAGAGAATTTCACTTTATTTGTTAAAGTATTTCACGAACTCTCCTAGCACGTCACTGTAGATTTGTGACCATAAACTCATTCTTTCTTTGTGAAGGGTCTTTTCCATTTTCATTGGTTGATTGATTTCCAAATAATTATCGTCAGAACCCATTGGTGTCCATGCGACAGTGAGATCTTCATCCAAACTTGGCGTTGGGTTTCTAAAATAAAAATTTATTTAATTGCAATGCGGTGTTAAAACAAAATATTTTTTTTAAGCAAATTATGGCATTCCTTACCTTTCTTTAGCGAAATTCGTCCATAACTTCGTCATGACTTTAGTCATTTTCTCAGCAGGAGATCCAGGTTCTGGCTTATTCTTAAAGGCATTGGAATAAAACATGTAACCTAACTCGTCACCGTGAGCGACACCTGTTTATATTTACAAATAATTTTTAAATTTGATCACTCAACAATTTTAAAAACAAATTATTATAAATACCTTCTTCCATCTTAAACAAATTTTTCATTATACCAAAAGGAGAATAATAAGAGAATAGATATTCGTAGACAGGGGACTTATCTCTTGCTCCAAGAATTTTAGAAGACATAAGTATACCAGCAACGAAGAATATATCACTAGTCATCTATAAAATATTTTAAACATTATTTTAAAAATATTTTTATCAAAGTTTATATCGGCTTTTCGACCTTTTAAAGGTGAAATATCGTTATTGCAGTTTTTCTTACCATAGTGAAAGGAACTTTTGAGTCAGTTGTAAGAGCTTTTCCATCGAAATAGAACTTTCGGACCATATCGCTCAACTCCTTCTTTTTGGCATCCGTTACATTCAAATCATCCGGTAAGAAAAATTCGAAATGTTGATCCATCATATCCGCATTCGGTAAGAACACTGAACGAAACAATGTTTATTTCATGCAAGTTCTATCTTGCAGTACTAAAAAAAGGAAAGTATGCATAAAAATGTTATAAACTTACTTGGAGCCATAAAAGCGGTTTCATCGAGATTCGTGCCAATCATAATTGGAACGTCCGCAACATCATCTTTCTTCATTAAAGTCCATGGATCATTGGTCAAAAATATTTCTTGGCCAGCTTCAGGTTCTACAACGGGGATGAATGCTGCCATATGTCCATTCATGTGATTCTATAAATGAGAACATTGTAGTAGAATATTTCATACAAAGTACATTTAAGCTTAAATTAATTTTCTAACCAGAATTTTCGTCACTTCTCCGGTTGCAGTAACAATCTCCTGCACAGAGAACTCCTTAAGTTTGTTCACTAATTCTTTAGTGTCGCTGGTTTTGATGCCAAGTGCTTCTCCCAATTTGAATGCCATCTCCTTAGGATTGTAATCCATAGCCCAAGGATTCAGAGCGGATCCACTTTGCATGATGGCCCCACTGAACAAGCCTAAAGAATAGCAGAAGAATACAATAAAAATAGATTGCACTGATTCAAATCTCATAATTATTTATTATTTTATACTTACCACGAGACATTGGTGAAATCATGTGGAACTGAACGGCAGCTGCACCGGAACTCATACCGAAAAGCGTTACCCTGTTTCGGCAACCACCAAAGTTTACAATGTTTTCTTTGACCCAATTTAATACCATCACTTGGTCCTTCAATCCCGCGTTACCTGGAGCATTTTCATCTCCGGTACTCAAAAAGCCTGAAAACAATAATACAGTATTCTATAAAACAAGAATTATAGCTTACACAAATATTTTAGGAAATATCTATATTCACAATGTATCTATTTATCATTGAATAATTTCAACTTTCAAAAGCATATATATTAAAAAAAGTAAATTAAAAACGATACTTTTTCTCTATCCCGTGGAATACATCCTGTGTATTTAGATTTAAATTTAAAGACGACCTACCAGCAGCGCCAAGTCTTGAGTTGAATGTCACTACAACGACGTCCTGTTCAACAAGGAAATCAGGACCGTAAACGTCATCATCTCCGGAACCGGCATTGAAGCCGCCGGGATGAATAAACACCATCACCGCCTTCTTGGCTTCCTTGTTAATATCAGGAGTGTATACGTTCAAGTACAGGCAGTCTTCATCGCCGACAATTCCTTGTCTCATCATGCAAAAGAAGACGCAAGTCGGTCGGTGGTGTGTGGCATCGAGTACACCAATCCATGGATCTGGTGATATTGGTGGCTTTTAAAATAATATAAATGAAGATTAGTTTTTGAAACATTCAACTTTTCGAAAAGGATCCCGTAACTCTTTAGGTGTAAAAGTGGTTTCAGTCAAATTGGCTCAAATTTTGCACAGAGGCAGCTTTCGTCATTCTGAACAAAAACACCCATTGCATCAAGTCCGAAATATGCATTTTACTATGGAGCTATGTTTCTCAAAAATAATACATTTTCGAACTTGGTGCAATGGGAACTTTTGTTTAGAATGACAAAGACTGTCTCTGCAAAATTTGAACCAAATTGACTGAAACCACTTTTACGTATAGAGATTCAAAGGCCTTTATGAAAAATTTAATTTTTAAAAATTTAAGTTTAAATTTATTTTTCCAATTGAATGAAATCGTAAGATTTCATTCAATTGTATATGATTATTAAAATTCCATAAATCAAAAATGTAAAATACAAAATGACTATAAAAGTTATTTTTTTCAAATATTAATATCCTTCGAATTGGACATTTGCAATTATGAAAATTATAAAATGTAGTTACATAAAGTAAGTTTTATTTCATTTTAAACTGAAAAGATACTAATTCTACTTATTATCGCGAAGGTCTGGGGTATGTTTACTGTGACGTCTTTGAACAGCATAACCGAATATCAACGTCGAATCAAGTTGGACATTAAAAGTAATGGTCAGTGTTTTATGTTTCATAACGCTCTTCGTCCTGAAATTATAGACGACACCAGCTTTTACAAAACAAATTCGACATTAAAAATGCGAAATCTAAGAAATGCATTTGTTTCATTTTCGCATAAATACTTTCTCGAGTTACATCAGTGCTTACTACACTAGAATAAAACACAAATAAAACTAACAATTACTGATTTACGTATACTATTTTTACTATTAAGTATCAAGGCTTTTAACTTACCTCGAATTTGTGGAATCCAATAGGCGGCTTAGCATAAGGGATGCCTTTGAAACTGTAGTACGGCTTTCCACTAAGAACGGTGGTAGATTTCAGCCCCTTCAATGTCCCCGTCGAGATGTCGAGGGTCACCTCCTCATCGGCGCATGCGACGGCTACGATGACCAAACATACGAGCAACTTAAGCGACCGCATCGTGCCTTAACAATATGTCGAATCCTCCGGTTGCTCCGGACTTTTATAAGCTGAAGCGTAACTCCGCAAATCGGAAGGAGCGAAATAACGTACTAGGTGAATTGCGTAATTATAGTCGAGTGCTCAAATCGTTCAAAAACGTACGACTCTCGAGATATTCCGGATTTCGATGGTTATTATATAGTTCAGTGAACACAAAGCATATCATTTTATATATTTTTTCATTAAATTATTAATATAGTGAAGCTTAATGCATGTTGAACAATAAGTATTGGTTCAATATCTTGATAAATTTATTAGAATTCAGGACTAGTTTATTTTATAAGTCAGCTTCATTTTTTGCAAATTCATTGCATATTACTATTCATTATTTTCTTAAACTTAATCTTATTATTTGGGAAGCAAAATGAATAATGTGAATCAACTTCTATATCAAATTTATCATTAGCCAAGAAAATCATTATCAATTATAATTAATTATAAATTAAAATTTGAATTAATGAAAGTTTATTTATTTATGAATAAATTAAAAAAGAATGTTTATTAAAGATCCCTGGTAAAAATTGAAAACATTTTTAGAGCAAGAATTGGCCATTTTTTAACAAAGTGCTATAAATGGCCAGAAAATGCTCCTTAATGAGCCAATAAATGCTAAAATTTAACCTCGAAACATTAAAATGGTGTGATTTCTACTAGGGGATTTTTCGTTTTTATGCTTACACCATATACTGCAAGTCATTTTCGATTGAAGAATAGACAAGAACTCCTTAATGATTATAAAATAGCTGGTTAGGATGATTATAAAACAGACTTAGGAGAATCGAGTATTGGAGTAAAAATTAATTTCATTATTTTTTAAATACGAACTCCCGTTTATCGCCCACTTCCTTTTGGTTTAGATATGAGTCAGCTAATTTTAAATGATGCAAATAGAAAACAGCTTATTTTATTATTTCTGGAAACAAATTTTTAATAAACTTCATAGACACGCTACTCTGGTAATTGGATCGAATGAAATTTATTTGCAATAAAAGTTTATTGATTGAAAATTAAAAGCCCTCTTTTAAAGCATCTATTCAGGCTGATAGTATAAATTTTCCACGCTCTATTCACTATTAAGATTTTATAATTATTATTTTGTGTTGATTTACAATTAGTTGCTAATTATATTTGTCATTTAAAAATAATTAATCCATTTTCGCTGTTAACTTCAAATATTAGTTATTATCCAAGTTAATTACTTTATAATATTATGGTAGGTAGTAATTATTCAGCTTCTGAAAATCGAAAAAGAAATTACTTTTGATCCTTGTATAATTTAATGCCATATTTTTTACAGTTTTTTAATATCAAAAATTGCATTTGAAATTATTTCGATAACTCAAAAAGACTTGCAGAATTATATTTTATTTAACAATTAAGAAATAATATTAAGAAATAAACATTTTTTTTATGTTCTGGGTTTGTTTTTAAAACGGCGATCAATAAATGCACGTGAATTTTATGTAAAAGGCTTGATGTTCAGTGTCTATTCTGAATGAGTGTTTCATAACAGTAAATTTTGTAGTATGGCTATTACTCATTGTTACAAATTTAATGTGCATCAACAATGTAGCAAACTCTACAAAAGTATCTACACTTTTCTTTTCCTTATTATGGTCGAATTCAATGTTGAAATGAATACTCTTATGAGAATCAATTTAAAGATTAAACAAATTACAAAATGAGCTTTTACAAATGGTTGAATCGTCAAAACATGCATATGTACTTCCTGAATAGGAATAGGAATAATGGATGTTTCTTTAAATATTTATGAATAAAGAATTTATAAAAAATATTAGTTTGTTAAACTATAGTTTTAAATTATTTTTTACTTTCATTATTCATAGAAACGTACGCGTACTTACTTTAGAAAATCTCTCGGTTTCATCGACAAATGAGAGAAATCAATAATGACTAATCTCGTGGCGTTAAATATAATATTCCTAACCTTAAATTCAATCAAACATAACTAAAGAAATAAATCTGCTTAAAAGACAATATAAATATGCTGGATATGCGAAAAGATTTATCAAACAAAATAAAGGTATTTGCTGGTAATTAATTCTGTTAAAATTAGATATGGATTTTTATTTTTTATTTTATACAAAATAATAACATTCTATTAAAAATATACAAATCTAAAACACAACTTTTTACATAATAATGAAAGTATAAAGCAAATGTGTGGTTACAATTATAATAATTATGAAATATTTGTATCAAATGTACTGTTTGTTCTTATTAAAATTCAGATGTAAATCGTCCTAAAATATGATTAGCAAACTCAGCCCACAAGTGCATTCTTTCTTTGTAAAAGCCTTGTTTCAAAGACATATTTTCATTTATATCTAAGTAATAGTCATCTGCTCCAACTGGAATCCAGTCAATTGTTACATATTCATCCTTATTTGATGTCGGATTCCTTTAAATAAAAAAATTTTCTTGTATAAAATACTAACTTGAAAATTTGTCAAAGAAATAAAAAATGAATATTTACCCAGTTTTAACGAAATTCGTCCACATAGTTGTAAACATGTGCATGATTTTCTCTTGATCTGAACCGGGAGGTGGTAAATTTTTAAACATATCAGAGTAAAAGACATATTTTATTTCATCTCCATGAGCAACTCCTGTTAAACATATTTTTTATTCATATTTAAAGAAATATGTGGAAATAAAATATTTAAATATATTAAAAAAAATATGTAGTTCAACTAATTTTAGCTTGAAAATGAGAGCATATTTAATTAAATTTGAATAAGCTTTTGTTTCATACCTGTTTCTGAACTGTACATATTTTTCAGTGGACCAACCGGTGAATAGTGTGTGAGTAAATACTTGTAGACTGGCGCTTTGTTCATTTTGCTAATTAGATTGGTCGAAAAATGTACACCATAAGTAAAATTAATATCTGTAAGTAACTGAAAATGACAATAAAGTTATTCAAATTTAAGTATTCATTAATTGTACAAATAACAGCTGGTTTGAATGATTATACTTTTGTAAATTCTTCGAGCGTATCTGCGGTTAAATCTTTACCGTCAAAGTAAAAATTTCTTATTTTTTCGGCGAACTTTTTCCTTTCTCCGTCATCAGTAACGTTAAAATCAACCGGTATAAAATTTTCAAAATTCTCATTCATCATTTCAGCATCTTTAATGAATCCTGAAAAAGTTTGTAAATAACTATTGATGTACACCTTTATTCAATCATTATGATATTATATTATAATAATTATAATTATTTCTCACTAGCCGCCATTGTCGCTTCCTCATCTAAGTTCATTCCCGCAATAAGAGGTACATCGGCTACTTTTCCGGATTCGATTAAAGTCCACGGATCAGCTGGTAAAAATATTTCTTGTCCTACATCTGCTTCCACCGATGGTAGAAAAGCATGCACATTTCCACTCATAAAACTCTAAAAAAAAAAAAAAGTAATATACTCCTTTCTTATCTTTGCCCCTTTTCCCTTTTATCTCACTTTCGGCTCAAAACTTACAAGTGACTTTGAAACTTCTTCAGCCGCAATCATCAACTCATTAGCAGAGAACATTTTCAGTTTATTCACTAATTCTTTTGAAGAAGATGTTTTTATCCCCAAAACTTCACCTAACCGAAAGGCTACTTCTCTAGGGTTGTATTGCATAACCCATGGACACAAAGATGTTCCAGACTGTTCCAAACCACCGCGGAATAATCCTGCAAGTAAATAAAAATGAGATTAAACGTTTACTTTGTCCTCTTGGATCTTGTGGGAAAGTCAATCGAACCTTGAGACATTGGTGACATCATGTGCAATTGTACTGACGCTGCTCCTGAATTCATTCCTCCCAATGTAATTTTTTCAGGGTCACCTCCAAAATATCTAATATTATTTCTTACCCACTTAATGGCCATTACTTGATCTTTTAAACCCGCATTGCCAGGTGCATTTTCATCTCCAGTATTTAGAAATCCTAGAAGGAATCAAAATTTTTGTTGTAAAGTTTTATTTTTTGCGATTAATCAATTTCACATTTAAAATGAATCAGACTCGTTAAAGCTCTAAATTGTAAGTTATCTTACCTATCGGACCGAGTCTGTAATTAAAAGAGACTAATATGATGTCTTTTTCGATCAAAAAATCGGGCCCAAGAACTCCGTCATCACCAGATAGATAATTAAATCCACCAGCATGAATCCATAATAATACTGCTTTGTTAGCATTGACATCAAGTTCTGGAGTATATATGTTCATAAGTAAACAGTCTTCATCTCCGATGTAAAATTTTCGAGCTGGACAAAAATAGACGCACTCTATTGTAGGTTTTGTAGCATCCAATACTCCTTCCCACGGTTCGATTAATTCGGAGGGCTAAAATAGATGTAATGAAACCGATCGTATATCAAGTACTTTTTTATTTATCAGACAGATTAAATTGAAAAATAACGAACTTGCAAGAACCAAATCTTATATTTTTTTAATTTAATTTACCTAAGATTTAATGCATTTATTAATTCAATTTTTTTGCATTCAAGTATGCAAACAAAATTTTTTCGATAAAGAGCATTTCCAATGTAAAAATATAAGAAAATAATAATTTCCTACCTTAAATTTATTTTCCCCAGTAACAGGTTTAACATAAGGAACACTTCGGAAACTATAATATGTTTTATTCTGATAGGCTGTAGTCAGTTTTAAACCTCTAAGTTTTCCAAGCGGGAATTGCCACTGAACTTCTTCACACAATGTTATTACAACGAAGACATAAATAGTAATTAGTATAATTATCCACATTTTAATGCATTAGATTTTTACGTAGACTCCACAATTCATCAAGTTTTCACGAGAACAGATTACTCGGTAATGCATTACCCATCATGCAAAATCGTTTAAGGTGGTATATCTCTTGTTTTTAAAGTTTTTCGTAATTGCGGCCAGACAAAGTATCTTTTGCACAACAAAATTGTTGCTTCCACGCAATACTAAAGAAAATTGCACATTTCGAAATCAAGTACTATTAAAGTAATAGTCACTGGACAAAATCTGTCCTAATTACTTGTACGGAAAACATTCAGTTTTTAATAAACGTTATATTGGAGGGAATAATAAATTAAAATATTAAATCTCTATCTATTTGCCTATAATCTGATTTAAATTCTATTACAATTATTTCATTAAAAGTTGTCAATTAGCTTTTAAAAATCTCTAGATTGTTATAAACTATTCGTAATAAGCCAAAAAAAAAACAAAAAACTGACAAGGAGAGTCCGCAACCTTTGGATACGGATGAAAGAAGCCACGTCTGTTTTGTCCCATGCTCGATTTTTTCAAAGTTATAAGCTCTTTTAGCGAAAATCTAACGAAAATCGGCTTTGTTTAATCGCTTATAACTTTTCAGCAGCTAAGTATAACGTATTTTAACTACCAGGAATCAAAAGATGAGATCAAATCCTATCGATTAAAAAAAATTTCATCAAAAAATCTTTATTTGTTCAAAAATTATAGTCAAACAAAGAATGGCCATTAAAATAACATAAAAATCTACTCGTGTAATTTTAGCTTAATTTTATTGTAAATTTTTATTTAGCTATAACTTTTGAACAAATAAAGATTTTTCGATGTCTTTTTTTTAATCGATAGGATTTGATCTCACCTTTCAAATTCCGGGAGTTAAAATACTGTGCCGTCAATAGTTGAGAAGTTATAAGCGATTAAACAATAATCGATTTTTCATCGCTTTTCGCTAGAAGAGCTTATAACTTTGAAAAAAATCAAGTATGGGACGGAACGGATGTGGCTTCTTTCATATTTTAACATTAAAAAACATATCCCGAAATTACAAGAAAAACCGTGACCCAAAGGTCGCGGACTCTCCCTGCGAGGTCGATTACACGCTTTAGCAAAGCACGCATAATCCGGCTAGTTTCCACCTTGACATCGCGCGCTTGCATTTGCATATCGAAACTCCTCTGCCGCGTTCCCCGGCGATTCCTTTTTCTACTTTCTCGGCGGGTCTGCGAACGAAGCAAACAGGTATTTTAATTAATAAAGTGTGACGCCACGCAAGGTGACTAAATTTCACCAGGAGAACATGCATCGCGGAAAGTGGAATTCACACTTGCTAGGCCGCAGGTTGCATGCGCCGCATCGCACACGATCTCGCGCTGGGCTTTTCCAGAATAAAAAAAGAAACTAATCGTTCGGTTTTTTTCTTCGAATCAAGCTGACGCCAATGTCGAGGAAAACTTTGGTACAATACTAAACATTTCTCTTCCTCGATAAGATAGTGCGGAAATATTGCTAATTATAGGCACCTAAGCACAGTTGTATAAAAAATTAGTAGCTATATTAGTAATCACCGCGTCTTTGATTCGAATAGCTGATTTACCTGAAACGTTATTTAAACAATTCGAACGCCCAAAGAAGCATTAAAAAAACTTAATTTGCTAGATGAAACATAAAAAACATTAATCCAACTAACAAGATTCATTCCCAATTTCATCTTCCAGCTCGATCCGCAAGTGCAGGCCAGTCGTCATCGTCGGCGGCTAGTCGAGCTCTGTCTTACCGATCGGCAGTTAATAGGCCTAAGCGAATTACGCGGCTCTCCTGCTAGCCTAATACGGAATTACTCTCGGAAATACGCGAGGCCGCTATTATTTATTGTCAGGGTCCGCGCTGACGAATGGCGGGACGACGCGCGAGGCGCGTTCGGCTCTCTTTTCCTCCTTCTCGCCCTATCGGCGCACCGCCTTGCCGCTGTACTTTTATATAAGCCGCGCGGGCAGTGGCAGCCCGATATACGATGCAGCGCTGTTCGAAAATAATGGCGGGCGCGCGGGTTCGAACGTGCGGCGTGTGCACGGAGAGTCGCGGTCGTATGCGCGGTCTAGTGAGATATACCGCCGCGAGCGTCGTGCACTCCTGATACTTGCGCACCACTCAGCACACCCTCTGGATTCCCATGGGACGTTTCTGGGACGTTCCTAAGACGTGTCGTTCGACGCAGCCTAGATTGTTTTCAGGTTATTCGCAATGCGTTTTTGAGTTTATTGAGGATCAGAAACATTTTTTTGACAAGACAAGGTATTTCAGAACTTGCGCGTTGAACGTGAATAATGTATTTAGAAGTTAAAAAATTTTTTTTAATCGTTTCAAAATATATTATTTAAATAATGCGTAAAATGTGAATTTTACTATTCATAAATACACGTATCTAAAATATATGTATATTCACAAAATTTGAGTAAAATGCAATGTGTACGTGCGAAACATTAAAAAAAAATATCAAAAACTGACAGGTTATTTCGCCTGCACTCCGCATCCGGGGGCGTAGCTCAGATGGTAGAGCGCTCGCTTAGCATGCGAGAGGTACCGGGATCGATACCCGGCGCCTCCAAAATTTTTTTTTTTCCTTTTTCATACCAACTTTTTTGTTTTTTTATCTAACGCAACGATATTTACAAAGTACATTTTTTTTATACCTTAATTTAATAAATAAACGTTAAAAACATTTTCTTTTGCATTGCAGTTGCGGGCACCATGGGAGAAACGCCAGACGTTGCGAAGCCCGAGCTGAATTACAATGGAGCGGATAGGAAGTTCTGTCCCGCCAGCAAGTATCCGAACCAACAGCCTCCCGACCGGGTGGATACGACGAGTCGATTGAGAGCTTTGAGAAGCGAGATGAAACGCATTTCGACACTTCAGACCAATGCTATAGATGCGTATATTGTTACGTCGGATGACGAGCATCAGGTGGGAGTTTATACGACTTTTTTAAATTATATCTTAAATTAAATATTTTAAAGATTATGTTCTGATTATAAACTTAAAGTAAAGTAAAAAAAATTCTTTCAAATGCTTCTAATAAATTAACTTTTAAATAACAAAAGTGATTTGAAAAAGAATTTGAAATAATTTTTTTTTATTTTAAGTTTATCGTACAGCTTATTATACTGCAAGATGTAACGTAATCTAAAAATTTTCAGGCTTTCAAGCTTATTTAAAAATTCCCATCATATTATCCTTTCAAAGCAGGAACCTGATGAGGCAATTTTACAAAATATTTTTTAAATTTATTTAAAAATATAAGGGTTTAATCAGGCAAGCTACGGTAGCTATAAGAATACCTTATCTAAATTTAACAAGCTAAATTTTCTTATTGCTAATCTAAGTTTAGCGTTTTTGTAAATTAAAATTTTATTTATCTACCACTGTGATATATATTTTTTACTATTAAAAAAAAAATTCGTAACCTTATTACAGAAATTTATTTGTAAATTTTTATCGACGTGCCCCAATATTTTCTAAATAAATTTTCACCCGCAAATATTACAATTTATTGCCTTTAAAAATATCCTAAAATGCATTCGATAACATTTGTCTATTTTATTTTTAAATTCAATGAACGCTTTCTTGCAACAAAATTTTAATTGCAAACGTTGAAATTATTTTCAGAGCGAAACAGTGGCTCCTCATGACGAGAGGCGAAGATATATTACAGGTTTTAGTGGCAGTGCTGGGGATGCGTTAATAACAGAAACTAAAGCGCTCTTTTGGACAGATGGCAGATATTTTATTCAAGCTGATGATCAGTTAGACTGCAATTGGATGCTTATGAAACATCCACAACCACAAGTAAGTTGATAGATAAGTTGATAACCCGTTTTCTGATTTTTTATCGATTATTTTTTAATAAAATTGACGGGAAGTATTACACGTAATACATTATTAATAAATAAATGAATAATCAAATTTAATGAAAATAAAAATTTAATTTTTATCGTGCCTATAAATTCTGCCAATAAAAAACCGGATGTAAAAATTTAGCAACTGATAAAAACGCGTTGCAAACACTTATTTTAACTGTATTCCGTAGATAAGGTATTTCCGAACGACAAGAATGTTATATATATCTTGCGTTCCTTCTGCTTTACTACGCGCTCCCCACTCTCCGTTTCTTCGCTCTCCGGAGCGTGAACCTCAGTTCCTCCACCGCCAGATGGACGCCTGTAAAAATGCTCTGCGCAAGCAAACTAGCAATGTTGAGAGCATAAGAGGCGGCCGTCTCGAGCCGAAAGACAAGATCATACTTCACAGGATCATTTCTGTAGTATATCTTCACAGACTTTCTACCCAAAGTAGGAGTCGATGCAGCCATGATGAGGAGAAGTAGCTCTCCTTCCTGAGCGTGAGGACGACTCGGGGCCCTGACTTGTTCAAGGCGCCGGTCATCGATGATCGTTCACCTTCTGCACTCTGTGCGGAAGGCATGGGAGGATGAGTTTTCTGAGTGGTTGCCCTATATATTGAATCAAAAATAAAATTTTCTTTTTAATAATCTAGCTTAACAGTATATAATATGAGTAAGAATTAGTCTTAAAATTTAACGAGCTTTTATCACATTACTTTACTGCAAAAAATGTCTTTTTACTAATTTTCTACTTAAAAAATTACTATGCTGCCTTTTTTATATTTTATAATGGATTCTTATATTTAATTATATTATTTTTTCATTTTTGCGCTAAAAGCAAGATAAGCTTGTAATAATAATATTGTAATTTGTTAAGTGTTTTTAAAATTTATTTAAAAATTGTTATTGAATCATTTATACATAAACATTATCTAATAGATTTTTAAGTTTTAAAATACACTTAAAATTACATTTACATTTAAAATCACATTTAAAATGCATTTTAAGTTGAAAAAAAACTTGTTATGAATAAAATTTATAGTACTTTTTTATTTATTTTTTTAGTACTTACCTATTTATTTATTTTTACAGACTCCAACTCTAACAGAATGGCTAAAACACGAGTACAAAGATCAAAAAGCACGCATCGGTGCTGATCCCAAGTTAATACCAGCAGTCGTTTGGAATCAATGGGAAACGGATTTAGGTATAAAATAAAAAATAAAATTCCGAATCTCTCCAAAACTGACCGAACTCTCTTTTTGCAGCCAACACAAGCATCAAGCTCATTCCTATAGAAACGAATTTAATAGACGTAATCTGGCAAGTCGACCGTCCGGAGTACAATACGTACATGGCGTATCCTCTGGAACTCGAGTACGCCGGTAAGCCGTGGCAAGAAAAAGTTAAGCAAATCAGAGATCAGATGCTTTTCCACAATGTCAGCGCTCTGGTCATTACTGCTATGGACGAAATTGCGTGGCTCTTTAATATTCGAGCTCACGACTTGCCGACTACGTACGTGCTTCGTTCGTACGCGATCATTGAGTTTGGCAAAATACGGCTTTATACGCCGAAACACAAACTGGATCGGACTACTGAGATTCACTTGAAGATGGATGGCTGCTATCATGCCGATTGCGTTACGTAAGAATTAAATTTTGCATTATTAATTAAAAATTAAATCTCGTTCCCATTTATTTTTTACTGAAGGGATTCCCGTTTATAATATTAGTTTAAAACGTAAAAATTCATTTTAGGTGGGTTGAATATTCAGAAATATTCAAAGATTTAAGAACTTTAAATCAGCTTTGGACGAAAGTGTGGATACCATCTCGCTGTATATTCTCTCCAGGAGCTTCAAAATTGATCAATGACTGCGTAAGTCTGCAAAAAAAAATTTCAATCAACATTTTATTTTTTTAATCTTTCATCGCGCTACCTTTATAAATAATTTTGTATTTCTGTTCATTCTTTTGGTTGATTCCACAAAACTAAATTTTCAAATAGCAATTAACGTAAAATAATCGGTTTAAAGTCAATTTAATCAATTAACACTCAACTCAACAGCGCTTTCCTAAAAAAAGCTTAAATTTCCATTCGAAAGCGCCGAAAAAACAAGGAAATTTTCCAGGAAGAAAAAAGCCCGGCGCAACAAGTCCTCGGCGGCTCTTGCGGCATCGTCCACTCTCGCCGAGCTCTCGGGCGCGCGCACGCGATTTAGACGAGATAATCCTAGACTCGCCTCTACCTCCGGCGCCATGTTCGCCTGAGCCCGAGGAGCTTGTTGAGCTTAGCTTGATCCCCGCGTGACGGGCGGACACGCCCCCCCGTGTGTGCGCGGCCGGTCTCGCTGCCCGCGCGCGCGAGGCGGTGGTGGCGCGAGAGCGGAGCGGCGCTCGGCGCACCTCCGCTCTCTCATGCTCGCCGGAGCCGCAGGACGCCTCGGCGCCCGCGGCATCAGGAACCGCGGAGGATCGACGAGCTTGGGGCGCGCGCACGCCGCGGCGAGAGAGCTATGAGCGAGGAGGCGATATTGCGCCTGCTCGCGAGCTCGCGAGTTCGAAAGATCGAGGCGCACAACACGCCTTTCGGCCGCGGAAAACGCTACGCTAACTCGGGCAGGAATGGAGTTTGGGATGAGAATTGAGCTCTATTTGGTAGCGATGAAACGTTTAGGTCGGTGAGGGAAATTGAATAGGTTTTTTATGTGAATTTCTTCATTAAAAAAAACTTTGCTTATTGTAGGAAGTGCAGTCATGATGTAATAAAAATAAATTACAAATACTTTTTATGCAAAATTTATCGCTGTAATAGACTTTGTTGATAATAGTGCTTTAATAATTATCTTTAATACTAACCTATTTTTTAAATACTAATTAATTTCGAACAACATTTTTACAGATACCAGCTGAAAAAAGGTTCATTCAGCCTTCGCCTATAATTGACCTAAAGGCTGAGAAAAATCCGACCGAAATCAAGGGAATGAGAAATGCTCATTTGAAAGATGCAGTGGCGATGTGTGAATTCATGGCCTTCATGGAAGAGCAAATCGATCAGGGAGCCGAAGGCTGGGACGAACTGCAGGTGGTTCGAGTAGTCGACTCTTTCCGTCTTGAACAAAACGAGAGCAAAGGAATTTCTTTCGATACCATAGCTGGATATGGTCCTCACGGTGCTATTCCTCATTACAAACCAACAAACTTGACCAACTTGAAAATTGGACGCGATTCTACCCTCGTTGTTGACTCGGGTGGCCAATATAAAGGTAAAAATCAGCTTTTAATGAAAGCTTTCAAATGTTGCATATAAATTGTTGTAAAATTTATTGTTAAACTCATTGTTGGGCAAATAATTAGTAGTTGTTTCCAAGGCCTCATTTCTTTGTAACAGAAGCTTACGATTTAGAGTAGTCAATGAAGGAGAGCATAATTTTTCGTAATTGAAAATCATTGATCAATTATCTAGATGGAACAACCGATGTCACGCGAACATTGCACTTCGGTGAACCAACCAAAGCTCAACGAGAAGCCTATACCAGAGTTTTAATCGGTCAAATTGAACTGTCAACGACAGTTTTTCCAAGCACCCTCAGAACCGATCAGTTGGACGTCTTGCCTAGAAAAGCGCTTTGGTCCACAGGGTATGATTACTCGCACGGTACCAGTCACGGCGTCGGACACTTTTTATGCGTTCATGAATGTAAGCGAAAATCAAATCTGCAAGTCAGTACCTTATATATATCTATAATTTTCATTTATATTTTTAGCGCCAATTATTGTGGCTTATATGGGAAATAGGTATGCTGGATCGCCTGGATGCACCAACACCTTAAAGCCTGGATACTTTTTATCAAACGAACCTGGTTATTACAAGGAAGATGACTTTGGAGTTCGACTAGAAAATGTGATTGAAGTAGTCGATGCGGAACTTCCGGTAAATTTTTTAAAGCATATTATAAAAGATTCAAAAGACTGAACTATTTTTATAAAAATTATGAATTTTTAGTCACCGTGGGGTCAAAAGTTCTACAAATTTCGTGAAGTAGCTCTTGTTCCTTACGAACCAAAATTAATCGAAGTTGAAATGTTATCTCCCCTTCACGTAAGTTTTTAAGAAATTTATTGTGTTCTGATAAATATAATGCGCAAATAAATATGTTATAATAAAATAAATTATTTTTTTATGTTTAGCGCCGGTGGCTTAATGAATACAATAAACGCATACGAGAAGAAGTAGGAGCTGAAATGAAAAAACAATTGCGCAATAAAGGTTATTGGTGGATGATGTCAAAAACAAGGGAAATTCCTGAATGGGGAGATGTAAATTTACCATATTTTAGAGGCATTTCTAATTCTGCTTCTGGCATTAAACAGTACGCCAAGGATATCATCATCGCAGCATTTTTTGCACAATTTCTGTGTAAGTTGGCTAATACGCAATTTTAACTTCTTTTAAAATACTTCAAAAGTACTAAATTAATAAGTTATTATTTTTTTACAGTTCGGCTTTTTGGTTGGTATAGTTAACCATCAGGAGGTGCTTACTTTACGGCGATGACTGTACAAATTTACATTCACTGTCACTAGTTCAATAATGAACAATTGTGTATTATTAATAATATTTTATTTTCATAATTTGAACTTGATGTAAAATATCGAATAATACTTTCCGTATATTTTTTTGTACAGGATTGCAAGAAGATAAACAAAACCTTATTTCATTTTGTTATAAACACATGTGATAAAGCGAAGATTATTTGTATATGAATTATAGAGAATGTTTCAATGAATGAGATTTTCAACTTTTATTCAATTATTTAAAATTTGAATTTTTTAAAGAACAAAACTATTTTGTATATATGACAAATACTTTTGTCAAAAGAATGTCTATGTACGTACCGTTTTGTACATTTTTTTATAACTTTTCCTTTTAATTTTTTTATATTAGATTCTTGTACTTTGGTTTCGAGTATTTTGATCCTACTTATAATTTGTGTATTTCTAAACATTCAAAATGTTTGCGTTTTGTACATGCGAATATATTAGAATAAGGTATAATAATGACACTGCAAAAGTGATGTACGGTTCTATCTATTAAAACTTATATTTGTATTAATTTAAGAAATATTGCTGTAAAAAATGATGCATTTGCTAAAAATTAAAATATGTAACCAAGTTTTTGCTAAAGTTTTTTGTAAATGTTTCAAGAAATAACCATTTTGGTAATAACATTTTAGTTAAGTAATTTCTCAAGATTATTAAAATTAAATTTTTTTTACTTTAATTATATCTAAGCATTATATTGATTTTAATAATCTATTTAAAAAAAAAGATTTTCAAAATTCTATTAAGGTTTTCAAACAGTATAGTTCTTTAAAATAGAAATAAAATGTACAATTAAAATACTGTAAAGTAAAAATGTTATTAATACGTTTTTGCTATGTAATAAAGCAAAATATTTTTACTCGCAATAAATAAGTCTTCAAATTATAATAATTAATAATTACCGTTATTGTTCTTCAAAACTATTCTAATCTTTTTCAATAGGACATTCTTATTTATAATAGTACAGTAAAGCAATGTACATTAATAAAAATTAATGAAATATTTTGTAAAATTTGTGTACAATGTAAAACCTGTGTTAAGTCCTAATCACACAATATCCTTAAAAAATGTACCTACTCTATATAGATTAAAAGTATATTATTTTAAACATTTTAAACAATCACTTGATAATAATAATTTTGTTTTCATAATTTCAAATCAAAAATGTGTTCTCTTACTAAATTAATTGAATTCACGGTAATTTGATTAATGTTTTATATTATTTGCTATATTTTGATACTCTTGCATTGAATTTTAATATTTTTTATTAGTATTTATTTACTATTTTATGATAAAAATCTATTTGTATAAAATATAGCAAAATATGTATTATCGTAGGTACAGTTTCAATTTTATTCTGAAATATCAAAATTGTAACAAGTATACTTTGCAAATGAGTAATCTGTGTACGACTGCGTTATAACGCTACGGGCACATTAAGGATGCGAGGTTCACTGTAAATTATAATGTACTTAACCGAATTGGAGCGCTAACGAATATATTGGGCGTATTCCGAAACTCGGGCGCCCGTGGTGCCCGCTTTTTTAAAAATCTAAATTTACAGAACGATCCGAAATGTGAAGCACAATCTGTTCCGTATCGTAAATCGTAATAACGCTCAGCTTATGGCTCAGCTAAGAACCTTCGATAAAATGCTTTCGAAATGAATAGATTTATTTCAAATAATTTAAAAATAAAAAGAGGTCGACTGCCTTTGGCAAGAAAAAGTTAGATTAGAAGCTTTCTACTGCTGACAGCAACCCCAATCAAATAGCTAATTTCGGAACGTTCCGTAATTCATCGTAATTTTAGTACAATTCGGAACACTAAACTCGGGCGCCTGATTTCAGAGCATTTCGAATTACTTTCAAATTATGTTGAGTTACGGAATGTTCCGAAATACGTAGTTTTCGGGGTCTAGGTAAATCGACCTCAAGCTAAATCGACACCTAGACCTCGATAACTACGTTACCTGGACATCATCATCGGCGAGCAAGTGCCGTCAGACAGCGTCCTCAAGCTAAATTGACACCTAGACCCCGAACTACGGAGCTGACGTTTCGGAACAGATCATGCTAAATATTTCGGAATACGTCCATAGTCCATCAATAAAAAGAATTTTTTAAACGTTGAAATTTTAAGGGATTTTATTTAAACATGTATAATGAAATAAAAAAAAAATTAAACTTTTATTTTATACAAAAAAATGTTACCTTATTATTACTTTTTTATCCTCATAAATATTTTTATGAATAATAATAATAATAATAATAATAATAATAATAAAGATTATTGTCGAAAAATCTCAACATTAAAAAATTTGAGAAGTGCAAGCATAACAATGACGTTTAAATAAAGTATACGTAATCTACCTACGCATACTTGTGCCTGTGTACGACTACGTACACATATACATTTACGTGATTTCAGTGATATCACTAAATTGCGCTAACGGTGGAAACAGGAAAACGAGCAAAGAAAAACCTGGCAGGGCAATCCGCGACTAAGTTCAGCTACTTTGTGTGTGATCAGCAGCGGCACGACATACGTGCGTGCGCACACCACTGTTATAGCTTTCGTCGATGTAAATTTAATTAGGCCACGTCAAAATTCATAGTTTCCCCGAGTCCGAGTGCAGGAGAAGAAGCTTGCCTGTCTACGGCACGCCACAGTTTAACCGCTAGCTGAAAACGATGACGATGCCGAGGGCCTGAAATGCTGCGATCGCAGCGCAAGAGATAACAGCGAGAAAAAAGACACCCCACCAGTCGCCGACGACGCATCTTCTCCCAGCCACAGCTGATCACTCGGATTCTCACTTTCTCTACCGTCTGGACATTTAACCGAAACTTAGGACAAGATGTCTTTTGAGGGGAAATACAATACTAAAAGCCCTGGTGAGTTAGCTTCAAGCTTTAGTATGGTTAGTGTTTATAGGCTTTATGATTATCTACAGGGAGTTTGTTTTGACTGAGCTGTCATTAAAGGTGTGTACCTTTGATGACAGTATGTATTTGATCTTTGTGTTTAAACATCTATTTTGAGAGAATGGTTGTCTTTTAGCTGTAAAGCGGTTGATGCGAGAAGCTCAAGAATTGCATGATCCTACTGAAGAATACTATGCTTTTCCATTGGACGAGAATCTCTTCGAGTGGCATTTCACTGTTCAAGGTCCTCCATCCACAGACTTCGAAGGTGGTGTGTACCATGGAAGAATCATATTACCTTCAGAGTATCCTATGAAACCACCAAACATTATTCTTTTAACTGTTCGTAATATTAATTTTTATTACAGTTTGCAGTTGTAAAAGATGCAGTTCCTTAATTTGACATTTTTATACTTGCAGCCGAATGGTCGCTTTGAGATAAATAAAAAAATATGTTTGAGTATATCTGGTCACCATCCAGAAACATGGCAACCATCATGGAGTATAAGAACAGCTTTACTTGCTTTAATAGCTTTTATGCCTACTCCAGGGAATGGAACTGTTGGATCACTTGATTATAGTCCAGAAGATAGGCAAAAACTTGCAAAGAAGTAAGTAATTATTTAACCTGTAAAGATCATAGTAGTTTTTAAAAATAGTAACAAAAATTTTTAAATGAATTCATTAATATAATAATAATAATTTTACACAAATTTTAATTAATGATTTTTATTTCTGAATCATAAAATTTATTTATAATCTTGATTAAGAAACATAATTTACTACATAATGCCAAAGTTGTAAAGCATATTAAAACTTTTATCAAATAAAATGAATCAAATTTATAAATTGTGAACTTTTTTTATATAGTGATGCACAATCAAATTAAATTTGTTCTATTTTAGGTCATTAAGCTGGAAATGTGATAGCTGCGGGAGGATAGCAGATTTGTTGTCCAAAGAAAAACCTTCAAAGCCAATAACAGAAGAAGAACAACATATGTTAGAAACTATTGCTTTAAAGGTAAATTGTAATTTTAATATATTTTATAAAAATAATTAAGGGTTATAATTGAAAACTGAAAATTTATTCAAAATAATACAATATTTTCAAAAATTCAAATTTTAATAAAAAGCCAATAAATGTAAGAATGTATAAAAAGATTGTGTTTTCAATATTTTAAGGTGTTGTCCATGCATAAGTATCCTTAAATATTTAAACATTGTACAAAATATTAGCCAAAGAAAAGTAATTCTTTTTATTTTATTTGAACTATATTGCTAAAACTAATGTAAAAAGTCATAATAAAATAATAATAATAAAAATATGACAATACTATGTTATATATATAATCGCGATACCATACATAATTTAAAATTGTTATAAAACATAAAATAGTAAGGCAAGGTGAGGTTTTTACACATAAGAATCCTGCACATATTAATTGTGCACACTTTAGCGTTGATGAAATTTATATATAGACATATTGGGATATGCTAAATTGTGCATAATTAGGATGTGTACAATTCTTATGTGCATAAAAACCCAATGACAATATTTTTTATAAGAAAACTGGTTTTGTCATATTTCAGTAATTATTTGATTATTTATAAACAAGATATAATTTTTGTAGATGTATTTATTTTTAAAAAAGTCTTTTATTTTATACTTTCAAAAATTTATTTATTTTTCTAATAAAATTTCAGGCTGATGATTCTTTACCCAATGAAGTTATATATAAGCCAAATTCAGATTCTACTGCAGAAAGTGAATTGAGACATCGCAGTAATGCTGAAAATTTAGAAGTAGAACGTGAACAACCTGAAATTATTGTAAATCCTCAAGCAGAAGTTATGTCCTCTTCTAATGACTTTCTTTGGAGTATACTCATTGCAGCACTATCAGCGGCAATTATTTTGTTAGTTTTACGACGCCTTTTTTTAGTATAAAGAACTGAATAATTATTGACAAAATAATAATAAATCTATGCAAGTATATGTGTTACCAAGAACGAAAAATTTTATACACAATTTATGATTAAAATTTTTAAATATGGAACATTTAAAAAATTTATATGTATATACTATAAAAAATATAAGTTTCACGAAAAGCTGTTTTACTTTGTATTATAATGAAATAAGTGTACAATTAACTTGTTAAAATATGAAAGTTTAATCTTTCCGCTTACAAATAGTCAATCATGAATTTTTAATTACTACATGAACAATTTTTTTTTAACTTTTCAGAATATATAAATTGTTTTTTACTAAGATGTAAGGTAATTGTTCTGTAAAATAAGATTCTTAAGATTAAAAATTAGCAAAATCAAATTTTGCCAAACTATTGAAGATGCAAATGCAAAAATTACAACATGAACTTAACTAATTTTATAGCTTATTGTACACTGCGTATATACTATGTAAAAAATTAGTTTGTTGAATTTATTAATATTTTGTATTATAATTGTACACTAAATATTTTTACTAAAAATTCATTATAAACAGATTTAATGATAAATCTGTGCATTTGTTTTAAGAAATGCAATGAGTATTAATTCACACTCCACTTTTGAATAAAGTTTCTTTCATTTTTTCATGTATTTATGTTCCGCTTTATACGTCCGATATGTAATAAAAATGCAATACTGAAAAATTAAAATTGTTACTTACTAATGATTTGAACTAATTTGTACTTACTTCAATTACGTGTATAAAATATGTAAATATATTAATTTAATAAAAACATTTGCTTCGCTTCAACTTAATTTAATAAATAAGTATAACTAAAAACTGTATAAAGTACGTATTTAATGCTATATATTAATCCTTTAACTTTTTTAGCATCATTATTTATTTTATTGCTTTTTAATATTTTTTTATTTTTCATTTATTTATTGTTCTGGGAATGAGCAGGATGTTAATAATTAAATCACAGGAAGTACAAAATTTGCCATTTATTTTCTAAAACAAGCATTGTACAATCAGTAATGTGATCAAAATAATAATTTTATTGTAAAATATTTAAGAATATAGTATTATGCATGGCACATATTTTACACTTTTGTAAGAAATGTACATCGTGATGATTTTACAAAAAGAATTGTTTGAAAACAAATCAAAGTTTACAGTTTTTCTTCAATATATAAAATAATAATCTATTTACAGTTTAATATATTGAAGTATATTTAATTTAGCCCTGTTTTTTTTATAAGCTTCATACCTATGCTGGTAGATAAAGTATTTTATTGTTTTAGTATATAATTGAGCTTATACTATTTGCGTCTGTCACAATTGGTCCCAATCATGCGCGCTCTCTTCTAATCATGCAATAATGAAGAATTTATTGATGGAATGTGTTAATATCACAACTCTCTTAAAAAAATTTAATCACATTCATATAACAATTGACGCCTTTCTAAAATTCAGTCCTGTTGCAAGATGAGACTTATAACAGACGCATTAACGATTTATGCAACTCAGTCTTTAAGAATTCTGACAGTTAATAACAATACTTTCTTTTTCCTTTAGAAAAATTAGAAAAATGTAACCCAACATATTAGTCATTTGCATTAAAAAGTATAAATTAAACGTTTACATTAAGCAAAATAAAATAGGTATTAAACATAATTTTAAAAAATTTATAAAAGCTTTAAAATTCAAGTAAGTACATTATTTTTTACACTTATATCTAGCATAATACCGTTATTTCGGTTGAAACTAGGTTTTTTACAAGAATAAAGAATTTTTTATTTTCCTTTAAATATTGTTATATACTTAACAAATTTTGAAACATTTCTTACTAAAGATTGTTTAACTATTTTTAAATTCGAACTTTTTTTAGTTATCAATATTATTTTCAAATTATTAACCTATCACTTTTAGCACCTTGTTATATACCATTATATATTTTAAAGAATGTACCAGGATATTTTATTTTAATGCCAAAAACTAAAAATTTTAAGCAGTGCAATAACAATTACTTTTAACACTGTTTACAATTACTTTTTTAACTAATCTAAGGCAACATATCTAGCGTTAACGTTATCACGTTCCAGCATTCTTCTAATATTATAACATGAATTTCTTACATATTTTATATCAATATACTTTTTCTCACTTTGTTTTTAAATATTTACTATTTAACTACAGCGATATTGACATTTTATCTTAAGTAACTTTTTAACATCTCATTTTATCAGCAATCCCATCCAAAACAATTTTACAACTCTATAAGAGTTTTGAAGATTAATTTAACTTAATTTGAAAGTAAAAAGTAGATTATTAAAATATTCTTTCTTTGTGTTTACGAAAATAACAGCACAATCCTGTGTTTTCTTTTGTATAATAATATGAAACTTTTTGATTTTCAAAAACTTTTTCCTTGTGCCCTTCATATTTTACAAAAATATAAACAATTCATAGAAGGCCAGTATCGTATTTTATCAACTAGAAGATTTAGACCACTCTCCAGTTTCTTTGAGAGCTCTGTCAGTTAATCTTTCAATTTCTGTCAACAGTTTTTCAGTCTCTACATCCACTATATCAGCTTCTACTGGATCCCATTCCAAGCTATTTGGCGTTGATACTCTAGACCAAGGTGAAGCAGTTAAACTAGAAGGCTGACTGTTATGAGGTGAAGGTTCACTCAGGGATTCATCAGGACTTTCCAATTTTTCAGTGTCTACTGTAGGCATTGGCATTCCTGCAATTGATGCAAGTTAGCACAAGCAATCATTTTATTATAGGTTTTTTTTTTTTAATTAATGAAGTTATGCCTCACCTTCATGTTCCCATTCTAAATCTAAGGAAGATGCAGGAGTAGAAGATACACAACCTTGGTGCATGAGAAGTCCTCTAGCATCTAACATTTGCAGTGGATTATCTAGACCAGAACTAATAAAAATAAATTATTTTAATGAAATTCTGATGCAATCTAAGCACAGTATAAATTATATTAAAATATTACCTAGTCGATACATTTTTAGAACTAAGTCTTGCATATTTATTTGATCGTCCAGGCCAGCCTGTTTCTTCAATCAATTCCAAAGCTACAGGAACTCTATGATTTTGCTAAAAAAATGTTTGTAAATCAATAAAACTTAAATAAATAAAATTCTTAGTGATTTGTGCTATTTTAATGTGAATGATTGCCTACAATACAAATAATTATGCAATTTACCTTGAACTGTTTCAAGGAGAAAAACGACAAGAGTCTGTTCCAGATTGCACAATGCACAAATAACCAAATAATTCAAATATCAATTTTAACTTTTAATAAAAAACATTATTTAAGATTATACAGTATGAAAGAATAATCTTACTTTTTTGATCTGGATTGATCACTACTACTATCTTGTTCATCATTTTGGTTGACTGATTGATTAAACTGAAAAAATTAGTTCAGTCTAAATTGTCAATCAATCTTCAAAAAAATATTTAAAAAAAGTAAACTGTTTTATAAAAAAAAAAAACTTCTACATAAAATAAATAATACTAAATTAAAGAAACTACAAAATACTAATAATAATTATATAAAAATCAGAGCTAAATTAAAAATGTTTTAGATGGTTTGATGACAGCTTAAAACATAATTGAATCAAGATCCTTTTAAAAATAACTTGGACAAAACCTACCTCAGCTTGTTCGTCCCCCTGGATAGATGCATCCATGTGCCTCTGGTAAGACCTGAAATCCATCAATCAGTATTGAATTTCCTTCTCCACAAGAAAACTTACAAAGTACAAGACGAAACTTCCAATGAGCGCGACAAGCAGCTTGCAGCAGGTGCAAAGAGCTATATATAATTAATCAGCGAAAGTAGGATAGACTGACCTGTGAGAAAAGCGGTCGGCGATCGAGTTGAAGCAGCGGCCTAAACAGGCCCCCATGACCTGTCGGGGCAGGGCGGGAAGCCGTCATCTAAGAGGACCGCGCTGGCGAGCCAAGGAATCCAGCCGAGGAGTCCAGGCGGTGAGCCTCGGGGCCGCGCCCCGACGCAGCTCTCAAACGCGCTCGTCGACGTCTCGTTAGCAGCTCCGGCAGCACTCCCTGCTCACCGTTGCTACACCGCATGCTGCTGCTGCTGATCTCCTCCAAAGTCCTTCGCCTGCACTCTGCTACCTGCCAACATCATGTCGTGCACGCTCGCATGGCTCGAGGCTGCTGCTCTGTGGGACGCCCGATTCTTACTCGGAGAGCCGAGTACGCTATAGTTTCGTTCGTACGCAATACGGATGGGTAGTTCTTTCTTGCTCCCTCTCTCGCGACTCTCGTTCGAGTGCAAGAGTCCTCCTTCCTTACTCCTCAGGCGAGACTATATAGATTCGTGTATATGCAGGACTGTACAGGATGGACTGTGTTGGCTCAGGAGATTAGCTGCAAATCCAGAGATCTCCGATACGAAAGCTGATTTTGGAGATTTACGAAGCGAATAATGCTTTTGATAGTGTTTTATTTTTGTTGGACGTTTTTTCGAGATTTTGAGGACCTTCGTTGAGAAGATGATGATCTAAACTGAAAGCGTTACCAAACGTGAATTCGAAAATCATTAGAGTATTTTATTACTGCTTTGAGCGTAAAAACTGGTTTCTCGCGTTTCAAACAGTGCATGAATCATTGCGATATCTTTATAGTTCTCAACATTTATAAATTTATTATCTTTAAAGTGTTTTTACGTTTTTCAGTTATAATTTGCTTGCATTAAGCAGATTTCTAAATAAAATTATTCGAAACCTAACATTTTGTTTTCGAAAAATTTTTTGCTGTTTTATATGTCTCTATTAATTAATACAGATAATTTCTATTTTTCTTAATTATGAACATTTTATTTCAAGTAATAATTTTATCTTTAACTTAAAACGTTATCAATTTGTTATCACCGTTATCTACAACTAATCTTTATAGATTATAACAACGTACATTAGCTCACTTTGATAAAATCCAACTATTGCAGGTCTGTATATAAAAAAAGAGATCAATAATTACGTTAATTTTTTAAATAAAAATATTTTCCTTTGCGGTAACATGAGATTTTTCAAAATTTATTTTCGTAAATATAGTTATCATGTTTATTCAATTACTCTGTAAAATACAAAGATAACTTTATCTGGTATCAATAATTTTGTATCTTTTAATGCGCTTTAAACTTGGAGTAGTCAATCCATTTTTTGTGATTTGCAGATGTTGTTTTACTATAATGTTACTTACATAACTGCAATTATCACCGAGGAAAAATTTCAATTTAAAAACACATAATGAACTAAAAAAAGTTTAAAAACCTTCAATAGTAATTACATAATTTTAAATCTTCTAACTTATAGATTTATGATAAATTTTGACATTTAACAATAATAGGAAATCCAAAAGATTTTTTATCTAATTTTTCAATGATTACGGGAGACAGGTATATGTTATGAAAACACGCGAACGAGAAAACTGACGTGCTTTAGTACTTTAGTAGGACACACTTTCAAAATCATTTTCTTTACGCGTGATCAATTTCTTTACTCTATCATTTAACGTGTCACTGAGAAAAACTCGCGTACTCTCTCGTAGCAAGGTGCTTAATTCAAGGTTGCAAACACGCAATTCTTGCGTTAGCGATTTCCCATGCTATTTTCCTTCAGGAAATAACAAAATGCTTTAAAACATATTTTTGTAAAAAAATGGCTTAAGTGCTGCAGTAAATTGATTAAAAATAATTTTGATTTTTCTCATTAATATACACGTAGGAACAAAGGTATTTGACTGTTTAAACACACACCTGTACCGATAAACGTTACAAAACTGAAGGCAACGCCGAAATTACAGTGTTTCAAACTTTTAGTTGTGTTTTTTAATTTTTAAAAATATCTCGCTGTTAAAAATATCCGCTGGATTGTAGGTGGATTCTAGCTGGAATCCATCTAAAATTCAGTGGAATCCATTTATTTTTAACAGGGTTCTGTAGTGTCTTTCTAAAAGAAAGGCTGTAAAGCAATATTCTGAAAATTTTTTAAATGGATCTTTTACAATTAGGAAAACTGAAACGTCGATAACTTTTGTAAACAATGCATCCCTTTAAAAATGTGTTTACTTTGCTTTTGAAAAGTGTTTGCTTTGCGTAATAATATTTAGGTACATTAATTTTTTATCTCGCCTGTTGTGACGGACTGAACTTGATACCCACGTATATGCTTTCTCAATTTAGCAGGAAGCATTTAGACGCCGCGTTGTTCGGCTTTCTCTACTACTGAAGGAAATCTCGTCTCACGGAATGAGGTTCGTCTAGGAGTTACATCTGATCGTTATGCGGTTCATCTGTAGAATTATTTAAAATTTATAATTCTTTTTAAACAGATAGAAAAGAGTTTATTTGGAATAATGTTGCCGATTGCGATTGGGTCTAAGTTGAGCTAATGATCGATAGGTACTATAATAGTTATGTTTTTTTGGTTCTTATAAAATAATAAAGTATTTCACTATAAAAAAAGGTTTTTTAAAATTTTACGAATGAAAAGTCGGTTACATTAATAAAAAATCTAATATTTTTAAGCATAATAATTATACGCGTCTTACATCTTTAAATTAATAAACTGTGCCTCTCTATATATAGCGAAATAACAAAACGGAATGAAGCAAAAAAAAAACCATAAGAAACAAGTATTACTTTTTATATCAACAGATAAAGTACCGATAATGCGCATTTGAGCAATATAATATTTTGTATTATGTACTTTTTTCTGCGCTTGCGCTCTCTAAGATAAAAAGTAGATGATAGTGGAACAGTTATTTTCAAGACTTCTTCAATGAAAATTGTGTAATAAATAATTAAAATAAAAAAATCAAAATTAACTGCAAGAACCAAATTCAACAAAACTTTAGGCAGACATTTTTACATGTTCAGAGTATACATACTTGCGGAAACGGATCGGTAATTGCGTATACTGCAAAGAGAATTGCATTTAGTTTAAACAGCTGTCCAGTTACTGCAACCTTCAATTTCATACGAAATAATTAAGGTACACTTGGGCAATCACTAGTTCTTACTTCTTACTTATTAAATAACTTCTTAAATTTTTAGCCACAAATTGACTTAAAATTAATGATAAAATTTGTATCAAACAATTAAGATTAGAAAATAAAAATTAACAACATTTTTTAACTCTGATGTCTCGACCATAATTTACTTTCGTACTACATCAGCCAACATGCATACACTATCATATATCTCGACCTGCGTATACTTTTTGCTCTACCACGTGTGTTTCTTTACGTGGGAGAGGGGATCTCGTGCACGCAGATAAGCACTTGACTGTCAGACTGTCACCTGCTGTAAGCCAATTCAATTGCTGTGTTCTTTGTGAATTTCGGGAGGCATTGCTCCTGTATCAAGGTCTATTGTAAAAAATATAAGTATTTCAACTATGGAAGAAGAAAAGCTTTTAGAAGAAATAGCAATTTTAAAGAAAAAATTACAAGAAAAGGAAGATAACCTCGCTCAACTTCGGCGCCAAAAACAAATACTGCAACCACATGGTCTAAACAATGCTGAAATTATGAGGTACAGCCGTCAAATGCTTCTGCCTGATATTGGCGTTAACGGTAAATTAATGTCAATTTAGTTGATTGTTCATTTAATCTATTCTAATTTAAATTACAATCATTTTTCGATTTTTGTGATTTTTTTTTATTAATTAAAAAGAATTATTTATTTTCTACCAATATTTGTTTTTCTGCATAGGACAAGTAAAGTTAAAGAATTCTTCAGTTCTTATTGTTGGAGCTGGAGGATTAGGCTGTCCATCAGGATTATATTTAGCAGGAGCTGGTGTTGGACATATAGGAATTGTTGATTACGATGATGTGGAGCTAACGAATCTACATAGACAGTTATTATTTTCAACTACTGATGTAGGAAATTTTAAAGCTAGTGCTGCCAAAGAAACTCTTCAAAGGTATTTAAATACTTTACAATTTGCTAACTTTAAAAAGAAATTTAAAAAGATTTATATATAATGTTTGTTTTTCATAGACTGAATGAAAATATAACAATTACTCCATATAAACTTCAGATCGACAGTTCCAATGCATTGGAAATTGTGAAACAATATGACATTATTCTTGATGCTACGGATAATGTAGCAACTCGATACTTGTTAAATGATGCCTGTGTTATCAGTGGAAAGCCATTGATTTCTGGATCAGCATTACAGTTTGAAGGACAATTAACTGTATATAATTATTCAGGTCCTTGCTATAGGTGTATTTTTCCAAAGCCACCTCCACCTGAAGCTGTAAACAATTGTGGAGACAGTGGAGTTCTTGGAGCAGGTAATTGCTTATTAAATTCATTTCTTGTAATATATCATTTTCCTGGAACACTTATCAATATTTTCTTTTTTTGTTTGTTTAGTTGTAGGAACTATTGGTGTATTGCAAGCACTTCAAACTATAAAAATGGTTTTAAAACTGCCAGGAATTCTTTCTGGAGAATTATTAATGTTTGATGGAATGGATATGACTTTTAAGAAATTAAAATTAAGACCTAGAAATCCAAATTGTGCAGTTTGCAGTAATAATCCCATTGTAAATAAGTTGATTGATTATGAACAATTTTGTGGATCAAAAGCTAATGATAAAAATCCAAATTTAAAAATACTAAATACAAGAGAAAGAATAAGTGCTCAAGAATTTAATGAATTCAGAAAGCTTTCTACAAAGCCTTATGTTTTGGTAGATGTTAGATCTAGGGAAGAATTTGAAATGTGTCATCTAAAAAATTCTATAAACATTCCATTTACATCAATCAGCAAGCCAAACAGTTTAACAAATTTGGAGAGTGAATTAACGACACAACCAGAATCATTAAATGGTGAATTTTATTTAAAACGTTAAAATTTTTAATTTTTTAATTTATAGAAAATGATAATTTAAAATTATTCCCTTTTCAGTTTTTGTTATATGCCGTCGTGGTAATGATTCTCAAAAAGCAGTTAAAATTTTTCAAGAATCTCTTGCAAATGCATACAATGTCTCTATAAGAGATATCATTGGAGGAATTCATGCATGGACTAAAAATATAGATCCTGAATTCCCAATATATTAATTGTCAAGGAATTTTAACAGTAACGAAAATATTTTTATTTTACAACTTGTACAGTATTGTAAATATAAGTCTATGACGTAAAATTTATTACATATTTTTCATATAATATTTACGATAAACAAAAAATTTTATTAAATGAATTGCGTTAATTCTTCATTTGTCAAGCTTGTTTCTGGTTTCCTATAATGAGTCCAAGGCAGACTTCTTAATTTTTCAGCTGCTTGCTCTGGAGTCAAATCTCTTTGGGCTTGTGCTAACAGTTCATATCCTACCATATGTTTCTTTATTGTTGAAGAACGAAGTAGAGGTGGCAAATATATTCCATGGAAAGTCCAATGATCATAGTTTTCCTTTTCAGCATCAGGACCAGTTGGTGCACCTGTATTTTCAAATAAACAAAAATTAGAATCAAGATTTGAAAAATTTTAGTAATGAAGTATAATTAAAGAATTTGTTTATTTTACCATGCCAGCCCATTGAATATGGGAATGAACATTGGAATAGATTATCATATTTTATACACAACACTTTCATTACTACAGCAAGAGATGTTTTTTCATCTTCTGTCAGGTCTGTTATTCTTAAAAATTGTCGTTTTGGCAAAACCATTGTTTCATAAGGCCAAACAGCCCAATAAGGAACAATAACTACCCATTCTCGAAATTGAAACACTATCCTTTGCTGAAAATATATAAGTTATTTATATAAAGTAAATTAAGATTTTTCTTGCAATATTATTATTATTTTATATAATCACATACTTTTCTTTGAATTTCTTTTTTCATATAATCAAAAAGTAGTGGTCTTTTGTTTCGTTCAAAATATTCTCTTAGGTGTTTATCTTTAATGCGAGGTTCATTGGGCAAAAAGGAACTAGCCCAAATTTGACAATGTGGATGAGCATTGCTGCAACCCATTAATGCTCCACGATTTTCAAAAATCTGTACCCATTTCCATTTTTTTCCTAATTCAAGCATTTCATTGATCCACCTTTTGACAAAAAAGTCCATAAATAATAACCATTATTGGTTGTAATTTTATCACTATATTTAATTTTATTTAACGATACCTACTGCTTTATTACTTCTTTAATATCATCTACTTTCATAAGTGCAATGGTGACATTAGATTTTGGATGAAAGCACATAACTTTGCAAGTTCCTCGTGCTCCTCCTATTTTAAATAGTTCTGTGTTGTCATCTTCGGATGGATTTGGCACATCTTCCAACATTGCAGGAAAATCATTGGTAAATACAAAAGTATGCTCATAGTTTGGAGTTGTCTAAAAATAAAAAAATTATACATAAATTATGCAAACATAAAAGAACTTATTTGAATTATAAAAACATTTCTTCAAGTCATGGATAAATTAAGAATTGTTAAAAATCATATACCTCTCCATTAGCTCGTACATTTCCAGGGCACAGTGGATTATTTGGATCATATTCTGGTGGATCTAATTCATTGCTAGGCTCTACTTGTCCTCCCCAAGGGCGTTTCATGCGATGAGGTGATACCAAAACCCACTCATCTTTTAGAGGATTATATCGAATGTGTTGATGATCTGCAATAAATTAAAAATGACAGCTTAATGACAGTAAATATCTATTTTTAATATCTATATTTAATGAAGCAAAAAAATGTCTTATTTGAAGATATGTTACCTGTTGGATTGAATGATTCCTTACTTCCACTCATTTTGTATGGAAATTGTAATGACTTATCTATATAATCAAATAAAAGAATGCATTTAATGTTAATAAAAGATACTACATTCTATCATTTTCTTACATAAAGCACTGGAGTATTTGAATAACTTTGATAATGGCAACTTGTTAACAGAGAATCGTTTTGAGAATCGCTAATGCCTTGATAATGCGAAAAAAATTGCGTTATCTCAAGTTAAATTCGTCGCGAGAGACAGCGCCGCTTTTCAACCTTGCGTGCACTTTGCGCGAGATCAATATATAAGATGCATATAACCTCTCTAACTTCCTCTTGATGAACCAGTCCTTGATAAAACTAAATTAGTTACAAGGAATAAATAAAGACAATAACTTTTGATACTTTCTGTACGTAACTCGTTCAAATATAATCGTTAAAATGTTAATGTAAATCTATCATTTTAAATTTCCAGATTTAAACATTTTTTTAAATAATTAGAAATAATATAAATTTAATTTTATTAAATATTTTTGTATAATGTATTCTTCCATTATATTTTTATTCATTTATATTTGTACACTTCCACCCACATATTTTTCTTAGAACATCAATAATATAATTAAAAACTTGAATTACATTGCAAATGTATGCAATAATTATAGCAGTACAAAATTTAGGAGGTAAAAAAGTAAATACAATGGAAAATTTAGGAAGCTCTAAAGCAATCTTTTTTTTCTCTTAAGACTGCCATAACCTGAACTGGATCACGTTTCTTTGCAAATTCTTGAACATTAGGTTCATGAACTCTCATAAAGGGATTAAATAATTTTTCTTCACCAATTGTGCTTGGGACAGTTGGAAGATTGCTCTGACGTTGAGAACAAGCCCATTTCATTCTTTCTTTAATAGCTTCATTTGTTGGTTCCACATGGCCAGCAAACTGTAGATTATTTACAGTATATTCATGGCCACAATAAACTCTCTAAATAAATTCAAATGATATGTGCATTTAAAATTTAAAATGTCAATATTGTTTTAAAAAATAAAAATAAAATATTATACCGTTTCATCAGGAAGTTTTGCCAAAGTTACACAGAGATTTTTGTACATTTGATCAGCAGTTCCTTCAAAAAATCTACCACACCCTGCACTGAATAAAGTATCACCTAAAAGAAAAATGAATTTATATCAACTAGTATTTTACTGTAAAAAAAAATTTCTTAATTTTATTACCTGTAAAAACTGCAGGTTGTGAGCCTTCTTTTGTTAAATAATAACAAATATGTCCCTGTGTATGACAAGGAGTGTAGAAACATTGAATTTTGATGTTTGCCAAAGAAATTATATTTCCATCACTAACTTTACAAGTTAAACAGTCAATTCTATCATCTCCACCATAGAATTGTAAATCTGATACTAAACGAGCTAAGTCTTTATTTCCACCAGCATGGTCCCAATGATGATGAGTTGTTAAAACTTTTTTTAGCTTGCAATTGGTCTTTTTTACTTCACAAACTACATCCTCTGGTGAAACTGGATCAACTACTGCTGCTTCTCGGGTATCTTTATCAATAATCTTTAAAAAAAAAAATACATTAAATATTGCATAATGTTATAAATACATTTTTTTAATAGATTAAATTGCTTTAATTTATTAAAAGCACATAATATATAAAAACAAGATTTACAAGGTA
This sequence comes from Ormyrus rosae, assembly GCA_035047165.1. Taxonomy (NCBI): domain Eukaryota; kingdom Metazoa; phylum Arthropoda; class Insecta; order Hymenoptera; family Ormyridae; genus Ormyrus; species Ormyrus rosae. The sequence continues at coordinate 519,472 of JAWWML010000036.1, forward strand.
CATATAATTATCTTGTAAAGCAGGGATAATATGAATATCCATTTTAGTATGATTTACTTGTATTGGAGTTCTTTGATTATAGAACCTCACTGAAATGTGTTTTCCTAAAAACAATCACAAAATTGCTGAGAACATGATAACCAAAAATCAATTTGTGAATTTCAATGTAAGTAGTGAAACCATCTAATAGACAGTTTTTAATTTAAACAAAAAAAAACGTTAACGTTTGTACCATTGCAGTAAAGAGAAGTTAGTCCATATTTTAATCGTGATAGAGACAATAGAGTTTTGAGCATATTACTAATTACTATTTGTAAAAATGTAAATGTAAGTACTTAAAATTTAACACAATAGAAACACATTACAAAAAAATTTGTGAACAAATGCAATAATCAATACAGCATTTAAATCTGAATCTTACTTCGGATATAGAAAAATACACTGCCGTCAATTCTTGCGCTGAAATCAGCTGATAAGTTACAAGATAGATGGCCGGCGGAAACCTAACCTCAATTAAAAAGCGCAGAAAGTAAACACGCCATTTTTGTATTTGCAAACATGAAGTTTAATTTTAAGTAATTATAAGTAATTGTGTGTCGTGTAAAATAAGGGTCTTAAAAATTTGATTGAAATGTCTGCAGGAAATTCCAACGAGGTCATCAACCTCGATGATGAAGAATATAAAGGTACAATTATAATAATATAGGCTTACTAAAAATATTGTTTACTTTTATTTTTTTAGATTCTTTCTTAAGAAATTAATTTAATATTTGCATTTACAGTTACTGACGAAGATGAAATAGCAGCTATTGATTATGAGTTAAGACAAATAGAATGTGAACAGCAAAAGCTAGAGGATCGAAGAAAAGTATTACTTGATCGTAAACAAAAATTGAAGGACAATGCATTGCTCAAAAAAAGTTTTACGTTGGCAAAGAAGAATTGGGATAAAGAAGATTTCTCTTGGTCAAAGAATCTCAAGAAAGCTCTGACAGATATTTTTAAAATTAAGGAACTCAGACCTTTGCAACTGCAAACAATGAATGCTTTTCTTTCCAATGAGGATGTTATTCTAATTATGCCAACAGGTGGTGGAAAAAGCTTATGCTATCAATTACCAGCAGTAATAAGCAAAGGGGTCACAATTGTGGTTTCTCCATTGGTTGCTTTAATGGAAGACCAACTTCATGGTTTGCATAAACTAAATGTAAATGCCAAGATGTTAAGTGCCAAAGCTCCTAAAGAGGATGTAAAAGCAGTAATGACAGGACTGGTAGATAATAAGTCAGACTTGAAATTGGTCTATGTTACCCCAGAATACATGGCCAAATCAAACAGGTTTATGAGTAAACTCCAGAAAGCTTTTGAAATGAAAAGATTAGAACGTTTTGCTATTGACGAAGTTCATTGTTGCAGTCAATGGGGGCATGACTTTAGACCAGATTACAAATTTTTAGGAATTTTGAAATCTATGTTTGCTGGTGTTCCACTGCTTGGTCTCACTGCAACAGCTCCAGCTAAAATTATTGTTGATGTACAAAAAATGTTAGACATTCAAGGCTGCCTTGTACTTAGAGCATCTTTCAATAGGCCTAATTTGTATTATGAAGTAAGACGTAAACCAAATGAGAAAGAAACTTGCCTTGAAATGATGGTTAATCTTTTAAAATCGAGGTATGTTCCTAAAGTAAAATTTTTAAATATTTTTTGTAAATGATTAATTAAATTTTAATATAATTTACAGATTTGAAGGAAAATCTGGGATAATCTATACAACCACTATCAAAGAATGTGAACAGTTGACAACAGATTTGAGATCTCGCGGTTTAAAAGTTGGTTGTTACCACGCAATGTTGGAGCCTGAATATCGTACAAAAGTATACTCCAAATGGATATCCGGCGAGTATCAGGCCGTAATAGCAACGATAGCTTTCGGCTTAGGCATCGATAAACCGGACGTTCGTTTCGTCATCCATCACTGCCTATCCAAGTCCATGGAAAACTTTTACCAAGAGAGCGGTAGAGCCGGTCGCGATGGCCAAAAATCCTACTGCATACTTCTCTACCGGTTAATGGACGTTTTCAAACTAAGCACGATGGTCTTCCAAGACAAGGTCGGCTTGCAGAATCTTTATAAGATTCTATCCTACTGCCTTGATCAAAGCTCCTGCAGGCGAAGCCTTATAGCCACGCACTTTGAAGAAACGTGGACGAAAAGTGACTGCAAGGAGATGTGCGATCACTGTAAGAAGTCGAAGAAAAAGAAGGAGATAGACATCGGGCCTTATTGTAGATATCTGTATCAGATAATGACTAAGGCTGTGCAGAGCGAGCAAAGGTTGACTCCTTTAAAGTTAATCGACGCTTGGTTTAATAAAGGAGCGACCAGCTTGCGGGTAGCTAGTGTTCCTACTCCAAAGTTTTCGAGAGAAATTGGGGAGGCCATTGTTGGACACCTGTTGGTTAACGGTTACTTGCAGGAGGATTTCCATTTTTCTGCGTACTCGACGATTACGTATGTAAAGAGGGGACCAAAATCGGGAATGGCTATGGATAAAGATTATAAGATTATGGTTGAAGTTGATGATCATTGACCAAAGTTGATCTTAGGCAAGTGAATTTTTGTATTTTGTGAGTTTTTGAAAGACTTTGATAGACTACAAATAGACTTATTTACGCGTTATATAATAATCAATTATTTTAGTTTTTTTTTAATTTAATTTAAATGCACGTAAACTTTGCAAGAAAAAAATTTTTTCTTGGTGAAAAATATTGGTATAAACTTAAAAACTAATTTCATAAACAAAGTTAAACAAAGTGCTAATCAATTTTCATTTGTAATTTCATGATTGAAGATAATTTTCTGTAACATATAATTTTTTCACTGTTATAACGTATTTATAAAAGTACAAATAAATACAAATTTTTTATTTTTTTAAAAAAACAATTTGTCTCAATAAAAATAGATTAAAAGTGCTTAGTTTGTCTTGAACGTATCATTATCTTCAAGTCAAACGAGCTCGTTTTACTTAATGAAAACAGACACTGGCTTCAGCTTTGTTTTCCGAAAGCAAGCTCTCATTTCCCCTTCGTTTCCCTTCCTAACTAAAAAACATTTTTCGCGCCAAAATAATAATCGATAGCATTTACCCTCTCATAAACTGACACCCCATGAATAAATCAATAATCCATCCATCAAACATTACCACCAAAAAAAACTTCCCCAAATCCCCCAAAAGCAATCCCAAAAAGCCGCGCAATTCAAACAGTGCAAAAACAGGTGCAACCCTGCCAACGAGCTAAACTCGATTGCGTAGGCCGTGTCGGCGACACGGCGCAAGAAAAAAAAAGGCTCGGAGAGCCGATCTCGTCCGCGATGCACATCAGGTGTCGGAATTGCGTGCGCATCCACGTGGATCAATAAAAAGCGGCGGTAGCGGCCGCCGCCACCGCCGCTTCGGCATCGCGGCAGCCTCGAGTTCGCGCTCCCTCAGTGTCTCGTACGTCGCCAAGCGCGCGCGCAACTTATTGATCCCCCGCGGCCGTGTTGTCAAACAGTGTTTCTGCTCCCTTTTTGCGCCGCCTGCTTTCTCTCTCTCGCTGTGTGACGAAGACGATATATACATGAGAGACGATATTCAGCTGCTTGGAAAGGTTGGTTTTTCTCATTTTGTTCGCTCTTTCGAGGAGGTTATACAGAGAGAGGTGGCTAAGAATTATTACGAGCTTGCGGGGAATATGGATTTGGCTTTGCCGAGACGACAGGTGTAGGTGGAGGTTAATCTCGGAAAGATGAAAGAAAGGGGTTTAACGTCGAAGTGCTCGCTGGATTAAACGTCGAGCCGACGGAGGTAAACGAGTTCGCTAGAAGGCCTGCGCTGGTTTAATTTGTTGCTCGCGAGATTAAGTCGAGCGACACGTTGTTGAATAATGTCGTGCATTGTGTGCTAAAATACACAAATGTCAATGTCATATTGTGTACTCTTAGCTCTGCTCTAATTTACAATCTGCTTCCGATATTTTTTTTTTTCTGTAACGTAGATTAAGCTGCAAAGTTTAATTAAATGTATACGCGTATGCTAAAGCTTTATTTTGATTTTAATTTAATTTAACCAGAAGGACTCTGGTACGATCCCGATCTCCGCCGAAAACTGAGATTGGGACACCACTGTATTTATTTACAAGTGTCTAATAACATCAAAGCTAGTGGTTCGGAATCCACTATAAACTGCAGGTCCCCGTTGTTGCACGCAAGTGCAACAATGCAGAGCCGTAGAAGACTCGAAAAGAGGACTTGGGTAGGCTGTAAATATAATAAAAAAAAAAATAATGATTTATTTTATACTTTTTCAGTTAATTGCTCTCTGTATAAAATTACAAAAGGGTTACAATAATTTACAATTTAGAGAACAGCTATTCATTAACAATTATATATACTTTCGCGCAATTTTTCAAGCACAGTATCTTCGCCATAAATAAATCAATAACCTCAGAATTCCATTCTCCAAAACAATCCAATGCTCGCCTTCCCTTCTCTCTGACAAAAAAAAAAAAAAAAAAAAAAAATCGAACCAAATAACCTACATATCGACTTCCCCTGCAAACGGATCCAAACCAAACAAGCCAGGCGGAGTAAAAAAAGCTCGGAGAACAGGATCGCATAACACGAGAAAGCGGGCCTACGTAAATTCAATATGCGTGTCTGGCCTACTCCGACTATTATCTACTGCGGCCTAGGCGCGCGGCGAGCATATACATATTGTTTTCCGGCGCCGCATTTCGGCAGCCTTGGGGCGGCTCGCCGCTCTGGACGTTCGCCGATTAATGCTTCTTGAGAATATATCGCCTCGTTCCTCGAAGCATACGGAACGCATTACGCGGCTTCCCTCGTAACGCGTGTAATATCGGATTTTCCTCCGCGATGGGATCGTCGGATTTATATGTGGAATGCGAACGTAAGTGTTCTTTCCTCTCGCGCGATAAAAATTCGTTGCGTTCGGCGCTACCGCACTGCAAATTGCTTTTACGCCGCTGCGCGAAGTTTTTATGCGTCGCTTGAACTGTTTGGTATTTTGATGGGGGGTCTTTTTTTTTCATGGAGAAAGATTAAAGGAAATTCGAAACTGGGTCACGCGTGCGCTTTTATTGCGGAGATAATATATCATTTATGTGCCTTTTAACTTTTTATTAAATTTGTATTTTCTACGTTTATGGGGTTATTAGGGTGATATGTTGAGAAAAATTAATATTCGTAGCAAAGTGGGCATATATTTATGTTAAAGCCTCTTCCGTTGAATATTTCTTTTTATAGAAATAAATGCTCTCCTTATCTTTTAAAAATAATCATTTCCCTCGATCGGAAACCCTTCGCTTTCAATAACAAAGCGCCCGAAATTATCATACTTTACATAAAAAGGCTCAAAAATAAACTCGAACCGAAAGGAGCTTAAAAGATGTATTCAATAATTTCTTTCTTCGGTCAATAATAAGAGAAAATTCACGAACAATCAAGCCGTCGACGGCGTCGGTAAAGGGTTTCCAATACGAGCTCGTAAATATAAGCCTATAAAATGGTTCGTACGTGACGGATTTACAAAGCAAAAGCCGGGAGGAGACACACATTTGTATATACTGCCTTCGGCTCGGCGCGAATTTCGCCTACTGTAAGATAAATGCGCCAGACGAAACAAAAAAAATTTCCTTGGCATAAATTTCGATTTCGGTATTCACCGGGGAATGCTTGCTCGGGGGGAAAGTTTTTTTGTTAATCTTAAACTTTGACTTTAAATTCAAATTCAGTTTTGAAGTAAGACCGATCTTCGAAAGGATTGATATAGAACAATGCGATATCGAATGCACTTCTTTTCTTTATGCAATTGTCGTGAATTGCAATGACTCGTAAAAATTGTTCGACGGCCAGGTACTCTTTCGTCCCCGTCTCCTTACAATTAAAGCTAAGTGTAGTCGAGCAACTTTTACGTAACTCAGCCAACAAGTTCCCCTATCCTACAGGCAGCTTACAAAACTTTCTCAACTCAATTAATTCCCCTTAATTTACTCTATTACTATTCCGTACTTTGGGCACGCGTTCCCTTTATCATACCCGAGAGCACGAAATGCAGCTGGAGCGGCTTAACTTCCATATTAAAACATCGCGGCCGGAAAACGAACGCGGAAGGATTACGCGGCGCGACAATGGAAAGCGCGAATGAATTGCGGCGCGCGAACTCTCGGCTTTCTCTCCCGAGTTTTTATCGTCCTTTTATCTGTTGCGCTCCGGAACGACTATAGCCTTTTGCAGGCGCGTCTGTCTTTTTTTTACGGGGCTAAGCCGATCTCGCCCCGCGGGAAAATCTTGTTTATATGTTAATGACGCTGCAATCAATATGCAGGAGGAGGAGCCTTCGAGTCGAAGAAAATTTTTATGGATTCTTGGTTGAGGCGCGTGGCTTATTTATGAAGGATCCTTTGGATGGTTTATAACTTGGTGCGATTATCGATGTTTTTAAAAAGTTTCAAAAAGAACTCGTTACACTTTTATTATCGAGTGTTTGAAATTTTTTTATTACTTTAGATTTTATCTCGTTCCAGAGAGCAACGGATAAAGTTACTGAACGGCATTAAATTTTTCCTTTTCGTTCCAAAGTGAAACCACTCCAAGAGCCTCCGAATCGCTTAACTCATTCATCGCAAATCAAATACCCGGAACGTCCCTCGATTTCACGATTACCAATAGAAACAAGCCTCTCCCTCCCGAACCTCCCCCTGAACCTCCTCTCTCCGCGCAGTTTGATCGCCGCCGCCGCTGAAACATTAACGGACGGCTGCCGAGGGCGACTTGCGGCACTAAACCCATCGCTCGGTAATTTCGTTCGACTTAAGGAAGAAAATAAAAAAAAGAAGGCAGCTGGGCTTTTCTTCCTCGCCATTTCCCAGGCGGCGTTGCATCGCCGGAGAGAGGTAAACTGGGTCACGACGCAGTTTCGAAAAGGCCGCTGTTCTTTTTTCTTTTTTTTTTAAGCTGCAGGTGAAGTAAAGTTGGGAATTTGTGAGGATGAGGGTAGTTTGTTCGTCTGAATTTAGGGAGCGGATGGGGTTGTAGGTCTAGTTTTGAAGAAAGTTTCTTGGGTTGCTGCGGGTTTTTGGGAGTGTAGTTATACTTTGGGTTTCGGCGGAGAAGAGGGTCATATTTTTTAGATGTAAATACGAAGGAGGAACGGTAGATCATAGTTCTACTGACGAAATTAGCAGAACGTGGAATTGCAAATTTCGAGTCGAGAAAATTGTAGCGAAGCTTGAGATGGAAATGTATTCGCTAATTGAATAAAAAGTTTATTAAAAATTATAAGCAAGTAAAATTTACAATTCAAATGCTTTATTAATTTTTTGTTTAACAACAGCTACGCTTACATTTCTTTTTTGATTAAAAAACCATTCTATATCAATATTTTAAGCAATCCGGAACATTGATAAGTATGAACGCTTAATTAATTCTCGTTACGCGTGAAATTCTTCAGTCTTCCACTGACAAACGTCCTGTCGGTTTTCAACAACACTATCCGATAATTCCTAATGTATACATCACGCTTTTTTTTCAGGAAAAAGATTCTATTTTTACTAATGAAGTCATTTTTTTCGTGAACATAAATAACTTATCGCGTTCATTCTCCGCGGAGACAGTAATTAATTTCTTCTACTGGCGTACAAAATCTTTTCGTTTCAACTACGTTCTGTTTTTAAACGTGCTTGTAAAACGTGTACTTACAATAACTGGGTTTCGAGGAGAGAATGATAATGTTAAGTTTGTCACATTATTAAAACATGTTTATAAGTAAAAAGTGCCTCTTGCGGGGAAAAGTCGATTTTCAAGATAAATTAACCGACCTTTGCGTTAAAACTTTTCAAATTACTTTGCAGAAATTGATCCCGAGCCGATGAAAAGTCGATTACGTAAAAAAGTTCTCAGAAAAATCCGACGTATACGAAGCAATTTTCTACGGACACACTTTCATTTTCCCATTAAATCAAACATAAAAAATCAATCTTCCAAGCTCCTTTCGTCCCCAAATTGCTCCCTCGCAACGTCCCGATCGACCTTGCAGGCGTCTAAAATCCCTCGAAACAAAATCTTCCCGTCAACGAGGCACCGCCTCCGGCGCAGCCACCCTCAACGAGGCACGTCGCAGCTTATACATACATAAAGCGAGAGCAGTCCGCGCGCTTCGACGCTCCCAGAAGTCCATTCAGCTCTCTCGGACGAGCGTCGATGTTCCGGCCGATAGGAGCGCGCATCTGCATATCGCTGCACGTATATCCGTCACGCGATATTGCCGCCGAAAAAGTTGGCGTGCGTACGTACTACAAGTGGGCCAACGGGCGGCGATTGTGGGTGCCCGCGCGTGCAGTGTACGAGTGTGTGTCGGTGCGGCTGAACTTATGGATCGAGGCTAATTGGCCCGGCGATAAGACGGTATATCGTTGCTTTGCGCTCGCGGAAGTCCTCCTGCTGTATTGCGGGAGGTGTTGCCGCGGTGGAACGCGTTTTTCGTCAGCTGGTCGAAGCGAGAGATAGATTTTGAAATGTGGATCTTTGTAGGACGGGGATTATTGAAGTGGAGATTCTTCTTTTAAAGTGCTACTAAGTAGTATGTGGGATAGGAAATAATTTAAATCTAATTTCAAGGATTTTAGAGCAATCTTAAAGGTGCTAAGAGCACCGTTCATCGATTATTAATAAGTAGTGAAAGCTCTTGTCAGCCTTCTTATGTTGGAATAATAGTGGAAGTTCGAGGTTTAGGTAAGAACACATTTGTTCTGTGATTCAGAAATGAATAGTTTAAGATGGTTGTATGGTTTATCGACTTATCAAAGAAATTATTAAGATTTTGCAAGCACATAGTGTAAAGTACGTACAATACAAACACCTAAATTTTTAGAACAGTTACCGTGTAAAAATTTGAGAAAACGGTGTTTGAAATGAAGCTCTTAAGCGTAGGCTTTTATGTACAGTAGACGATGGCAGACGTATAATATACGAAATTTAAAGTTTTCTAATTGATAGCGATCCACCAGAAACTCCAAAAACAGACATTATAGTTAAAGTTATGTACTTTAAAAAAATGTAAAAATTAATATGCATTGACGTGTAAAATTATTAGTTATAGCTCGTTTAAAAATTATTCTCGTAATTTTTACCCGCGTTTGTATATCTATATATACTGCTATCCCGCGTCGTTTGTTTAGTTAAGACACAACTACCCTGGTAGAGATAAAAGTATCAAAATTGGCCAGGAAAGTTAAAAATAGGTATTTTTAATTCTTAGTTACCTAACTTTGATGTAACGATTTTTCGGATCATTCTCGCACTATTTTAATAGATTTAACATAACCAAGAAAT
>JAWWML010000036.1:528968-558591 GCA_035047165.1 Ormyrus rosae
ATATTTTAACATTAGAAAACATATCCCAAAGTTACAGGAAAATCCATTACCCAAATGTCGTATACTCTCCTTGTGAGTTGTACATTATGATTTAGGCAGTCATATTTCTGATATTAAGTTAACTAACGCTATTGGAGAATAATTCCAAAAATGATCTGCGTGCAAGATAGTGAATTATTCCGCGAACAAAAACTCGTGGCCGATTGAATTTTCTTACTCCGTGTGCGCAAATGCAGGCTCCATGATTAATTAAGGCAACGCGAGGGACATTTTTTTTTCGCGAGTAGACGAACAGCTTCGATTGATTTGCACGAAAAAGTCCGCTTGCGCTTTTATTAATCTCGTGCGTTCGAGCAAGTTGTAAAAATCTGTAGAATTATAGCTGCGGCTCGTTTGCGCGTCTAATATTTATTGAAAACTTGAATTACGTAAAAAGTACCCATTACGCACTTTAGCTGGTAATGATTCTCGATGTAAAAACAAAGGTAGCATTCGCATTCATGTATGCGAGAAAACGATGATAATACTCGATCTTGCGACGATCTTGTAAACATTTTTTTTGATACAATCAATCCCACATGACAAGACACTTTTCGACGGTTCAAGCAATAAAGAACTCTATCCCACCATTTTCTTGTCAACTCAAAGAACGGACTCACTCGCAGACATTAAAGAACAGACAGCCAACTGACCGCACGATTTTTTGCACCCAGTGCCAGAGCTGCGTTATAAACATGCACGCGCCTATATTGATTGGCGGTAAGGAAGAGACGAGGTTTCTGGAAAAGCCTTGACATCTACCTTTCTTAATTATTTATTTACAGCAGCTGTTTTCGGTATTAGTGACAACTTATATTTTTTTTATATCTAGTAGTTTCTTATACGATTCTTCCTCGGGCAATTCCGATCGTAACGATCTTCTCGTCCACGTGTGTAACATCCGAAACTCTGCTTGCTTTTCCTACGACAAACTCTTTCTCGCTGGAGTCGACTCTTAAAAGCTTTTCCACCTCCGAAATCGGAAGAATTCCTGCTCTCAACCATCTGGCTTTGGTCGCACATTCCCAGAAACGCCCTCAACGATTCGAGCTCGTTTATGTGAAAGGCTCGATCGTATTGCTTCCGTGACGAATTCCTCCTCGATCCCGCGAACGACACACTGCACTTTCTCGCGCTCCCCGAAGTTACAGGCCGCGAGAAGAGCCGTTTTACGGTGGTAGTAAGCGAGCAGGCAATCCTCCGGCTGCTTCCTCCTTCCGAGGATTCTCGACAGGACGACCGGGAACTCGACCCGAAACGCGGCGCTCAGCTCCTTCTTCCACTCCGACCAGGTCGCGGTGTAACTCGGCAGATTCTCGTACCACTTGCGGGCTCGTCCCCGAAGCCGGTGGATCATCAGGAAGGAGGTGGTCGCGTCGCTCCAGTTGTAGGCAGCTTTTAGATCGATCAGCTCGAGCCAGATCTCGACGGTTCGATGCGCGTCTTTCGGATCGAACTCCGGAATTAGATTCTCGTAATCGTTCGAGAAGCCGATGCTTTTGTAAGAAGCGTTCTCCACGATTACCAAGAGATCATCGTAGTTCTGCGAAGTTGTGTCGTCTTCGTTAGATGGCGAGGAAACCTCGTGAATAATGCTGATACTGCGGCTTATTTTTGCATCTTGCAATCTGCTCCTCGATCGTTCTCCCTCGCGGTGAATACAGTTATCTTTATTCATAATTATTTAAGCACTGAATTTCCAAGCTCTCCTCAGAGACTCGCCGCCTCTGATTTTTGTACGCAGATTGTAGTTTACGATCACTCGCGCAACGTTGCGAAGACAATGATCCGATGTTCGTGAAAAGCTCGAAAATTCCACTTCTGATAACTTTAACGGAACTGTCATGAAGATGGTACTTAAATCAAGAAGAAGGCTATGCTTCACTCTCAAGAAAACTTTGTGCCGCGAACTTTCGATACCTTCGACTGTCTAGGCGAGACTGTCCATCGTCTCCGAATCGCTGGACTTCCGAGGTTTCGTCGCGTCAGTCTAAAAAATGTCAAACAAAGCGACCCTATCGCCAGAACAGTCGGCGCCTTCACTGAGCGCTCGCCTGCATGTGGTAATAAAGCAGCAGGTAAACAAATCTGCCCATTTGGATAGTATTTCATAAAGTGATTTTTGTGAACGCGCCTTACTTAAAAAAAAAAAAAAAAGGAAAAAAGCACAAGAATAATGTTACAAATTCATTATATTTATACACATTCATCTTAGGCTTATAAAATTATATTATAAAGAGTAAAAGTTTCGACGTGAATTTAAAATTAAATTTACGCTAAACTAGGCGGCGGTGGAGGGATCGGCATTCCCGGTGCTAAAAGAGCAGGTGGCGGCACAGGATTGAACATTGGCGGTCTTGGTGGTGGTGGAGGAACAGGCACCATCGAAGGTCCTAAGCCCGGTCGTATCAAAGGTACTGGGGGTGGCGGAACTTTACCGATAGATGGTTTTTCGTTCTTGAAAGCAAACTGCAAGAAAAATTGCTTTGTATCTTTGTTCCAATGCGTCCAAAATTTGCCGTCCGCCTTTTCTACCTCTCTGCTTGGTACCTGAAAATAGATGATTTTATTAATATATATATTTTTAATGCTTAAATAACGTTTACATCTAACTAAATTTTTACAATGTGAAAATTGTAAACGTACTTTAAAAGCAATTGTTTCATAAGGTTCTGCAGCAAAAAGCAAATATTGCCATTTACGGTCTGGGGGCTCAACTCTCTGTTCATATGCAGACATAAATCTATGCCTTGGTGCAACATTATCTGCAACTTCAGGATAATCTACTTGAAAAAGTAGACTTTGCTGACCAGTTTCAGGATCTCTTTGTTTAGTTACTCTGTAACCAGGTCTTCCAATTTTTACAAACTTTTTAGGCTCAACTCTGGGTTTCTCTGGAGCAAGGGTCTGTGGAGCCTCTTTAGCTTCTTTCGCTGCTCTTCTTGCCAAATTAGCTTGATGCTTTTTTCCTTGAGTATGTGCAAGATAACTTCCTTCATTATTGTGAAGAGTTAAACATAATTTACACTCATATGATCCCAAGTGATTTTTCATAAAATAAGGATCTTTGTTGAGATCAATGGTCTCCAGAGCAAGCTGTCGAAGACGTTCTCTCCGATCCCTGTTGCTCTCTGACCAGGAGGCAACGCCTCCACCACCAGTTTTTCCTCCAGGACGATTTTGGTAATCCATATTTAATTATAATATATTCTGTAAAAAAGGATGTATTTATTTGTTAATAAATGTTTAAAATAATATTATTATTAATTAAAATTATCTAAGACGACAGCAACATCTCGACAAGTAATTAAAAAACAAATTTATATTGTCTTTGAACGTGGTTTTCATGTAAAATATAGCACTCCAATAAACAGTTTGATTATTTACTTAATTGTTCTTGAAACAGAAAACTAAATTATACCATGCTGTTCAATAAGCCAATTGCTAGATTCCTATAAAGTGCTTAATTTTATGAAAATCTGTTTTGCAATTTATTTTATAAAAGTTCCATATGAAACTAGATAGTCGTGCTATATTTTCCTTGTTTCAAAATTGCAAAATTGCAAAAAAAAAGTGCCTAAATTCATAAACAAGTAAACAATTTTCGCGTTTAATAGGTTAGCTTGATTGTTTGTAAACAAATCTTATTTATTAAACTTAATATTTTATATAAATAACAAATGCTGTAATTAAATCACTAATTTTCTTATTTAAATGTAGAACTAATAATATAAATAAATATAATTCTTATATTACTCACTATTTCAGAAGAAATTCAACACTGCATATCACGATTCACGACCACGACCGGGACAGAGATGGGTTTGTTTTGTGACGAAGTTCAACGATTTTCTACCATGACATTGTAGGAAACTGTCGAAAACCTTAACATACGTAACAAACGTCCTATACAGTTCATCGGCAATTCAAATAATAACCAATAGGCAACACGGCAACATGCATGAAAATGCGGCATATTATAAATATATTGAGAAAATTAAAACGAATTGCATCTGAGAAAGATTTTATTGTATTTTAAAGATGAAATGGAATGAGACAAGTGTATATTATCAGTATATATTTTAAAATTCACTTTCTTACGAAAATATAATAAAAAGGAGTCAAGTCTGAGTAGTTTCCATCTAATATGATTGTTTAATAATATTAATTAGTAATAATTAACAGTAAATGAAATAATAAATTATATATTTGTTTAAATACATTCTTTAATAAATGACAATAATACATATTTGTTTTAAAATTATATTAGTCTATACAATACTTAATAGAATAAATTAAATTTCTGAAATTATTTAAACAGATTATCGTAGTTTTATAATTACACATTAGCAGGTATTTAAAATTAATATTTAATATTAGATCATTTTGAAATCTGTAGTAATTAATAGATTAAAAAAAATTTTTTTTCAACTATTTTTATTTTTAATTTTAATTAATTCATTAGAATTTAATCAATCGCAATTACTGTAAATTCGAAAATATAAATATAGTAATTTTATAATAATGATAATAAAACCGAATCTAATGTGATTAATGTGAGTAAATACCCAAAGACATTTACGCGCGCGAAAACAAAGTGTATTTTACATTGAATGAAAAATAATATAATTTACATTACAGCGTAAATTTTAATTAAATACTCTTATTATTTAAATGACCATTTAAAAATCTGTAATTTGGTTTTAACGATTTAAATGAATACCACATAAGAATAATAAAGTTTTTATCAAAAAGGCTAAATTAGTTAAATTAAATAATCATACTAACATAATTTATCATAACAATATATTTGTTTTAATAATTATATAATACCGTTATTAAAAAATATAAATAATGGAATATTTTTGTTCAGCGTTTAATAACCGCGTAAACAACGCGTGAAAAAGGTGAATAACACTTCAATATCAAGCTCATTAGTTCAATAAAAATACTCTAATATTAATTAGTGCAGGGAAAATCATTTCCACGCGCAATATTTTACGTTTTCTACTATCACCTAAGTAAGAAAAGTTCCAAAACCCTACCTACCGCTGATTCGCGGGCAGCGCTCTTATAAAGTGATGATATCGCAGGGGGGCGCGGAGAGAGAGGCATCGACAACGTAGGAGGCGCGAACTCGCGTGGCTTTTACATCGGCTTGTGCCTACGAGGGCACACGGGTTTAGAAAAAAGGGTAGCTAGTAATGGACTCCGCATCGGAATCCTCTTCCCGCGATCTATGAGCTCACGCTTTCTGAGGATACGAGTTACTGCGCAAGCTGCTTCCATGAGCGAAGGTAAGTCCGAAAAGTGAACTTGGCTGGCTCACCTGCGCGCCCAAGATGTAGGTGTTACTTATCTTTCCCTGAAGATGTAAGCCAAAGCTTTCTATTCCTTTTTCACTTAAGTTTGAATAGCTGAGGGCGTGTGGGGGTGAAACTTGAAAAGAAGGTAGCTGATTCTAATGGTTTTCATTGATGTAGATTCAGATATGTCGGGGCAGACTGAATCCAGATCTACTCCGGAAAGAAGAATCCTTGGGGAATTAGGGAACAACCCTGATTCACCCACTGCTAACCTTAGATTGCTCACTACATTGGCTTCCAGTTTGAAAAGTGCTACTGATAGTCCTTGTCAGGGATGTTCCAGCTCTGCTCCTGCTGTGCAATTGCAACCAATGCAAGATACTTCTTGTCTGAAACTTTTACCTCGGAAAGAAAAATCACTTAGTCTATTGTGCAATAAGTGAGTACCATTTCTATCAAATTATTTTTCAAACAAGCTTCAAGCTTACACAAATTACAGTTGTATTATATATTACCTTCTTTATTGAAGTATTAAATTATAGTTGGTTGGTAACAAGATATAAAAATCAAAATTTATTTCAAAATACATAGTAATCTACATTTTATTTAGAAAACGTTACACAATTTATATTGAATAAAATTGTTTAAATTTTTAGATTTTTAAACTTGTACCCTTTAATGGTTCAAGAAAATTCTCCAAAGGAAATTTCTCTTAATACAACTGCCCAAGCTCTGGGCACTGAAAAAAGAAGAATATATGACATAATAAATGTCTTAGAAAGTTTAGAAATGGCATCAAAGGCTGGAAAAAATCAATATTATTGGCATGGGCAGTCACGTTTGCCAATGACACTAGCCAAATTAAAAATGTCAGCTATTGAACTTGGATTAGAAAAACATATTCAAGAAATACAAAAAATTAACAGAGCATATGTAGAAGATTCATGTCATACTTGCAACAGTTCTCCAACAACTTTAATGGTTCCTCAGAGTCCAGTAGTTGATTATTGTTTTCCTGATAGCTCTATTAAAGAAGATAAAAGCTTAGGTCTTATGTGTAGAAAGTTTGTTATGCTGTTTCTTGTTTCATTAGAGGTAAATATGATAGTATTTTATAAACATGAAATTAAAGTCAAGTTAATAGTTTACTTTAAGATTTTTTAAGAGTTTATTGATATTCAGAGTTTAACTTCACAGAAAAGTATGTTTTATAATTATATTTTATTTTTTCAGAATGGTGTAATAAATTTGGATATAGCAGCAAAAGTTTTAATTAATGAAAAAGAAAGTCCAGACACAAAAAGTAGCACTTTTCAATCTCGATTTAAAACAAAAGTTAGAAGACTTTATGATATAGCAAATGTTTTATCAGCTATTGGCTTGATAGAAAAAGTTGACTTATACAATTGTGTTATAAGAAAACCTATTTTTAGATACACAGGACCAAGTGTGGATTGTTTAAATTTTGATGCAGGTAATTAAACAGGAATATTCATTTATAACTACTTTTTCAAAAATCAATTTTAACATTTAATTTGCATATAGAAACTCCATCTACTGTAAAAGAAGGTCAATCATTGGTGGGAATGACAACACCAAGTAAAAGAGCTTCTGATTCATTTGGCTTCCGTACTTTAAGTAGAATTTCAAGACTATATTCAAGTACTCCAATTGGAAATAAACGTGAAACAAGAAAAAGAAAATTGTTTGATACAGGTAAAGAATTATTTCACTTTATTTTCGCTTCAAAGAAAAAAATTATTTACTTTAGTAATGTATAAACTATATTAATTATAGATGTGAAATTTGAAAGAACTAAAAGTTCTCCATGTTTAAGTTCATCACAAATACGCAATAATTCTGATCGTTTGGATGATTCAATTCTACAAGTTGTAGAAATGGAATTAAAACGAATGAAATCTAGTGAAAATAAACCAAAAGTCTGCACTAAATTATTTCCAAGACATAATTCAGACTCTTGCATTTCTCCATTAAAAACAAACGTGAATTTTACAAATTCAGAGACACAAAACGTTGCCTCAACTTCGGACGAACTACTTTCCCTATCTTCGCCGAACATTCTTCCAGTAGTTAGTAAAGAAAATCTAGTCAATGAACATCACAACCTTGTTACACCGGTTCGTACAGTACGAATCAACGTCCCGTTGGAACTGAAAATCACACCGTTCACGATGAAACAACGCACTCCTAAATTTGTAAAACTTACTAATTTCGACATGAAAAAATTAGTGCCTGTCTCGAGAGAAGACATTAAGTTCAAACTATCTTCTGCAAGTTCTCTAGGTCAAACGACAAATTCTACCAAACCAAATATAACAATTCTAACACAAATTCCGGCTAAAAAAATTTCTCCAGGTGATACTTTTAAAGCTGTAAAAGTAGGTAATACTTTTCAATTAGTTCCAATAGAGCACAAAAGTGATACGAAAACGAGTACATAATAGCAACGCTACGTATTAATTGACAATAAGCTGACAAAAGTAAAGGTTGTGCCTTCTATTTCATAAAAACATTATTTCTATTAAAACTAGATTATAAATTATGTTTACAAAAACGAAAGAAAAGAAATTCTGTATATAGATTTTTATAGATTTACGTATTAATAATTAATTTTTGAATTAACGTGTACTAGAAGCACATGTTTTATAAATCGCGATATATATTATGAAAAAATTTTCGTGACTATTAGTCATGCGTTATGTATATGAAAAACATATATGGATATATTTATTAATGTTATGGCAGCAGGCTAGATTTAAGGGAAAGTTAAATCGCTTTTGTTTTACCAAAGCATTTTTTGTTAGATCTCTCGGCTTAGACTGTTAAAAATGATGAATTCAAACAATTTATTTCAAATTTTATTATAAATGCAAAAAAAAAAAAATTATAATGTTATATTATCATAATAATAATTGTTTTTGTAATTATATTTTATGCATTTATATTCGACGAAATGGGGTTTTTTTTTAAAAAATCACTGATGCTAATTATAATATACTTATAAATTATATTATTTAAAAAACTAATGATTATATCTTTTTTAAATATATATGTATATAGAGATTGCCTTGCAATCTTTAAACATTTATTTTAAGTTCAGTAACTTAATAGAAAACTTAAGTTTATTATAACACAATCAACTTATGCAAAAAATTTCTTTATTTACCCATTGTTGCTGAATAAATGTTTCTCATACCAAGTGATTTGTTTTATTTTTATTACAATGTATTTAATATTATAATTTATATTGTACAAAATCCACTTTTTAAATTCTTAATATTTATTTAACTTTAATAAATTCTATCTAAACCTTCAACTTCAGGTTTTTCATCAACTTTTCCTTTTAATGTGATTGAATTAATCCTTACCATGGTCTGCTGAAATCTGTAAACTATAAAAAAATTATAATTTTATTTAAATAGTTTAATTTGTTTATAAAGGAAAATATAAAATTAAATGGTCTGTTTTTATACAATTAATCTAAATCAGTAATAAATAAATGAACAAATTTTCTATTAAAATATACTTACATCGTATTCTACGGTACTGTTTTCTTTTCCTAAATCTAAAGTGTGTTACTGTAGGGGAGAAAGTTTTATCAATGACAGTTGCTTCTATTGATATTGTCTCATTGCTAATTAATGGTCTGCCAACCAATGTGAAATCTGTGCTTCCAACCAAAAGCACTTTTTCAAGTTTTATTTGATCACCAGGGCTTGGAGGCCAATATCCCCGAACAACTATAATGTCACTTTCTGTGATTTTATACTGTTTACCAGCAACATGTATAATAGCAAATAATCTTCCTGTTTTGTCTTCAGCAATTTGCTTATTTATTTCCGTAGATACATCTATAATAAGTTTTTATGATAGTTACCCTGTAAAATTTTTATATAAATTTATTTAAATAAACAAATAAATCAAACCTGTGATAAGCCTCTCCTCTTCCACAGTTGGATCAGCTACTTCACTCTGGTAATCTGGTACTTTTGGATACCAAGGAACACTTCTTGATACCCCTTTTACCTTTCTATATGACCTTATTTGTGTGTCCCATAAGTTTTGAGCTTTAAAAGTATAATTTTTATTTTATTTACTTTTTATGTTAGCAATTAATTACTAATAATTTTATTACTAAATAAACCAGTCTTGAATAATGTTGCTCGTATAATAAATTACGTACTAAAAAGTGTAATTTTAAACATTTTTTTAAGATGCCCTTTTACTTTTTTAATAAAAAATATTGCAATTTAAAATTTAAAGAGTTACGTTTTACCGGAAAAGTAGGTTATATTCACGTGTTTTTAAAACTATTCGATTCAAAAAATTTGACATACAAAAACTGAAACTTAAAAATACTTACCTAAGGGTGCTTGTTTGGCTAACAATTCTGTCCCCGCTAGATTTATGCAGGATCGAGCTCCGATTCTTAAAAGACGGCAAAAGTTTACGAGAGATGCCATGTTAAGGTATGGAGCATTAGCACCCCCACATACACGATTCGTCTGCTACAACAGTTAGTTCTACACGATCAGAACGAATGTGCTTTAATATTATCGTGTGATGTAAAAGCCGAATTTGTTTTAATTTACACAAAAATTGTATTCTATTTGTTTTAATTTAGACAAAAAGGTAATAACCAAAATTTTTTTTGTCAATGAAATTTATCATATAGAGTATAATAACAATGAATACTCAAAAGCCTATTATAGTATTGTTTATTTTAAAGGTTAGATGAAATAAATTCGATATACAGTTTAATAAACAGCAAACTGATATTGTAAATAAAATGATATTGTAAATAAAACATAAAACATTTACATTGAAGGTAAGCTTAGATTTTTAAATGTTGATTTAAAAATCTAAATATATTTTATGACATTTTTTAAATAAAGTAATTTTATGTTTAAAGCACCATGATTCAAAATCTTGCCACTCGTTTACAACGTTTAACATTGAATAATAAATCTATCACTTCGATACTTGGAAATTTGCACTACTTAAAATCAAACCAGTGTATTCACCAAAGTAAGGTACATACGTCATGTGTAAATAATAAAAAAGGAGGCTCAGAAGAGCCAGATCATTTTTTATCCTACAATGAGAAATTTTTCCCAATTCAAAGCCCTGATGAAGAAAGAAGGCCCGCTGTAAGTTTATAATATAAATAGTAATTTATTTATATTTATTTTAATTGAAAAATATTATAAAAAATTTTTAGTATGTATGCCATCAAAAGTGTAACGTAAGATATACACCTAAGAAAATGCAGTATGTGGCTTGGTTAGTTAGAGGTATGTCTGTAGATGAGGCTATAAAGCAATTGAGTTTTGTTTTAAAAAAAGGTGGAGCAATTGTTAAAGAAACAATTTTAGAAGCTCAAAAGTTGGCTGTTGAAAAACACAATGTTGAATTCAAAAGTAATTTATGGGTTGGTAAGTAATCATATTTGATACATTCATCTCTCTTATTATGTAGATATAAAAAACAGTATCTAATAATGTTTTATTTAATCTACATTATAATTATTAATGAATAATAATAAATAAAACATTTTCATTCTTAATTCTTAAAATAAATTTTTACTTTAAAATTTCTTTTAGCGGAATCCTTTTGTACCAAAGCTTTTGTAATCAAGGGTCTTAGAAGACATGCTAAAGCAAGACCAGGTGAAATAAGATACACTTTCTGCCATTATTTTGTTAGACTTGAGGAAGGCTCACCTCCTAAAGATTATTACAAACTAAATCCAAGAACTCCTAATCAGATGTTGGAAGATTGGAAGGATAATATGCGTAAACGTAGAGTTCCTAATTCTTTGTAATTTTTTTATCAAAAATAAAAAATGTTAAAAATTTAAAAATTGGGTCAAAAGGTTCATAAAAAAACAATTTGTACAAATGATTTTTTAATCAAAATTTATTCCACCCAACAAAACACAAGTATAAATGTTGGTGTTTACAACTTTAGCTTAGTTCTCCTCCAGTGACGCCTCTTAGCATTGTAGCTGAAAAAAGAAAGTAAATACTTAGTTATTTCAAGTTAATTAATAATTCAATTATCTAAAGTAAACTTTAAAAACAAGACTTTATTTAGATGTTTTTTTATTCTAATAGCTTTATCAAATATTAAAAAGATATGAGCATTGTAAATAAAAAAAAACAATACTCTTACATTATAAAACTAAAATTATTCTCTAGTATTTAATAATTACTTGAAGGCATAAATACACTTTTATCATAATCAAAGAAGTATTGAACTATTATTATTACTTCTATTACTTTTATAATTATTATTATTATTACATAAAATTATACAAACACTAATCAACGTGTTTTGACTGAAAAATCTATATAAATCTCTCTATTTGACAAAACCTAAAACTCAAGCACATCACAATAATGCTACTACGAATAAACATTTTTTACGAACAAAAAAAACTAATGACAATTGAAGTAGTTAAAAATCAGTTCATTATTGGAATTATTAAACGGTTCTACATTGATTAATATATTTACCGAATGGTGTTTCCAGTACGCATCCTAACCCACTGTGGAATAGGTCTGTTTTGTTTAAGTTTTTTGGCAAGCTTTCGCTTGATGATAAACGTCTTGTGGGCCGACTGAAATATAAAAAACAATAAATAAACTTCTGAGGAAATCGATTTTGCAAAGAAAAGTTTTGAAAGTTGAAGGATTATTAAGATATTTTAAGATTTTTTAGAAACAACAAAAACTCACCATCGTGCACGTAACGCAACGTCGTAACGAAAGAGCCGAAAGGGGGCGATGCACACGCGAGTACGCGACAGCAATTTGATTAACGTAGTGACGTCACTATTATTTTAATACTACGTTGATCAATGTAGAGACTGAATTTGAACAACCGCACTTGATTAAAAATTCAAGTTTTCTACATATGCTATAATAGCATTGCTATTATTGTGAATTGATAAAATGTAACGAATAAGTTCGAAAGTTACATAGTAGTTTTCAAAACAAGGACGTAAAATTTACATTTTGTGAAATGCAAATTGCAAAGTATTATGACCGCGTTGCGAATCTTTATTTTTGATTCAGTGGTCGTGAAATTGTATTTTGTAAAATTTAAAAAATGCACAAAGTTTATGCACACGCATAAATTAAACATTTACTTTATATTAGATTTATTACATATTAAACTTAAATGCTTATTCTTTTAATAAATAGATAATAAGAACATTGGAATACTGCCAAAGAAAAAGAATAATTACGGTTTTTTTTTACGGAAGCGGTATAGGTAATAGGTATATATACAACATACAAATTCTATGTGATATTGTTGTATTAATTTGCAAAAATATTATTTAAAATTTTTTTCAGTTTTTAATGACAAGAAAGCAATTGAAAATATTAAATTTGTGAATTGGAATTTCTTCAATTTTTGTATAAATTATTTTAGATTTCAATATTTTACAATTTTAAAATCAATGTACAAAGAATTTAAATACAAATTATTTGTAAAATTAAATTTAATCAATTCAAAAGTATTTTAAATTTTACGAAAATATAAAGTATTATTTGGAGAAAGAATATACGGTTTAATGATTTTATCACATAATGTTTGATTAAGCACAGTATGAGTTCATTGATCCTTAATTTCATCCTCAAAAAAACTGGTGCAAATAATAATCAACATCATTATTCACTGTGTCGAATTTTTTTGTATAAAACTGTTTTTTGTATTCCATTCTGATAAAGAAGCATATGTGCAGGTTACAATCAAAGAGTAAATATTTTAATAAAAAATTATAATTAGAGATAGTATTATAGTTTTACTAAACTGTGTTAAAAACAGATTGTTAAAAAGTTTTATATCAATTACCATTACGTCGGTAACACTTACAACAAAATTAAAATATAACCATCCAAATTCCAAGTTAGTCTCGACTCGAATATTGACAATATCTATAATGTTCTTTATTTTAAAAGAGAAATGAAGTGTTATCATTTGATTTTCAAAACTTTCGTATGAGTCAACATGTGATTCAATAAGTTCAATTATAATTTCGAAATAATTAACGGAAAATGTTTCCTCGTTTCGTAGCAATATTTTCGAATCTCTGTTTACTGCCTTAGAATTATAGAGATGGGTAGTAAAAATAAATAGATATGTGCATAATTTTTTCATTTGCTGATTAACAACTTTGAAAATAACTTTATGATTCATGAAAAACTAGTTTTTGACGTTTTCGTGACAAATTTTCTTGTAAAATTTCCTTTATGAGTTCGCAATTGCATGTAACCGATAAAAACGACCGCAGAGACCAGAACCTCGAAAAATGAAAAACAAAACATAAACAGGCACATTTAATCACTCCGAAAGTTTCGAACCTTAAAAAAATCATTAATTTTAAAGTTCTTACTTGTCCCCAACAAATTAAAAACCATCCCAACAAAAATATCCCATTGAAAAATTTTCAAAATCATCAGTCCGAGAATTCGGAGGAATCGCAGCGGCAACGGTTCATGGCAAACCATATGAGTTTAAAAGGATGACAGGCCCGAGAATCAGGCTGTTCTGGCAGAGAAATAGCAATCGAGAACAGGAGCTACGTGCACATCGGCACACAAGTAGACGGCGCCTGCGCACCACCACATTGCATAAGAGAGTTTGCCCGTCCTACGGGGTAGCCGCCGCTGCCGCGAGGAGCGAGCAGACCCATCGAGTTTTCTCGTAGCGTGCCGTTGTCGCGTGTGTGGTTCCTGCGCGACGCGGCTAAAAATGCTCGGTTACAGCCGCATAGTCGGACAACTGTCGAAGGTATTCAGACAAGCGCACGCAAAAAATTACCGAGGTAAGTGAGAATTCTTTTCAAAGGGCTACCGGGCGGGCATCTGAGATTTCGTCATTCGCGCTCGCACAATCGTCGACTTTTTTACTTTTATTAAACTCTGATGAAACAGGAAGGGTGGATTTTGGACCTGGATTACGGATTTTAATGGTTAGCTAGGTGAGAGGGCGAAGAAGGTTTTTGAAAACAATCTCTTTTTTGGAGAGAAAATAAAGCCGCACGAAGAAATTTGGGTTGGGAAACATAACCTCTAATTGTACGTTTTTTTGATTTGGATTTCGAAAGGTTGATTGTACTTTGCGATTTTATGTTTGATTTAT
Organism: Ormyrus rosae; assembly: GCA_035047165.1. Lineage (NCBI taxonomy): Eukaryota > Metazoa > Arthropoda > Insecta > Hymenoptera > Ormyridae > Ormyrus > Ormyrus rosae. Next base: position 543,488 of record JAWWML010000036.1, read on the forward strand.
AATATTTAAGTCGCATAATGTGCAAGTTCACTAACAAGAATTTAATTTTCTGCTTTAAATTCTTTCATTAAATTTTTTCTAATTTATTTACATTTCAATTAACGTATTAATAGTAACTATGTATCATAGAATGTTTTAGTGTAATGTGTACATTTAAATTCTAAAAAATACATTATTATAATGCAAAATCTATTTCAAGAAATAATTTAAAAAATATATTTATTTTTTACTTTAATTTTAAATATCAATGAAATTAATACATTTAAAAAATTTTCTTTCAGATTTTTATATAGGATGTGCAAGGTATAGCTCAAAAATTAAAAAATCAAAAACAGGCACAACAGTTAAAGTAGAAGAATGTGTTCCAAAAACGAAAACATTCAAAAAAGTTCCTCCTCTACCACCAACTCCACCACCTCCACATGCACAAACAGTGCCAACACCACACATAGAACGTGCTCGTCCACTTTGCGAAGACAGAACTTATTCTTGCCCACCTAACTGTCCACCAGTGTTTCAGGAAGATTGTTATAAACCTAGAGATCCTGGAGGAGGTAACAGAGATACAGGATTTAAGTACTGGAAGCATGTGATTGCAGCACTTATTTTAGCTGGTGTCTCTGCTTATGCAGTGAGTATTTGTTTGTATAAGTATATTGCATTAAAACACTTTAATTTATATATTTTATATTAATGTTTTGACAATTTTTTTCTATTTAATAGTACGTAGAATACTCAAAAAAAGAAGTAGACAAGAAGAAAAGTAAGTTTATAAATAAAAATGTCATATTGAATATTTTTCTTAATAATTAACTTAAATATTATTAATTTTTTGTAGAAATGGGATTAATACCATACAAGAGGCCAAAAATAATTCCAAATCCACAACAGAGTAAAGATTTTCCAGCTGAAATTGATTATTTGTTAGTTGGTGGTGGCACAACATCTTTTTCTGCATTTCGGTCAATAAAATCTAGTGATCCTACGGCGAAAGTAAATTTAATTATATAATAATATATTATATGATTTAATAACTAAAATTTTCTGTTTTTTATCAAATACTTCAGGTTATAGTAATAACTGAAGAAGGAGATTTACCATATATGAGGCCACCTTTATCAAAAGAACTTTGGTACATGAAAGAAGAAAAAGAAAATCCAAAATTAATTTTTAGACAGTGGAATGGTTCAAAAAGAAGGTAATTTTTATTTAATGATTTTAAAGTTTACAATTTTTACAGAAAATTAAATATTTTTTTATTTTTAGTTTGTTCTACGAACCTCCAGACTTTTACGTACCCGTTTATTCTATAGAGAAGTCAGATAAAGGAGGTGTAGCAGTAGCCACAGGATGGAAAGTTAGTAAAATTGATCCTGTTGAACAAATTGCTTATTTAAGTGATGATACCCAAATTAAATATAACAAATGCCTTATTGCAACTGGTACATATATTTTGTATCTATATTTTGTACTTTTTAAATTTATATTTTACATGCTGTTGGACATACTAAACGTTTTTCATTTTACAGGTTCATCACCAAAAAATTTATCTATATTTGAAACAGCTCCACAAAAAATTAAGGACAAAGTTATAGTATTCAGGACAAAAGAAGATTATCTTGAATTAGCAAATAACATTAAAAACCCTAATGTCCAGGATATTGTTATAATTGGTGGAGGCTTTTTGGGTTCTGAGCTATCAACTTCTATTGCACAAAATCGTAAGTTTAAAAGTTATTTGAAATGAATTTCTGTCTGTATACATGATTTTATTATATAAAATGTCTTGTGTATAGGAAAGAACAAGGACCAAAAGGTCACACAAATATATAAAGAAAAATATTTGTTGTCACAAGTTTTACCTGAATACTTATGTGAATGGACGACTAAACATGCGGAAGCCGAGGGTGTTCAATGTAAACCTAATTTAGAAGTTCATGATTGCGCATTAAAAAATGATAAAGTAGCTCTAACGCTTACAAATGGGGAGATTGTAAGTAATCAAAACTCAATTAATAATATAAAGGTCGTATCAACTCGTTCTTTTTATTTATGTTTGCAGATAGAAGCTGATCAGATAATAGTAGCAATCGGTGTAGAAGCAAATACTCAATTAGCACGAGAATCTAAATTAGAGGTAGATCCGGAACAAGGTGGCATTCTTGTAAATGCTGAATTGCAAGCAAGAAAAAATTTGTGGGTAGCAGGTGATGTCGCGTGCTTTTATGACGTGCAACTAGGTAGAAGAAGAGTCGAACATCACGATCACGCTGTAATCTCCGGAAGATTAGCCGGTGAAAATATGACTGGTGCTGGCAAACCATACGTGCATCAGTCGATGTTTTGGTCTGATCTCGGCCCAGAAGTTGGATTTGAAGCAATTGGAATCATTGATTCTAATTTGGAAACCGTTGGAGTGTTTGCTAAACTGAGTAAAGAAGAGAAAGAAGAGCTTGCAGCTGAAAAGGCAGAATCTGATGAAAGTGATACTTCAACTTCTGAGAGTTCAGCTGTGCAGGTATTTTAGTAGTTTTAATAGCATAAAATCTTAAATAATTTCTAAAACGTATTAAAAAATATTTATTTTTTTTATACAGGCATCGGAAAAAGCTGTACATGACGAACCTGAAGACGACTATACGAAAGGTGTTATTTTCTACTTACGTGATAATGTGGTCGTTGGTATTGTTCTGTGGAACATTTTTAATCGCATGACAGTTGCCAGACAGGTACATTCTTATAAAATGATACTCATTCTTCTCAAAAACAAATAAGTTATTGAACAAATTTATCTTTATTAATTTTTTCAGCTGCTCAAACGAGGCACAAAGTATGAAGAATTGAACGAAGTAGCAAAACTGTTTGCAATTCATGAGGACTGAATAACAGACTGAAGAACAGAATTATATGAATACATTTAGATCATTGTTTTGTATATAAGTGAACGTAAAGGTATTTTCGAAACGTTCTTAATCACGTTAAAGAGGTAACTGGTATTTATACCATTATTTTAATTTCTTAAGTTCATTCCGATCAACGTTGAACTCTTGTTGAAAATTCAAGATAGTTCAATTGCTTGCCGAAAGTACGAAATACTACTGCATTTATTTTAACTGCTAATATTGGCGCTTGTGAATTTTAGCAGAAAAATAAACAACGACACTAGCTGGATCTTTGTTTTTGTGAAGTTTAAACAATTATTAACACGTTAGGTAGCTTTAACAAATTATATATGAGTATCTTTATTAAAGTAACTTTGATATACATTTTAAATATTCATGTAAATTAATTTCTTTAAACAATGTTAACTTAATACTTTATCATATAAAAACACCAATTACAGTTAATTTGCGTTGCTAGTTTTTGTATTTACGATTGTTTTCTTTTCATTTTTAAACTAGTTTTAGGCAGCTGTACAAAAAATAACGAGTCAATGATCAATTTACTTAAACATTAAAAAACGTTGTTTTTATTTATAAAATATATAGTTTCTTTAATCAATCTAGCTTATTTTTAGTTTGTTCCATTAACATTATCTGGAAAATTAAGTTTCCGTTGTGTCATTGGTGGAAGAACTTTTCCGCCGTGCCGTTTTCCCAAACGATCCATGAATCCTATGTGACTGTGACATCGATAATCTTCAAGAATCTAAAATTAGAATTTTAAAATGAATTCATATTTTTTGCAATCGTACAAAAGAATTATTATTTATAATTTTCGCTTACCATATCTTCTGGCCACATCTGTCCTTTCATAATATTTTTCATTATCTCACCATCACAGTGATTTAATAACGATGCACAATAATATAATACATAATCTGGCGGATGTAGTACGCAAATAGCAAAGTAATGTACAATTTCATTCCACGGAAGAATTCCCCAAAAACATTGTGTAAGTAATCTATCACAAATCATCCACCAATCGATTCCGCATTCATTCTAAAAACAGTTAAATTGTACATAATGAATTATTCTCCGTGTGAGAGTTTTCAACGTGATGATCAATTTTATGTTATTCGTTTTTGAATGTTGAATTAAAATATCTATGTAAAAAAAGTCGACGAATTATCTACTTTGGAAGAACGTACTTTTAATGCAAACTTTATCGTCGGGAATTCGTGACTAATTATACTTTCAAGAAGATGAGCGAACAACAGCCTCGTGGAAGCTTCCTCTTCGTTATTCTCATCTATAACCTGCGCTAAAGCTGGCCACATAAACATCACAGAAGGGAAGTGTAAAATTTGCGACACGAAGGACTTTGCTCTGAAATCATTAATATTTATCAATCTTAAAGCAAAAAAGTTTTCGTCTCTTTATGTAAACAGCAGAGGTCTGTGATGAACAAAAACTGCTGAATCAGTAACATAAAAGTAACTAAACTTTTAGATTCTGATGACTAAGTTTTCAACCTGAGACCTCTCAAGGGCCGATGATGAGAATTGGTCAGCTCGAGGCTTACAAGACGAAGGTTGAGTTCTTCATTTGGCAAATCGTCTTTTTTGCCGATAAATATTATTGATGAAACAAAAATCGATAATTTTTTGTCGCCCTTGACGATTTGCCAAACGAACTCCTGTCGTTGGAACGTTGGACTCGCGGCCATCTGAGGCTAACTTTGATTACATACTTAGACTAAATAAGAGGTACTAACTTTATTATGTCACCGTTGCAAATGAGAAATACTGTAGATAAGAACCAATCGAAGCCTTCGAAGTTTGCAGATTTGTTGTAATTTATAAAGTGATGCGAAGATTGAATAAATATTTTTAAATCTTCCTCAGTGCGTTCAGTCTTTTCTAATTGTCCGTTTATTACACCGTAATGCATGACCAGGTCGATCCCACATTTTTCCTCTGGAAGCCAGTAATCGTCGCTGCATCGCAGTTCTGAATCCCACTTGAATCTGTCCACCCATTCAACTGTTGGAATGGCTTGTTCCATTTGATTTAGTAAATCCAGTAGTACCGAATTCTGAAATTTAAAATGCATTAATAATTTTTTTTTTCGTATTTAGAAATCGTTTCGTACATTTTTTTTTATTTCTTTAATTTTAGTCTCTTACAGTTGCATTTGTATTTATGTTATGCTAAAATAATTTTTTTTTTAAACGATTCTGAATGAATAAACGATTTATGAAATTACTGATTTTTATCGCAATTGATTTTTAATTGCTTAATCATCAATTATCCAATTTTTCTCATCAAATTCATTTTACGGAACAGCTGTAAACCAGACGTCAAAGACAAGATCAATTATCAAAGCAGTAAAATTTACTAAGGAGCCAATAACCTTTTCTCAACACGGTTATTCCACGGCGCGATAAGAAACATAATTTTCCAACGAAAAATCGTCAGACCTTCATAAATCCTGAAGAGGCCCGGTGGGCCTTGCGCGTTTGCAGGACCCAGTTGTTGTCCCTGAGCCCGGGTCCGCTCTCCTGCAGCCAGTCGGTGAGCTCGGACTCGGAGGAGCTGCGCAGAACGTAGTGGTCGTCGATGCCCTCCGGAGGTGGCAGCTTCGAGAACAGTTGGCTGTCCTCCGGATTCGACGAGTTCTCGTTCCGCTTGTGCCGGACGTAGTAGCCGTTCAGCAGTATCGAGTGTCTCAGCAGGCTGCACTCGTCCACCACGTAAGACGGCCTCCTCTCGGACGCTTCCGGCTTGCAGTCGTGCTCGTCCCCCTCGCTGACTTTCGCTTTGCTCTGTTCCTCGAGGATGACCAACTCTTGGAACTCCAGGAGCTTGTTCTGAAGATGTGTGAATTGTGAATGGAATCGAGACGAGATGAAAGAGAGAGGAGTCTTAATTGCTTACCTGGAAGTCTAGCAGGTTGATCAAGTAAACGTAGATGTCGAGATTCCAGATGAGGACTTTGAGCGACAGCAGGCCCAGGTGGTGATACGGAGAATCGACCTTTATGAAATAATCAAAAAGCTCGGAGAGATTGTTAATGTATTCGCTTTCCTCCTCCTCCTCTTCTTTCGTGGTAATCTCATCGTCAGTCGTCACGAAGGCTATGAAACCTGCAAATTTTTTTCTACTTTTCACGACCAGTTCAAACTTGGGCGCTCGGATAAAAAAAAAACAAGAAGTATCATATTATATCTTAAAACCTTCAATCTAAAAGCACACAATACCGAGTCGAGCTTACAGTTAGTATTCAAAGAAAACAGAGCCATTATATGAAGGAAGACTCTGACGTCGGCGTTCTCCCAGGGATCGTGAAACTGCTGCGGGTCCTCGAGGAGCTTGCTGAGTTCAACGAGCAGCGTCGAGAGTACGTGAGGCGCCAGACTCGACAGGACTTGCACTCCGCGCGACAGGAAGCCGGAGTTCGCGACGAAGCTGACGACGTTGAAGTCGCTCCAGGAGGCTCGGAGGGGAACTATCGAGCCTCGGATTAGCTCCTCGAAGACCAGAGGCTCGTTTGAGAGCATCTGAAGGCCCAGAGGTATCGACACCACGTTCAGCAACATTTCTTTAGCCGCTCTGGAATTTTTCGAAACGTAGACAAGTGGTTAAGTTGCGGAGAATAATTAAATTACCATTAACTACTTTAATTCAATAAAAAAGCGATATCTTACTTGTCGAGGTGCTGCGCTTTATTCTCATTTTCTATGTAGTACTTATCCAATTTACTGTACATGTACGTAACGCCGGGGTAAAAGCTCTCCCTGACGATTTCCTCGATGATGTAAAAGATCTCCCTCACGTGAAACAGCTTCCCGATGAACCTGAAGAGCTCGGTGACGTGCTCGATGCTCATGACGGCGAGCGGCTGCCTCAGCAGATTCGAGGCGTAAGCGAGGATCGTCACCACCGGGTAGTGCGGATTCTTGCTGTCGCGGGAAGCCGAACTGACTCTGTACTCGGTCGTGAGGAAGTTCGGGCCGTCCGGCGTGTCCAGCATGTGGCTCAGCACGTCCAGCGTGTGCGGCCACATTTTGATCTCGGACTGGACGAGAGGACTCAAGGCCACTTGATAGAATCTCGCGTCGTACAGCACCAGCGACTTTCTGAGCAAAGTCGACAGAGCGGCTCTTATGGTGTTGTACACGCCGTTCGACGCCTCCGACAAAGCCAGAACGTTCAGGCAACTCAGCAAGGCTGATAGGAAGTCGGGTATGGAGAAGGCGTCCTCGGTCTGCGTCTCCGAGAGCAAGCTTCGTCCCGTCGAGCTGCTGCAGAGCTGCGTGACCAGGTTCAGGCAGTGCAGGAAGGTGAAGGTCTCGACCGAATCTCCGGAGATGAACACGTCTGCTGGCTCGTCCGAAAGGGAAACTGTCACTCCGCTCGGTGGAGCTTCCAGACCCTTTTTCACTGTGCCAATGACGCTGTGGAGAAGACTCGGCGATTTCGAAATGGCAGTGCATAATGTCTTTCTGGTTAGGAAGCTGTGCATCCACTTTTTACTCCAACCAGCTTGCGGCTCGATGATGGACAATATGTGTAACGCGTTTAGGGACTTCATTTGAGACGTGTTCATGACTGAGTGGGAGCACAGAAACGCGATGAACTGATCAATCATGTCTTCGACGATTTTGTCGACAGTTCTGATTCCCTTCAGGACCTCTTCGTGGTGGTCTATAATCAGTTTCATTACCCTAAAAAGCTTCTCGTGGATGAAAATTTTGAAATTCACACCACTGAGTATTGTAGGCAGTGTGTCGGAGAGCTTCTTCGAATGATAAAGCTCCGTGAAAGCATTGAGCACGTTCATATAGGCATCGAAGAACTGAGTGCAGTTCAGAAGCTTGGCCTGGACCACTAAACTTGCTTCGAAGATAGACCTGCTTCCATCGATGATTCCATCTCTCAAGGATTTCAGCAGAGCCTCCCAGGAATTGTTGACAGAAATATTAGCCAGCTCGTTCTCCAGCAAAGCCTCGAATCCAGCGAGTCTCACGTGATCTGGTTTGTCGTAACCCATCTGATCGACGATCTGGCCAATTTCGTCCGTGCTTCCTTTCAGGGACCAGTCGTCAGCTGAAAGGTCACTCACGTACGAAATTGAAGTTTGCGGCCGGGAGTTCACAGCAGAATTTAGGGCGGAATTTTGTCTACTCGCAACTCTCGAAGCCTCGATCTGTTCGACGAAAGAATTTCTGATTGCATTGGTTAACTCGGTCATCTCTCGCGAGTTGATGATCTTCTGAGCGACATCGTAAGGGTCGCGATCCCCGTTGAGATTGTCCTCGATGGTGCTTGAGAATTCATCGTTCAGGCACTTTCTCATCCACTTCTTGAATCGGGGAGAAAGATGACTTGACGATTCCATTGTGAAAAATAGTTGCTTTTTAGGAATATTTACAGGTTTCTATTCATCCTATACACTCTCTGTTGCACACAGTAAATTCAATAAAGGCGGGTTGTGTTTAGAATTTATCACCATGGCAACTAATGCGGGCAGACACGTGGAAAATTCAAATGTATCGAAAATATTGAGGCCTGGATTAATAAAGATAAAAAAAATTTATTTCATTTACGATATTTACAATATATTCATTTACAATATATATAATTAAGTGTTTAAATAATAAAAATTAATCTCTATCAATTATCACAATAAATAGCTGCAATATTTTACTAATTTTTTTTTTAATTAGAATTTAACGTGTTGTACTAGGCAGTAAAATATTAGCAGCTTTTGAGCGTAGCGCGTAAATTCCACCTTGTAATGAGCAAACTCCAAAAACTTGACAACTCATAAGAAAATCTGCAAACTACAAAAAAAGATTTTGTAAGCTATATGTATAAAAAAAGCGTTTATAAAAATAAAGTTTTTTATTTACACACCAGAGCGTTATTTTGATCGTTCGGCCCTATTATTACGACAATACTGTCCTTATTTTCTGCCAAAGGCTTTGCTTGCGGTCCGAGAGAATCTATTTGAACATGCGCAAGTTGAACGCTGGTAAAAGGAATGTTGATACTTCCAGTAACAGCACCTCTTTCAAATCTAAATGAAAAATAAGATTGAAATATTTTCGGAAATTTATTTTCTTAAATTTTTAATGAATTTTCAAGAAAAGCTTTCTTACTGTATATTATTGCGCAAATCAACTACGATAACTTTATCAGGAGTTTTGTCAAGTAATTCAAGAAAATCATCTACACTGATTCTGGGCATCTTTTCAGTGCCAGGTTCAGGTTCTGACCAATTAGCAGCCTAAAAAATAATAAATTCAATAAATAGAATAATTTCTTTTGAAAAAAGCCTTATTTAAATTCGTACCTTAGATTGATTAAACTGATGTCTTCTATAAGTAATACTTGCTGGAGTTCTTTGATACATTGACATTGAATCTTTTACACAAAGTTCAATGTCGATTTCTGGAAGATCAGAAAATAGAAGAATGCATTCATTGAATCCAGAGGTGAGTAAAGAATCTCGTAATTGTCTCAGTATTGCAAGGCCAACAAAAAGTGGAAAAGATGAATCTCCTAATAATAGTTTATCCCATAAATGTAAAATTTTATGAATAGGAAAAACGTCTAAAAATGTAAAAAGCAAATAAGTATTAATCAAATATATATATTCTTCTAATTAATGCATCAATATAGTGCTTACGTGAAAACATCGTTAAAAACCAAGGAATAGCAAATAGCTCAGGTACAAAGTTTATAGATTTTAAATGATTTGCCAGTTGTGGATCGTGAAAGGCAATAATTTGTGAAAACTTTCCTAAGTATTCTTGAATTATAGCAGAATTATCTTTTAAAAAGAATTTATGAAGATACTTAGGTATAAAAGCAGATAAACAAGCAAAGGCACGTGCTGTAAAAAAGTTATTAAAAGTTTTATTTATAGAAATCTGAAATATTAATAATTTAATTTAAACATTCATAGAATTTACCTTCATTATTAAAATTTAAGTATAAAAATGGTGCAGTAAGTGAATCAAGTCCTTGCCAATAAACATAATGTGGATTGTCTCTAACCCATGCTTTTAATAATCTCTGTAGTCTTTCATGACCAGCCCCAGATGATAAAAGCTCACTGTATTGGTGACATCTCGGAATATCAACTTCAATTTGCCTGTCTGTATGAGTGGGTGTTTCTTTGTCAATCATATCATATTTTTTTTTAATATCCCCTGTAACACCCAACAAAGCAGCCCAAACAGGGGCTCTTACTGGAGGTGGAATGTCTTTGTGAGCTTCTCTAATTATGGCATCTTTAGTTATTGGATAAATCTGAAAATAATTTTAAATTAATAAAAGATAATTCTAAAGAAATTAATAAATTTTTTAAAGTAAAATACTTGAAGTAATCTATCGAATAAAACAATTCGATAAAACTGGTACTCTGTGTCCCTTTCTCTTATAATAAGAGGCAATTGAGATGCAGCATCAGTCAAATCATCTTGTGTTTGTACATGCATTCTGCAAATTTTTTTTAATAGAGACGTTATTTTATTTAAAAAATCATTTCATTTTATAAAGTAATGTAACTTACAAATTAGTGAGTCGTGGAAAATTAGCAACAAAAGGTATGTGAGACAGTCTTTGATTAAGAGTATCAAGTGTAACTTTAACAACCCTGAGGTCAAGAAGTCCTGCTGCATCACGTCTTCCAAACATTTGTCCAAGTAATATTACTAAGCTATAACAAAAAAATTTATTTAATACTATTTGTATAAATAAAGTACCACATATAATTTTATAAAAAATGCGTAATAACTTTGGTATAGACAAAATTGGAGGCCGTGAACGAATTAAACCTTGCTTTTTAAGCTCTACAATCATGTCTCCTCCTGCTAGTTGCCACAAATAGTATAATTCATCCATTTTCCTTTTAATAACATTTTCGTACATGCTATCTTCCTTTTCTTTTGCATCCTTTTTCAAAAAATCTTCAAAAATTGGTAAATTTAGAAGTTCTTCTGGTGTTTTACGCAATGAAGGATGAATTTGGAGACAAGCATTTACAAAATCTATTACATCCTCAGGAAGTTCCTATTACAATTTATAATCAATAAATTATACCTTTTTTTAGAATAAATTATTTTAATTAAAACTGTATAAACAAACCTCATAAACACTATAGCAATTGTTCTCACGGAACAATCGTTCAAATACACTGTTTTCAGTATGAATTAGACTAAGAACTTTCCTTAAACATTGTGCTAACTTGACACCTGGCCATAATGTACGCCCTAATAAGCGTTCTGCAAGAATCATACCTAATGACCAGGAATCTACTTTAATACTTCTTGTACCATTCCCAAGAAAAACTTCTGGTGCAGTGTATTTTGGATATCTAAAATTACACATATTAAATTAAAACTTGCTTAATAAAAAATTATTTATTTATGTTCCATTCATACCCTATTGGAAAAGAAACATTCTTTCCATGATCGGTCATATAATATAAACCAAAGTTATAGAGTTGCACATTCCCATTTTTATTGACTAGAATATTTTCAGGGCTAAGGTGACTGTGTACCAACCCAAGTTCATTCATATACTTTAACCCAACTAAACATTGGTAACCTATTTTGATAATTTCATCCACGGACAAGTTTTCTTTTGATGCAAGTGGTTCACCATTGTATTCAGCAACAACCACTGTTCGCTCTGAAAAAACATTTTTGATTATAGAAAAAAGAGTGATCTAGATAAATTCTAGATAAAATCAAATTACCATGCTTGCTGCGAATAATATCCAAGTAGGTTGACAAATTTGGATGGTTAATAGTCTTTAAAAACTGAGATTTGCCTAATATTGTAATTGAATTTGGAGTAAGAGGTAATCCATTACTTCCACAAAGTTCAGCAGGATGACTTTGGGCAAAAAATGTCATTCCCCCAAAACACCTGTCTTCATTTTCTAGAAGTGCAGGACACATTTTTAAATTTGGTATTTACACTTTTTGTTTACAAAAAACGATGTCCTAACCAAAGTTTTTAATCGGTGTCATTATTTATGATAAAGAAAGCTTATAGTTGTTGACTATTGCTTATAAATTTGCGATAATTCTATTTTATACAAAATTTATAATTTTTGGAATTGTACTTATACAAATGAACAAAAGTATAACCGAAATTGAGCAAGGAACACTTGCTGTATTAACCGTAGAACCACCCGTAAATTTGTATCAGCTGATTACCAGCACCGCCTCCATAATCATTCATCTCGCTCTCGCCTCTCGCCTCTCTTGTTTTGCGTGGGTATTTAAATTTAAAATCTTTATTTGTAAACATACAAATGCACAGTATGATTATAGATATGAAACAAAACTTTAATAAATTTTTATTATTTATAACTTTAAATTATACGTATTTTTCGTAAAGTCCAATTTGTTTTATTAAGGTGTGTGGTTGTTTTAATGCTTTTAAAAAAGTACAATGAATTAAAATTAAAATTATTTTATTATGATACAACAATAATATGATACAAAATATAATAAAAATTCTAATTATTATTATTAAGACGGCATTTCCTCCATTAAAGAGGTAAGAAACGTATTTCCATTTATAAGTTTTGTTGTTCCAACAACAAATTCGACATTCACTAAAAAATAAAACAAAATTTAATTTATAATTCATTTATAAAATATTAATATTTATCCATATAAGTCTAAAATAGTTACATTCTTCCTGCTGTGAAAGGAAACGCAATGCCGAAATTTCCGCATAAGTGCAACCTCCAATAAAAAATACAAGAATAAGTTTAGGTGGTTCTGATGTTGAATCTTCACTTGTAATTGAGTTTCCTAAAATAAAGATATGAATTTAATTAATAAAAATCCATATCAAATCAGTTTACACCAAGTTCCTAAGATAAAGATCCTTACTTCTTCCAGTTGAGGTCGATTTTTGAGAAAAACTATTAACAGCTGGTCCTGGCAAAAGTCCAAGAATATCAGTCAGTCCTTGCCACCCTCCAGGCTGTACTAATTGCTCTGCCAATCTAATACTGAGGGGTGCATAAACAGTATGTACGTAGCTAATGTCCTTTGGCGCGATTTCATTTTCATCTTCAACAGTTAATCTTAAAGCTTTTCGTAGTACTGCATATTGCCTGTTTGATTGCTGCACTTTAAGCAAGCCAACTTTTTCTAGATTTAACAACGTAGGTAAATATTGAAATCCATAAGTTTGTACAATTTCTCGTTTGTAATAATCTAGTAGTTTTTGCTTGAGACCAGAATTTGTTAATGATTGTATACACAGAAGCCGTAAAACCTTGATTAATGGAGCTTGCTGTGCAATTAAATCTTCTATGTAAGAATTTGCTTTGTCTGTATCAATACAGTTTAAAAGTTCTTGCTCAACTTGTAACGTTTCCAGAAAATTGGCTGAATCCGTTGCTTCTTTAATCATTTCGGCTATTGTTGTGTCTAAAAATTACATGAATAAGGGAATAATAATTTATGTTACAAGTGTGATATCACTAAAATTACTTAAATTTCACAATTTCTTACGTTTAGCTATAGATTGCTTAGTTGCTAACATATGAGGTAATCTAGCAACAAATTGTTTAATTTCTTGTACACTTTTATCCCCATATCTTTCATCAAATTGTGATGATATCACTCTTGCTTTCCTGCTCAAAACTGGACCAACTCCATTGAAATTTTTATCCCTAAGAAGCAAAATTTGCAATTACATTATTTCAAAATACATTGCTAATAAAAAAATTATAATACCTTATTTCAGCAAATAGTTCTTCTCTTGAGTCAAGTATAATTTGCTGTTTCTTTTTTTCAAGTGATAATACAGTAGGTGATTCATCTGAATTTGCAAATTTTTCAGCTGGTAATTTTACAGTTGCTAAAAAGTAAAAATTATAAATAATATAAATTATAAATAATATAAAACTAAATAATTTTTAACTATACTCAAAAATTTATCTAAAACTTACTGTTACTTATACCAAATATCTCGTCAATCAAACCCTCATAAGTCAATTGTGTAACAAGAGGAGACAATAAATCAATGGAGCGATCAAGTAAAAGTAAGTGTTCAATAACTGGTGTTTGATTATTGTTTGTTTTTGTATCCTCTTCTTCCCTATTCAACCTTTTTATTAATTCCCACACTTTGCTTGCAGCTGGCCCCCTCCCAGTGACTCTAGGAATTTTCCCATATAGCCTTTGCATACTCTGTATTGCTTGTGCGACTTGATATAAGCAAGTGGGATCATTTTCTAAATGAAATTCTCTGTATGCATTACTTAATTCCATAGAAACTAGATCACTATCAAAGGGAAAGAGATCACAAGCAAATTCTTCAATAAGTGTAAAGTTTCCAAAAACTCCACGATTCTGTAGTTTCTTCTCACATAATAAACTTTTACGAGGTACAAAAAATATGTGGAATTCTTTTCTTTGTCTGCTTCCTTCTTCTCTGTATGAAATAATTAGTAAAATGATTGTTGATTCATTTCTTTGATTTGAGATACTTATAAAAAATAATATTTACCCATGAATATTTTGTGCAATTAGATCCATAAGATCTAAGTGTGGCCTAGTAATAAAAATCACATTACTGACATCAGCTGAGGGCAAACGCCCACCCAGTAGTGGATACATTTTAATAACTTCATGTTCTCGAAGAATATCATATTTGGCCACAAGGCCCATTGGTCCACCAAGGGATTCGTCCCAAACAATTGCCTAAAAACAAAATTTTTCATTTTCCAATTTGATAAGTTTATATAAACCTTAATCTAATCTAATCGGGAAATGATTCATACTTTAGGTCCATCACATTTCTCAAGTAAACAAAGTAGCTGCTTCCTAGCCTGCTCCTGAATCAATCCGATATTCAATCGTCCACTCGACAAATGTGCAGACGACATTTTTACGCTTCAGTTATCTACAATTGCACATTAATAATTTTTTATTCTTTGCAGAGAACCATTAGGCCTAGGTCCTCAAATTAACATCTTTTTGAATGGGTTCCTTTAACATTGTACGTCAAAATAACAGCTGATTGGTACAACAATGAAAAGCATCAAATGCACAGATGCTGGCAACACAAGAAATAGCAACCAATGGAGGTGTTACGACCCGGCTGGTCGTTGAGCGTAAAGTGAGCCTAGATGGGCGGCTCGATGATGTCTTCTAGCTCCGATTCGAATTTGTAGTCC
>JAWWML010000036.1:558691-716254 GCA_035047165.1 Ormyrus rosae
GTTAGGTAACTAGGAATTAAAAATACCTATTTTTTACTTTCCTGGCCAATTTTGATACTTTTATCTCTACCAGGGAAAATTCAGAAAAAAAGCCCCGATTTCATTCCAAACCAAACACGCAAAAACCACTGCATCAATCCATTTAATCGCGAAAATTTCACTCGCAGGCAGTCCTCGAAATAAAAAAAAAAAACTGCTCGCTTTGTCATAAACAACGCGCTAATAAATAACATCCGTACCCTCTCTCTGCATTATCATAATAGCGCCGTAAATAAACTTAAACTCGCGCCTTCCGCAAAGTTTTCGATTTATCAAACCGGCGGTAAACTTTCGCGCCTCGCGGCACAATTCGTCAAAATATAAAGGAAGCTCATCTGGCGGCGGGACTCGCTACTAATTACAATACAATAATCTCCTCGCTCGGAAATAAACAAACTTCTCTCTCTCTCTCCCGGGCGAAACTCTAAGCGCTCAAATTTACTCGGCGTTTACACGAATTTGTTAGTCGTCGCGTAGGCGGGGACGGAAGGGGGGGGGGGGAGAGCTGAAAGTGACAAATTTACGTCCTCGCCCAGGTTTTGTTCTATCTCTCTCTTTCTCTCTGTCTCTCCAACAGGACACAGTATGGCTTCGGTACTCTGGCACGCCTCTGGGAGTAGTTTCGCTTCGCATGCCTTCGTCTTCCTCCTGCTGCTGCTGCCGCGTACTACTACAGGTACGTGTCATTGAATTTTAAATAAAATACCCGGGGGGAGGGGGGACGGGCGAAGGAAGCCGAGCGTAAATCACGCGGAGCGTGAATAAACGATGACGGGAGAGGAGACGACGCTCGGATGGAGGAGCGTCGATCCGAGTTTCGGCGGCGGCGGAGAATGAAGGACACGCCGCTCCGTTCTTATTGAGTTTCCCGAGGAGGGGCGAGAGGCGCCGCGTAAGAGTAAGCCGTTTTCGTGCGGGCTTTTTAGCTTTTATTTTTCGGCGACGGGAAAGGGGGGCAAATTTTGGGCGAGGCAGTTTCGGAGGACGCTTATGAATTTTGAAGCTGGATTTCGGAGAGGCTGAGCTTTCGTTAAGTGGACGGCTGTTTTCCTAGTTTAGAGAGTTTTTCAAGTGGGCGAGTAATCTATTGTGACGTTTTAAAACATTACGGAAAAAAGTGAAAAGCAAAAAAAAACTGATCTGGCTTTGAGTACTTTTGATCATTTAAAATCTGCGATTTGTTACATTCAAAAAACGAAACGGAAATTCTTCTCAATATTTAACTTACCGGATTTCCTCTTGTGTTTCACGGAAAATCCTCTCTAAATCAATTTGCACGGTCGCAAAAGGAAAAAGTCCGCGCTTAAAACCTAGATCAATCCTGATAAACGGCCCTTTCAATCTCCCGAAACATTAGTCTTTCACTCGAAACTCGCCAAAATTTCCAACTTAAGCATCCAACCCAGTATAAACGACACGCCGGAAAAACAAATCAAATAAAGAAGCAGTTAAACGCAGAACTCGCGCCGAAAATAATCCCCCAAGTCACCAAGCGGGGGGGAGCCCTTAAAAAAGTTAGCTCTCGATATCTGAAAACTGTTTCCAATACCTCTCTCTCCCCGCCCCACCCCGTAAAACTTTCCTCGCCTCTCCCCCGGCGCGAAAAAAAAAGCGAAAAAAAAGCACACGTGCACGCGCAAGCCTGCGGAAATCGAGAGACTACAGCGTAAAATTATACCGCCTGTACATTAGAGCCCGGCGCCGTTATAAAAAGGGAACTTTTTTCCGCTTTAGCGTACTATCAACTGTACTTACCACACGGCGAAACCGCCCCTACCCGCGCTCCATAAATTCTCTCTCGTAAAAATTCCAGCGGCGCTCCCGCGCGGCCGCGGGGGATAAAAAAAAAAGGGGGGGGGGGAGGAGCCCCGCAGCTGATTTACGGGCTAACGATGTCCCCCGTAAACGTCGGGAGCAGCGTTAATGGCACTTAAGCCCGAGACGCCGCTAAGCTCCGCGTAATGCGCAAGTATTAATCGGATAGTAGGCCTGCACCGGTGTAGCTGCGCCGCACAGCGGTGTACGATGCATTCTGCGGATGGTGAATATGTATGCCCGGGGGAGACCTCCGCCCCGCGCCGCGGAAAGCGATGCGAAAATTTAATGACGCCGCGCGGGGCTTGCCGGCTTTAATTAAGCAGGACGGAGAGAGTCTTAGGGTGCGCGGGGTTTGATGGTTTCGAAGGAACTTTGAATTTTTTACGAGGGAGGATTCGGTTGGATTGGACGCGCGCCGCGTGGATGAAGCGAAGCGAAGACAATCGCGGTGGAGTGTATTATGAGAAGAGAAGTATATTGCTGTAATGTAGTAAACGCGCTCGAAACGATAAAATCTGTTGAGTAAGAATCCCGGTAGAAAGATTAAGCGGTTTTTAGCCAATTCTTAAATACGTTTGCTCGTGAATATTTCAATGAAATGATTTTTCAATCTCTCTAAAAGTCAATAAGTGAAATTAACGTAAAATAAGTGTATACGGACTAATTTCACTTATTCATTTTTACAGAGATTGTTTTTATTTAATTTAGACATCAATTTTAGCTAAAAGCGCTCCGTTTAAAATACACATTAACCATCCCAACCGGTTAATTTTCTACCAGGGAAGTTAAAGTCCACTTAATCATTATTTTTGTTTCTCAAGCAATCTAAAATCAAAGCGATCGCAACCGAATTCGTATTATAATTCTTTCCACGTTTACCACCAAAAAACACCATTCAAAAGCTTCCCACTTCCTCCTTCGAAAAATCGAGCAGCCCGCCGTTGCAAACAGCTCTCTCTCTCTCTCCTCGGGCGAACACACATTTCCCAACGTATATATCCGTATTCATTACGCGGAACACCGCGCATGCAGATCCGGCGCGCCGTTTCCCCGCGGCATCTCCGGCGAGAGAGAGTATTGGTCCACCGCAGCTAAGACCGCGAATTAATCGACGCGCGCCGACCGCCCCGCGCGCCGATGGGACCCTTGACCAGAAAGCCAGGAAGTACATCGAACCCATCTCCCCCCCCCCGTCCGCCCGCGACCCCCCGGCCCCGCCTACGAATAATAATAACCCGGGGAGAGGCCGCGCCGACTCCGCTCCTTGGAATTTTCAATTTAGGATTATTAAAGTGCACCGCGGCGACTGAATTTATCGCCGGGGAGACGGGGATTATTTAATGGTTTTTAGAAGAGCCGCGTTGGGCGTGTGTGCGCGTATTATGCGACGGGTGTTTAAATATTTTGCCGAAAGCGGTGGTTTTCGAAGTTCGAGAGCAAAGGTTAGTCGTACCCGAATGGTCCGTCGTGCAAAATTGAGACGCGAAAATATATAAATTAGCCCGCGTTACGCGTAGCAAAGACGAGCCGAAGAGGAAAAAATGTACTCTGAGCGCGAGCAGCGGCGACAGTGACGTACACCTCCCCCCCGAATATAAGAGAAAACGAATGTTTATCTTGGAAAATTCAAACTCGAGTCCTCTCCGCAACTGCCCCGGGAACTTTTCCTCGGCACGCCCGACTATATATAAATATACATCCGCTCCTCGGATTCTTCTAAAAGTTGAATTTTTCTTTAACCCCCCTCCGGCCCCATTCATTATTCCTCGGCAAAGTTTGCTAATTACTCGAGCGTCGCCCGCGCCGTCCGCGCTTAAGCGAAGACGTAGTTTTCATTTAAAATTCATTTCTTTCAACGCGTGCCGCGCGCGCGAGAGAGACGAGACGCGGGGCGGGGGGAGGGTGCAGTTAATCACGTACGCGGGGGGACAAAGTGGTTTGCGCCTTTGAACGGCTTAAAAACGCATCGCGCGGCGCTCTCTCTCTTTTTAGCCGAAAGTGGGCGCGATAAAAATTTGCATTTTCATTGTATCGCCGCGCGGCCCGGCAACTGTTAAATTTCACGTTTCTCGGTTATATATATAAAACTAGGCGAACAAAATTCGCCAAGTCCAGGCGGCATATGCGACATAAATAAACGGACGGACGTATAAATTTTGGGGGAGCGGAGTGTATGTGCGCGCCGCGAAAAATCCCTTTTTAGCTCTTAACGTATTGCGGATGTTAATTACTCTTAATTATTGTGCGGGACGTAATGCGATGGGATTAAAATAATTATTCGTCTGCGTTTAATTAAGGTTTAATTTATTTTAACGCCCGGTGCTTCGCGGCGCTTCGTGGAAACTGTTGCAGTAAATCAATTTCGCATTCGCCCAACGGTTAATTTTTACGATTCTCGATGTATATTGTGCTCGACTAAATTCTATGGAATGATTTAAAAAAATACAAAGTATCAGAAAGTTTATGACATTCTTCTCATGAGTAAATTAAGATTTTTACTTTAATTTTTTAATTATAAGATTCTAACGGACCGGAATAAAGTGTTATGAAGTATTCTTACTTCATCGGTTCAATATCTGCAGAATAAACAACTGTTATCAAATAGAATCACAAATATCCCTTTAACTGAATTTCCGATATCAGGTCGGTAAAACACGAATCCACCGCTCGTAGAAAATACCTGTAGATTCCAGAGAAACTTCTATGAAATTACAGTTTTTTTTAATAATCGACGTAGAGAAAGAAAATTACTTCCTGATATTGACATTATCGACATTTAGTAAGTTAGTCGGCCAAATGTAGATTCCCGGAAGGGGAGTTCAACTACTGTTACTTCGGAAATTCCATTTAGGCCATTAAGAAAGTCAGGCAAGTTATATCCTGTATTGTGCAATTGTTTAGAAAGTAACATAAGTTTTTAGTTTAAGAGACTTAAAAGATTTAATTGGATTTAAATCAGTTTCAATTACTGCACAATTATTATACCTTTTGTATAGGAATTTGTTTTACTTATAAAGTAATTTAATAGATACATATAAGTTAAATATGATAATAAAACGCCTTCGCAGTTGATGTAAGCTCAGCTGATTAGCGGCTTCTTGGCATCTCAATATTACTACCACATACCAGTCGACTGCACGCAATTTCAGTACGGAAATGCGATCCGCTAACCGCTCAATGAAAAGACTCCCTCTCGTAAATCCAACCTAGTCAAAATGTAAATTAGACAATTGACATTAGAATGTACATTTAATAAAAGCCCAAAAACCCGCTTCCAACATCGATCCAATATATCCCGCCCGAATCACCGAATTTCTTTCTCGCCCTTCCCCCCACACCACTTCACCCCTAGCCACTCTCCTAAAATCTCCCGGGCCGCTGCGCTGCCGAGCCGTAAAATTGACCGTTGAATTCCAGAGTGCGACCAGAGGTTCATAAGCACCCCGGAAGGGCCGCAGAACGGCACGTTCCAAGCGCCGCACCTGATCAACCCGGATGGCGAGTCGCGCCAGTGCGTCTACACGTTCCTCGCGGGGCCGCACCAGCGCGTCGAGCTCGTATTCACCACCTTCGACCTGCGCGGCACTCCGCCCGAGTGAGTAATCCAGCAGCCCGCCCTCCATCTCCCACTACGCACAACGCCACACCACCGTCGACGACGCGACGACACTCGCAGCATGCGGCTCTCGCATACCGGGGCTCTGTCTCTCAAGGGGAGCGGTTGCGTGGCGGCGATGCCTCGGAGGCCCGGGGCGAGCTACGGGGCTGGGATTCTTAACGGCATTGTTCGGGAGCCTTCGGGGGCCTCGGATCGGTTTAAGGAGCCAAAGCCGCCACGGGGAGGGGACGAGTTTTTTCGCTGCTGCGGGGCTGAAATTTGTCGGGTCGCGTCAAGCGGTCGGGATAAACGGATGGACTTCTGAAATTGGGTCGCGGCTTTTTTCGTTTTTTTTTTTTTGTGGAACACAGAGGCAATGGAGGGCCGGGAATTTTTGAGGATAATTGTCGGACTGCGGGGAAAGTGGAATGTCTGGTTTGAGCTCGGCCCGCGGCTATCTTTTTTTTGCGGGAATTTTCAAGTCGTCGTTAACCTGTCTGCCTTTAAAGGAATTGCGGGTAAAATTCTCGTCAAGAATTCGATTAAATTCAGAACTTACTAATTACCGACCTTCTTGTTTTATTCTTAAACTCATTTCGGTAAGGCCTCCTCCGTTTCATTGTTCAACTTTTAAAACCTTAATTATTCAAAGTAATAAAGATATGCGGGGCACCTCCATTGACACTACGTTTCCACCGCCTATAAAAAAAAGTCGACGAACTTTTTAATTTATTCCGCCTCGAGTTTGTCCGGGACGCGTTTTTATTCAAGTATATGTTAATAAGACGGGTCTCGCGTGTTTTCGACCAATTATCTTTATAAGCATGACTATCTCCTCTATCGCGCCTGGGAATACGGGATTTAAATTCAAATATGCAAAACTGATATTAACGCATTTTTACGCCGAGTGATTTTCGTCGGCAAAATTTACGAGCCCCCGCGCGTTTAACCTCGGGATTGTACATAGTTCTGTAGATGATTTGTAAATTTCGATATATACGGCCACGCAACCGAACGGGTGACGACTCGCGACACAGAACCTGTTTATATATCTATACAAATGCAATAAAATATTTAATAAACTAAATATTTTCATTACAGTATCACACAAAAATTGACACACTCGTTGTAAAGATTTTGAAATTTTTAATTCTTGTACAAAGCGCTGCAGATCCATAATTTAGAAATGCGAAGCTTCGCTAAACGAAATTGCAGGCAGCCCCCCCGTTAATGTTCCAATTTCCAAAGTATAGGTTCAAAGGCTTATGGGAGTCGATTGTGTCTCTTAGCTGTAGATCGTTATCGTGAAAAGACTGTGAACTTAGTGATTAGACACGTAGAACGTTTGTGTTTACGGAAGTTCGTTTAACGTTTGTTTAGTGTAGTTTCTGTTACTGTATGCCTGTTGTTTTTTATGTTTTTTTAATCCGTGTCAAAACTGTCTTTATCGCAGCCTTTGAATCAGCAAGTTCATTATTTATTTTTTTCTCTTTCTGTATACTGTTTCATTATATATTTTTCTCATTTTATCGCGTCGAAATATGCCGCAGTCATTATTCTTTTGTTTATCGGTAGAAAAGCCACTTTAACAACGAATAAAGAAGTTGTAAAAAGGAGTTCATAAAGTAGAAGGAAAAAGTACTGTAAATAGATTGTAACTTCTCACGTACTAAACCTTGTATAATTTTCGAACACTCACACACAAAATACACGAACACACTGTAACTGTAAGTATACACGGAGAGAAATTTTTCAGTGAAAATTTCAATACTGCCCGGCAAGTCAATCTGAGATTCACCAATTGCATTAAATATTAAAAAACACTATTTAGTAAAATGTTATATACTAACTGAAAACTATACGTTAACAAGACCGCGATCGCATTACTCGCCGGTACTACAATTTTTGCTTCAACATTTCTCTCCCCATACCAAGAAAAAGGCATAATTTGTAAATTGAAAAAAAAAAAAAGAGTTCACCGAAGCACGTGTAATATAAACATACCATATAACCCTCTCCAGCCGATCCCATCTCCGGTCCCTAATCCAGTCCGCCGTTTCCCTTCTATATACACATGCCTCGGTAATCGAAAGTCGATGGCCCGGCGGAGAGTAGCTGCTCTCCGCGCGGGCCGCGCCGGCCGAGAGGCCAGCAGCAGGCAAAGTTGACAACTCTTGATACTACAACCGTGTGTGTGTGTTTCTCTCTCTCTTTTTTTTTGATTTTGTTCGCTGTGTGCCGCTTCTCTCGCTCTCCTCCGCCCGCTCATTCTCACCCCCTGATGGCGCTGTCGTCGCGACATATATGCCAGTGGAGCCGCTGTCGGAGAATTACCCGCGTGAGTATTTTTTTCTTCCACCACGCACACACACACACATACGCATACCCGCCGTATATATCCGTATCTCGGACGAGGCCGCCGTCCCGTCGGGAGATAAAAACTCCTGCTCCTGGATGGAGGAGCGGCAGTTTTTGTCGCCCGATACGCGGGCCTTCTTTATTTTTTCTTTTTTTGCAGTTTTCTTATACATTTTTTCATACCCTTTTTTTTTTGTTACCCGTTTCAGTGCCTATTTTACCTTTTTTTTTTTTGTACAATAATGTGATGTTTGGGGCAAGGAGTGAACTTTTTTAGTTATAACGTAATTAACTATAGTGGAGAAGGTTTTTTCTGCATAAAACACCCATTGTACGATACTAAAATTTTAACAAAATCAACGCACGCGTTTGTCGAAAAAGTTCACGCTGTCCCGAACCTCCGCTTTATTTATTTTTCAAAACAAAGTGCAACGGTTGCGTGGACACTTTCATGCAACCGAATAAAAAAAAAAGCAAATACCTCATGCTGTAGTAAAGTTGAACAAGTGCTGGATGTTTGAAGTTATTCGATGTTTATCAGCTGTTTGTTCCACTTGCGGACGGCATGATTGATTAAAAATAAACATTTCGTCCTAACTGTAAAGTTTGTGTACGTAATTAAAAAAAAATGAAGACTTAAATCAGTAGCTCCTAATATCAAAATGTATAAAAAGCAAGTTTCTTTGTTAATGATTATAAATAAAAGTTTAAAATCGACAAGAGAATATAATTAAAAAAATAAACCTAAAGTGCTCAATGTACATTAAAATATAAAAGCATATAGAATTGTCATAACTGTATATAAAATCGCGAAGCATGAGTTGATTTATAGCCATTGAAAAGCATAGTGGAACGAAGAAAGACAACAAATTGACGCACAATTGACGCACGCCGCATTAAATTCTCTGCATTATGTTCCAGAACAATATTCGAAGTGCACAATGAGAAAGTGCCACTTCCGCCTACAGTGAATATAAAAATCCCCTTTTTCGGATAGTCCATTTATGTATAAAAAAAAAAAACTGCTATTAATGTTGCGAATGTACGTTGGCGCATTCGGTGTTTCAGAATCGAACGTTTTTTACGGTGAAAAATGAATATCGTGAATTATTGGTCGCCTGTTAAATTCAAGCGCTATTTGCAAAAGATCATTATTGCAATAAAGCGGCGTTTCACTGTTTGTCATTCGATTGAAAAGTAAAGTTGGAACGTTGAATAAATACTCTTGGATGTGCATAATTAAGCATAAGTCAAAATTAATTTACTTCAAAAATGGAAATTTTGAAATGCGCTACTTGTGCTTTTGCCTTTGTTTTTTACTTCTTTCTTTGAGGCTAACGAATTGAAAATAGACTATCCGAAAGATTACTTTGAGTTACTTTATTATTAATTAATTTTTCTGCACTCTTTAATCATCGAATTGGGCGAACATTTATTCAGAAACAATGAAAACGTATCCAAAAACGTTGCTCTTCCTTCCTCGACGAACCCTTTCATTTATTCGTTCACAATATCACGCTTCCTCCGAACAATTCCGATGCTTTTACTGCGTCGCCGGTTTTACTCCCGCGATGTATTCCGAAAAATATTAAACACACCGTCGTAAAATAACAAAAAAAAAAAAAAAGAAAAAGAAAAACGCCGCAGTGAAAGCACCGCGAACGCAATCGAGAAAGAAGAGCAACAATCGTTAAACCCTCGCCGAAATCCCGAAAGCGGCGTTTAATCCTCCGAGAGCTAAACTCGGAGCAACATAACTCGCCCGAAATTTCTGAATAAATCCTCCCAGTCCGAGCGATATATCCCCTCTCTCCATCCCCCCCTCCCCGTCGTTGGCGATGCGATTAATAACCCGTGCGGGTTGGTGTTTTGGCGCTGCCTCCTTCAGCTGTGTTCACGAGTACATGGACGTCTACACGGAGATCCGGACGGACAATACGACCAAGCTGATAGAAACGCCGTTCGGCGGCCGATACTGCGGTCCAATTCCACCTCGCAAGAGGGTCTCCCTCTACCAGGGCATAGCCCTCAGCTTTTATACGGACAAAAATATCACGCTGCCAAGTCTCTTCGACGGCCGTTACGCCTTTATCAATGCCTGTGAGTATATGAGCGCCGTGTGTGTCTTATCCGGGGGACGGGGAAAATGATCGTCGGTGTGATCGGATTCGCTTCGTACGGGGTGGGCTTCTCTTGTTTATCGGTGGAGAATTGTCGGGACGGGCTTTTGGGGTTGATTGAAAGCGGGGTGTTTGGCCGGATTGGTATATTTTTAGCGCTGAATTTCGGCAAATAATGACGGTCACTTTCTTTGCGTGGTGCGAATGTCACGCGAGTAGTAAAAGTTCGCATTGGTCAGACATGCAGCTAAACGGGTTTACTTTAAAATTTTAAAGACTGCAGTAACTTTATTTCGATATATATTGACAGTAGCCAAAGCATCGACGATTTTCATTATAAAAACTGATCAAAATTTTCTCCGAAACTACCTAAATTGTACATCCCACCTTGAAACCATAAAATCTCGTGGTCCTCGGAGCTAAAACACGTCTGAAAAAAAAAGCAGTTCTCAAATCCCCCTCCTCCGCAGCCGAGTACGAGATCGGCACGCCGGCTCCGAACCTGCCGTGCTCCTTCACGATCAACGCGGACGTCAAGCGCACCGGGAACATCCTCTCGCCGACGTACCCGGGCACCTACCCGAAGGACCTCGTCTGCAGCTACCAGTTCATCGGCCTGCCCAGGCAGAGGGTCCGCCTCGAGTTCCGCGACTTCGACCTCTTCTTCGGCGGGCCTCAGTGAGTGCATTTTCATTTAGTTTTTTTTTTTTTAATATTGGCATAATTTTAAAAGTTAATTGAATTTTTTTAAAAACTCGTTATCTTTGTGGTCAAGCATTTAATTTTAAATTTACTCATTATAATTACAAATGTAATTTTTCAAGAATACGTCTAAATCTGCTTTTTCCAATCGCCAAGAGCGGTCAATAATTGACAATTCAATTAAATCTAATTCAGCTTAATAAATCAAAATCGCCCCGCCGAGCCAGCTAATTAATCTCGATTTAATCCACTTCCGCTGTTTGTCCATTCGAACAATGAAACAAAATCTCCCCAATCGTGTTTTGCACCGGGCTGCATTAACGAACCTCCGCCAAAATAACTCCCCCCCCACCTGTCATTCCACAGCTGTCCCTTCGACTATGTGAAAGTGTACGACGGCAAGAACAACACATCGGCTGTGATCGGTACGTACTGCGGCCAGCAGAGAAACCTGGTGCTCTATTCCTCCGAGTCGAGCCTCTTCGTCCTCTTCGTCACGCTCCAGCGAACCGCGAACACGCAGAACCGCGGCTTCAAGGGCATCTTCGAATTCTCCGAGAGCTTCGTCAAGTTGGGTAAGTGCCTCCTCTCCGCGCGAGTCGCTTTCGCTTTTCTATTCATCCGGGATTCTAAGGTTTTGCATATATTTTTTTTTTTTTTTCGTGCGCTATTATTGAGAATACGTTCGGGGCTTGCTATTCTTGTACGTTATTGGAGTATGTTATTTTTCGAGCAGAGCTTTTTTTACTCACTTGTTTGAGAGGTTATTAAGGCCCAGCTGAATCTAAATATATTTTTTTTCCATCTCCAAGCAAGTTAACACATAGATATTTTCAATTTGGTTTTTATCAATTTTCTTCCAGAAGCCCCCGATGAGTTTTTTTGCTACGTGAAATTGATTTCAATTTTAGATGACTATTAATAATGAAACCCAACAGACTTCTATTAATAAAACATACTCGCACCTCAGCGGTCCTTAATAACCCCCCGCAGAAATTGTCGAGCTCCATTTCTCGAAAGCGTGCGCCTCCGTTCAGTCTTACCCTCGCGCTTATCTTAATCCGAAAACAATCGCTTTCCTCCACCTTAGACTTCATAACGAACTATGAGGGGGGACAGCACATCCGAGGCACGGAATGCGACCAGAAGATCCTCAGCCGCAAGGAGTCCCAGGGCTTCGTCGTCAGCCCGAACTTCCCCTACCCCTACATCCCCAAAGTGGTCTGCCGCTACTTCATCTACGGGATGCAGGACTCGCAGCATCTCGAGCGCGTCAGGCTCGAGTTCCTGACCTTCGTCATACCGAAGGGCGTGGCCAAGGGAGAGTCAGTATTATATATATATATATATATACACGTTTCCGATCCCAATGGCGAACTCGAGCGCCGATCGTATTAAACGCGTTTTCTCGTTTCCCAGATCGAGCTGCACCGACGGATACCTGAAGCTGTACTTGAAGGGCCAGGAGGCGACGGACTCGTACGACAAGTTCGACTACGAGCTCTGCGGACAGGAGAACAACTCGTCCCACTCGGTGGTCAGCGACGGACCAAGACTCGTCATGGTGTTCAGCAGCGGCGAACAGCAGGGCAGAGGTTTCAAAGCAAAGTAAGTAAAGTAGCCCCCCCTAAATATATTGTCGGAACAGCTTTGCGAAAATTACGTCCTTTTCTGCGAAGGTACGTCTTCGAGACGGAGTACAGGATACCGGGCACGGCGGCGCCGGACGGCAGCTGCACCTTCACCTATCGTAGCTCCTCGCGCAAGCGCGGCGAGTTCAACTCGCCGCGCTACCCCAGCAATTACCCGAGCGACACGAACTGCACTTACCTATTCCTGGCGACGCCGAACGAGCAGGTCACCCTCATCTTCGATCACTTCAAGGTCCGCATGAAGAACTACAACGTCAGCGGACACTACGGGTGAGTGATTTTTCTTTTACCATTTCGGGGAGGATCGATGGTGTTGGAGGGCGGGAAAATTGAGTTGTCGAACGCCGCTGTCGAGCAAAGTCTTCGAACGATCGATGGGGCGAATCGATTGTTCAAAGTACGAAGATAAAGTGAGCAAAAACAAAATTTAGTTTAGCGATAATATTTTTCTCTCAAAATAGTCGATTATATTAGTTCTCTCAATAAACTGTATACATCGTGATTGCCACCAACATTGTCGCCAACATTAAAAACTGTCAACTCTCCGCTCT
The DNA here is from genome assembly GCA_035047165.1 of Ormyrus rosae. Lineage (NCBI taxonomy): Eukaryota > Metazoa > Arthropoda > Insecta > Hymenoptera > Ormyridae > Ormyrus > Ormyrus rosae. The sequence goes on from JAWWML010000036.1 coordinate 571,530, forward strand.
CCCTTCTTTTCCCAAAAAAATCTCCGTCTATAAAACCACAGCAAAATCAATCCCGCTAAAAGCACGAGGAAAATAGAAAAGAAAAGAAAAAAACGACTCCGCTCCCCCTTCCAGAGTCGAGTACTGCCAAGACGACTGGGTGGAGATCTACAACATGTACCGGGACAACACGGAGAAGCTGATAGGCAGGTACTGCGGCACGACGGCGCCCGGCCCGGTGGAGTCGACCCTCGGCGCCCTCGGCGTCAAGGTCATCCTGCACACGGACTCCGACCTCGTCTACAGCGGATTCAAGGCGCGCTACATATTCGAGAACGCCAAGTCGATTTTTGGAGGTGAGCTGGAAATTTTTAGTGTCTAAAGTGTCGAGGGGACCGAGTTGTCGGTGGAGTGTCCGTTGAGAGTTCTGAGTTAGATTTGTAATAAATTGAAAAAGTTTAATTTAGTAAAAATATTTCGCAAAACAATACGGTCTCGCTGATCAAAGACACATTTGCGTTTCAGATTGCGGATCGAACATAAGCAGCCTGCACTACGGCATCATAACGAGCCCGAATTTTCCGAACAAGTACGACGCGCCGTCGCGCAATCTCGCGAGCAAGACCTGCAACTGGTTCATCAGCGTTCGACCGAATCATCAGATCCTCCTCAACTTCGAGCTCTTCTCCGTGGAAGGCGAGCAGTCAGGTATGCGATAGTTTAGCCGCGGCCCGTTAATGCCCCCCCTTTGAAATATTTCGAGGAACGACTTATTTATTCATCGCTATTTCCGTTGTCCGTTCAAGCTCGAGGATGTCCGGCAGCCGTACTGCGAATGTGGATCTCGCAGCACAACACGCCAGTCGAGCTGTGCGGGGTGAAGGAGCCCGAGCAAAAGTGGATTCACATCTCCGACGATCACAATATGAGATTGAGGTTCCTCTTGACATTCGATACTTTTTCCTTCTTAAAATAATTTCGTATTTTCTTTGGTGGTCTCATTTTTTTTGAGAAAAATTGCAGATCTGCGGGGTTAATCTTGATTTGCTTATTAATTCTTTTTTTAAAACTGATTAATTGTTCATTTAATATCAGCTGATTAATGATCACGAGTAATAAAGTCTGTTAAGGCATTAACTTAATACGCAAAAATATTGGTTTTTATACCGAAAATCATTATTACCCGTTACTCCAATGAAAATTTTTTCAAAACTACCAATCCTTTCGCGCAAACAACAATCCGTCAAATCTTCCCAATCTTTCATCCTCCGCGCTTCACCCACAAATATAATCCGGCGATTATCGAACGCAGAATCGCGCATATATCCCCCGACCGCTTAACGACGCACCATCCGCTCGTACAGTAACGTAACGCTAATTCCTCCACCCCCTTAGCTTCCTCTCGGCGGACAAGGCGGTCGGTCAGCAAGGCTTCCGGGCGGTGTGGACGGAGGTGACCCGCGACACGGACTGCGCGGGCGGCTTCCTCTGCGAGCGCAGCGGCTACTGCATCGACGAGTCCCTCAAGTGCAACGACATCGGCAACTGCGGCCCCGAGGACAACTCCGACGAAGAACACTGTAAGTCTTCCTCTTGGACATTCTTCTCCTTCCTCTACGATTAACGAACAAAAAAAAAAAAAATAAGTAAAAACAAAAAAAAAAAAACAAAGTCTAATGATAAAGTTAAATAAAAAAAAAAAAAAAGCACGTCTACGCCCACGACGCTCTTAAATAATCGATCGATCTAAAAACCTATACGAGAATTTAAAATATATACGATAACTATAAATATATACGAGCACTCTTCTCTAAATGGCCGCCTGTTCGATGTTGGATCCGCTTCCACCTTTTGATATATAGGTTTATTGCGTATATTATTTCATATCTTCTATTTATATACTATCTTGAATCTTATCCTGTCGTGGATGTGGACGATTTCGTTGAAATCGAGCGAGTCCCAGTTTACTGTTTTTTTTCTCTTGCTGAAAATGTGTCGCCCGAACATATCAATACGCACCGCGGACCGAAGACTTCAACGCAGTTTCTCCACATTCACGAAATATAATCTATATATACACAAAGAATTACGTGTATAATATGTATACGCCTGTATCTATACACATGAATATATACGGTGGACTCTTTACTTTCATTGTCGTCTTCAAACACTTTCGCAAGAATTTTCTGTAATTATTTAAATCAGCTCACGCCGACGCACACCGATATATATATCTAAGCTATTTATTTATATATAAAGTGACAAATAACAAGCAAGCTTCCGGTTGTAATGGAAAAAAAAACGAAGCGATGAGAGTGATTTTTTTTTGTTTCCGTTATGCCATTCAAGCACCAACGAATTTATTTCTCCCTATTATGATCTTTATATATACAAATATATGGCATGCACTAACAATCTGTATATTATACACGTATGAGTCGTTCCATGTGAAATCAAATCCATCCTTGTTGCGAAACAAAATTTCTCTTTTAATAATATAATTTGCGAACAAACGCAAGGTATAATCACAGTAAATTATGCGAATAATTAAAATATGTTGGCAAAGAAGTAGCAATGCAGCAAAGTAAATAATATAAATTGAAGTTTTATGCACTTTTAAATAAACAATTATTCGTAAAATCAAAACTTTAGCATCGAGTGTTGAGCTTTTAAATTCAAAATTATTAACATAGACCTTCTACTCGTCATATATTTTTAAGCATCTTCGTTAAATTCCATTGAATTCTAAAAAGATCTTAAGCTTCTTTCTGAAAGATTTGAAATCTAAAGCTGCTTAAAACAAGGAGTGAATGAAATCATGCGGAATGCCTCGCATATCGCATATTCTTTATATTATCATTTACCTCACTAATATATATATATATAAATTAAACGAGAGAAATGCTCTGTTTACGTCGAATCGTGTCCTGTGATTTATATACATCTTTCCAGCCTCACGCAGACGAAAGTCACTGCCACGCATTTATATATTATTATATTATATCGAACGACTTGTACGGAATTGTGATCTCTTTTCAAACTATATATACTCAATTTCCTCTTCTCTTCATTTCTATATTCCTATTCTTTTTTTACGATCAACATATATTGAGTCTTGAATATTGTAAAAGGACACTGCACGTAGCATGTATATATATTATAAATATCTCAAAGTACCTGATTACTGTACTTTCTTTTCTCTCCGACCTTCTGCAAAGAGGAGAATTTCATCAACGGTTCTTGGATTTTAAAGGATAATACCTCTTTTTTTTTTATAGAGATGTGTATATAAAATAGAGCGGATTTACGACAGATAAAATATTTTCAAGTAGCCTAGATTGAATTTAACGTAAAAGCGAAGTGAGTAGTTACGACCTTAGTATCAGACATTTAGTCGTTTAATAGACGGTATTGATAGACGGTACTACAAAGTATTAAATCATAGTTTTTCTGTGTAATTCTTTAAACTGTAGAAAAAAATGTGAGCCATTCGTTGAAATTAAGATTATTCTATATTTATATTCTTAAAATTATTAATAACTATATTATTATTTGTTTGAGATAAAGGTAGAATCTAAACTCTAGATAATGTAACTGCAGATATATTAAAATTTAAATATTCTTTTATGTTTTATAGATAAAATATTACGATGCTTAGAATAAAGTACCTGATCAAAATGATTAGATAATAAAAAGCTAAAAAAAAAAAGAATCAAAAGTACTTAGATTTAATTAACTAGATTAACTCAATTTCAGTAGATAAGAAATCAATAATGAAATGTAAAACTCAACCAAAGAGTATAAATCATTCAGCTGCCATTAAAAATATTTGTATCGATGACTGACATTCTCAATAGAGCTATATTTTTCTTTAGGAATATATAGGTATATAATACGAAGTTTAGAAAAAGTATAACTATAAAAAAGGCCAAATAGCAGGAACACGTAGAGTTCATGTTGTCAAAATAAACGAAAGAAAGTTTAAAAAATGTAGATAAGTGTGTATTTAAACAATAAATGTATCGATGTCCAAATTAGAAGAATAATAACATTATCTTGTGCATTTCGAATAAATATTTTTGTGAAATATATAAGTAACATACCGTATAGCAACCATATTTTTCCAAACCAAAAATTGCAGAGAAATATAGAAAAAAAGAAAAGCATTAGTTTTGGATGGCTCGTAAACGACGTAATATATATCAATCGCAATATATAGATTCTACCGCCTTTACAGAATAAAAAAAAAAGTCTATTTACGTTGAGTACATATATATTTTTAAAAAACGCCTCGTAATAGTTTCGAGAAAAGAAAAGGCCGAAAATGCGCAAAAAAAAAAGAGAACAGAAAAAAGAAAATCACCCCTAGAAAAGAAAGGACCCGAGGACCAGGCCCCGACGACGGCGGCGGCGGCGGCGGCGATCGAAAAAGGGGTGGCGGCTGTTGGCAAAAAAAAAAAACGAACAGAAAAAAAGAAAGCCGGGCTCTGTGTGAATGGTATTGTGTATGGTGTCCTCGCAGGTGCAGCCGTGGCCGACTCGGGCCCGGATCTGGCCGGACACACTGCCGTGCTTCCTCTCTATCTGTGCTTTGTGTTCGTGACCATCTGAGCCGATGATCGAAGATCCGGCATGCCTCTATGAACAAATAATCTCCCCTCTTCTTAACCATCTCACGTGAGTCTTACCCTATCGCACAACAGAAAAAACACACCGACACACCTTTCTTTCTTTTTTTATTTATTTTTTTTATTTATTTTTTTTTTTTTTTTTAATAAACGCACGACACACACGAGCGTCTTGTTTTGACATAGCACACCGCAGCTTTCTGTTTGGTCTTTTATCTCTCTCTCTCTCTCTGCCTGCGCGCGAGCATCTATCTCTCTCTCTCTCTATCTATCTCTGCTTTGCTTTACTCTCTTATCTTTTCTGCGAGGTTATTTATTGTTTTGCGCGGGCTTCGGCTTCTCTCTTCTTGGATGCGAAGGCTTTGCCGAGCTTAGGTGCCGCTGCCAGCGGGACGATCGCGGGGATCTTGCTTCGAAGGCCTGCAACGTGGAGCTTTTGCGAGGGCTTTCGGGTGAACGAGTGGGCCAATGATTCACACTCGCGTATATAGAGCAACTGCGGTGTTATTTATTTATTTTTTTTTTTTTTTCTTGGCTTTCTTTCGAGTTAGAAATAAAATGAGCGGTGGTGTAGCGGAAGCTTCCAGGGAAGCTTTCGGAGAGCTTCTTGAGTTTTGAGAATTAAGTATTAAGTGGCACGAAGCTTGTCGTTGTAAGGTGAACGGTTTTCTTTCGAGATCTTGCATTTGAAAAGATTTTTAAATTAGATATATAAATATTTTCATTACGTAAATGCAAATAAAGGCAGTATTCTTAGAATAAAATTAATTTTATGGCTTAAAATAATAAAGTTTAAATATATTCGTCTACTTGTAAGTCTTGTAAATATTTATGAGTTTAAATAATATTTTATTCGTAATTTTTGTTTTGCATAGAAGGGCCTTTTTAAATTAAGTATTTAACGTTTTAAATAAATTTTCTAAATCGCAACGCGAGCAATATTTCTCTGAAATTAATTTACTTTTTAAAGAGATTTAATGGGGCAATAAAAAGGCGATCATAAACATCATACATCACAACATGCTCACAATATTTAACACTCATTCTCAGTCTGCATGTCGTAAATGAATGCCAAGCTGATGTGCCCTCAAGTGCAACACTGTAAATTACAGTCCATCTCTCTTAAAAAAAAAAAAAAAAAAAAAAACTGCATGCGTCGCTCTCTTTTTTTCGCTCTTCTGATTTCTCACACTTGTCTTTTAATTGTAATACGTATATAACATATTGATGAATAAAATAAATTATATCGCTCTCGTGACCACAATATTCACATGCTTACTTATTTGCGCCTGAAGCAAAACGTCCCGCAATGACAAAGTTATGGCGAAGCAAAATATAACTGATCAAAATGGCAATCAAATAAATATTTTTTACAGCATTATTCATTGACAGATCTGCGGAAGGTGCTGTAAGTTTAGATTTTTTCTTTCGCATTGTTGACTTGCGGAAATTACATTATTATAATTAATTTTTAAAGTCATTCAAAAATCGCTTCAAACGTTTGCAGTGCCATTTAGTTACGTTTAAAATTTTTCTTTATGATGCAACGCATTTTAATAAATTAAATATCAAAAAGAATTAATTTCTTCAAACATTGATAATGGGACCTTCTGCTTTTAAAACATAAAAATATCGAAAAAGATGTGAACCCTAATAACTTAAACAAGTTTAACAAATTACTTTATAGTTATTGTCGGGTTCACATTTTTTTAATAAAAATTAACAGTACCTGTATTACGTAAGGCAAAATGATATTATATTGGGACGTAAATTCTGTTGCTTTTTACTGCGATATCTATTAATATGTATGAAATTTAAATTGTATTTGTGAAATCCATTGTAAATTTTATTTAGTGTCGTGCGCTAAATACTTTTAAGGTATTATTAGTTTAATTTTATTTAAGTATACATTCATAAGGAAAACCTTGATTAACCTAAGGCGACGTAAGTTGAACAGCTATTGTTTTAGTTGACTGTACGAAATTGTGGTGAAATCTGTGTACGTTCAGTTGATTGTAAAATTATTGTATCGTTTTGAATAAACTATGTTTATAAGCAAACAGCAGTGTCGAAATTATTTTAATCACACATTCCTAGCCCTGGTTAATCGAGGTTCTTTTAGATGACATATTCTTTCGCATTTTCTTTATTTTCTATTATTACGTTGATTTACTGTTTGTTCGTTAAATTGAAGAATTTAAATTGTTTTTTTTTTTAATTGTGTGTTATCGATAACGATGTTTGAAATAAATAGATGTTTTTAAAAAAAGTAACAGAATTTGCCGAGTAATTTTAAACCAGAAAATATAAAAAAACAAAAATAAATAATGTATGCACTGTAAATGTACAAGATTGAACTATTAACCCCAAGTTTGTTGAATTTTAAAATTTTATGATAACACCAGTGAAAGATATTTTTAACTCATTTTACTTCCAGTTGACTCAGTTTACTTTATCAATGTAATCGAATTTCTTGTATTAAATTCGCGCAGTCATCCGTCAGTACAAACGTTGAAAAAAATGGCTTTTTCCATGTAAAACCAGCTACTAATCAAATTTGACTCTAATATTTTTCAATTGAATCATCAAGTTAAATTATTTGATCCAGTCATTTCGGTGAATCGGTTACTAGTCCAATCCCCCCATTTCCAGTGCAGCTAACCTTCCGCTCCACCTCTCATCCATCCCGCACTTAGAATAAAAAAAATAATTAAAATCCCGCTCCTCCCCGTCCGTTCGCCGACGCCACCCGGCGATGCGTGTGGCGCCTCGGCACATCTGGGACTGTGTTGTTGCAGGCACGGTGCCTCCGCCACCGGAGAACTACTACGCGCTGCCGGCGGTGAGCGCGAGCTTGGCCGTGGTAGCTCTGCTGGTCCTCTGCTTCTTCTGCCATCGTCGGCTCAGGCGGCGAGTCCAGGAGTCGGCCCTCGGCGGCGGACCCTCCCACCTCGACGATCTCCAGCAGCCGATCGACTTCCCCGACTGCTACCACCACCACCACCACCACAATCCCCAGCAGCACGGCCTGCTGCACCATCACCATCACCACCACCATCACCACCATCCGCATCATCATCGGCAGGGCTCGCAGCACGGCCGGATGCACAACAACGCCGTCGGCGGCGGCGGCGGCGGCCTCGGCGACGACGACGACGACGACATGGACGAGATCGGCTCGTTGGCCGGGTTCGCCGGCGATTACCGACAGCAGCCGAGTCCGCCGAGCGACGACGACAGCGACGAGGCCGAGCTCGAGCTCGTGGACGACGGCTGCAGCGGCCGGGAGAGGATAGTCGGCTGCGAGCTCGACAACGACGAGGCCGAGGAGCTCGCCGACGAGGCGAGCAGCAGCCCCGAGAGCTGCAACACCGTCAGGGGCGTTCGCTGATGCAAGGCGCAGCGCACGGATTGGTCGAGGACGAAGTATGACCTTATACAGTGATCGCTGCCGGGACAGTTTTTTAATCGTTTCGTTGTTCGGGTATAGACACGCTGCCGAGTTGATCCGCGAATATTGGACGCGTCGGATTGGCTCGCGCCTCGATTTACGCGAGGAACTCGTCGAGTTTCGAATACATATATTTTCATCTTATACGTTTTAGCTCTGAACCATTTTTTTTTTTCATTTTCGAGAGTAAAACTTCTATTTTAATAATTTTGATAAAAAAAAAAATGGGATTCATCTCTCATCATTATTACACGCAAGCAACGCAACGCGAGGGTATATATAAAGTCAAACTTCGAAATCTCGTTCTCTGTGCGCGTGCGCCAAGGCGCGCGGGTAATTGTTCTTGTTGTTCGTAATGATAATTTGTTAACCGTTGCCGACGCCACACCCGAAGGACATGACGACAGTGTATGGCTATAGGTTGCGGCAACGAACCACAAACACACACACACACACACACACAGACACAAAACACACGAGACTCGAAGCATAAACCAACGACTCGTCTCGCGTAAGGCTCTTTTCGCTGCTTATCTTTTCCTCTCAAGAGAAACGTTCTTCCCCGCCCCTCGAGAAGCTTTTGAAACTCCGCAGGACCAAGAGAGAGAGAGAGAGAGAGAGCAAGTTTTAGGCGAGCGAAGCTCCGCGAGTACTCCACCTTTTTTTATACTCACGCGACTCGGGACGGATTCCGGCAAAAGGCCTTGCCCGACCTGCACGACGTGCGCGCGATAAATAACTGTAGATAGGACGTATGTAACGCGTGCATATATGCGATATACATATATAAATATACTTCACCGCGAAGAGCGTCCGAGAGGCGCCTTGAAACAAAGCCCGAAAAACCGATCGAACACATCTGCGATTTCCCCCGAAGCCGATTCGCCGTGGAAACGTAAAAAAAAAAAGAGGGGGGGAGGGGAGAATCGACGAAAAAAAAATCGACACACACACACACACACACGCGCGCAGAAACACGAAAGTAGAGATATAAAAACGAGGTCGCGCCGATGACACGAGCCGAAGCCGTTTTCATATTGTTTTGTACGAACGCGTATAATAACTTTTTGCACGGATATTTTTTCTACGCCGACGACTACCTTGTTCGAGAGGAGGGACATAAAGAAATGGGCTTTATTACGCGGTGAGAATCGACGCGTTGCGAACACCATCATATATGTACACCCCGCAGATATTGATAACACAGGGAACGCTTAACGATATATACGGGATATCCACGACGAGAGAAGAATTATTATTATAAAGCAGAGAGAGAGAGAAGCACTAGGAAAAAACAAGATAAATGTAAACGATTATTAAACGACTTAAACGTATGGATATACATATAAAATAATAGTTAAGCTTGATACTCTTCGTTTTTTCTAATTAAAAATGGAAAAAAAAAAATAAACAACAACCGAGAGCGCGCGCGCGCGACGCGACACCGTGCGCCGGACAAATATATAAATATATACATAAAGAGCGTACGATTATTATACTATATATTGTACGATGAGATTCACGCGATAAGGTTATACATAATGCATAAATACGGGGAGGATACGTTGACATAAAGCAGATTATTTATAACTTATATATATTATATATATATTATATATTCGTTAGAGGGAACCGGGGAGAGCACACGACAGGGGGGGAAGGAGGAAAGAATTCTAGGCGAGAACGTACGCTTAAATTTGTATACAATTTAAAAGAAATAAAAAAAAAAAAAGAAAAAAATGAAGAGTGCACGCGAGTCGGAAGGAAGCTCGCGAAGAAATCTCCCCCTCCTCCATTCCTTTCTCGTTAGTCTTTCGTTTTCGTAGGAAATCTGCTGAAAATTTTGTCCGAGAATTAATTGTACGTTATTATGTCTATTGTGTGTCGCGTAAAAAATTTTAGAAGACCCAGCCAGACCGGAACCGAGATATTAAATATGGGAAGCTGTCTAAAAATAATCAATGTCGTTCGCAAAACAGCGTAAGTTTTTAAGAGAATTTTTCAAAAGAACTACTGTACTTTTATGCATTCTATAATTAGAATATTGTATAATGAATCTTGGGTCGGAAATTTTGTCGCAAGCAACGATTCGGGAGGGGGAGCTTTTCGCGAGATCAGGCAGGGAACGAACGAAGCGGCTAAACTCCAAATTCTAAAGAGCAGAACGAGAGTGCGAGAAAGTGATAATTATATACAAAGATATACAGTGCGAGTGTCTGTGTAAGAAAGAAGGGATAATACTCACAGATATATTTCACATTAAATGCTGCCATTGGAGCTATACCAAAGTATATTCTAAACTACGATAAATAAAAATAAATGAATAAATAAAAATATTAAAATAAACGAGTAAATAAATGAATAAATTAAACTGATCGAGCCGGTCGGTGTGTGTATTTCGTTGCGCTGCGTTTCTCGTCGAATCAAAATGAAAATGGAATTTCGTGTTCAGACTTAGGTACGATTTCTGGGTGAAAAAAAAAAAAAAAAAGAATAATAAAAAATAAGTAAGCAGCACAGATTTGCGAACGAGTTTTTATTTTCTATACGCGAGTTCCTTTATAGCGCGAAAAAGTGCCTACGTCTGGTCATGTTTATTTGGGAAGAAGCGACGACGACGACGACGAGGAGGAATTTTAAATCGCCGATAAAGTCGCGAGTTTTTAAAATCGACTCTTTTTTCTAAAGCTTCGCGAGTCGAACGAATCATAATAGAACCTTTAAAAGTCTTGTATTAAAAAAAAAAAAAAAAGAGAAAAAACGAAAAAAAAAGAGAGAAAAACCAGCGTGTTCATAATTTACGAATAAAATTGCCGAGGGTGTAAATAACGAAGGGAAATCGATCTGGTTGAGTTTTTTTTTTTTTTAAATACAGAACCCACACACACACACGAACCACAAAGAAAAACAACGAGCATAAAGAAGCCGCGACGAAACGCCGAGAGAGTAATTAATTAAACTAATTAAATAAATAAATAAAAAAACCGAAGTATTATTACGAGCAGTATTAAAGTTTTTACGATCCGACGAGATTACGCGCGACTTTTTACAGGAGGCTGGCCGTATATACATAACGATATACATATATATATAAATTATACGCGCGTTTTTTCCAGGGTATATAAACACTTCATAATACAGGATGTATCTCCGCGGGTGCAAAGAGACTCGTGCAAAAATTCGGCGCCGATTCGGTTTCGATGATTCTTTCTGCTCTGACTTTGGGCCGGAATTTTTGCGCGAGACGAGAATATCGGCATCGATCTTTTTTCCCCTGGATATATATATATATATACATTTGCTTTTATTTTATTTTATTTTTTTTTTTAACGAGGACCGAGGAGCGAGAAAAAAGACGAAGCGCAACTTTTTCTTTGACCTCGACGTGCACCTATATACACGTTTTTAAATCGGACGATCAAAGTATATTTAGCGATAATAATGGTTATTATTGAATATCGAGGTACGCGATTACGTATATAATTGTACATAAATCACGCTCTCGAGGAAGTTCTCCTTTCATCGACGACGATTCTCAATTTACAATGTTTATGCATGCAAATGTATATAAATTTACGGTGAAAAAAATTGCTTCGCTTAAAAAAATTTTTTCTGAATTCTTTTCAACGGTAATCTCTTATATATCGTGCAACCTTTTCATTAATTGTAATCCGTCGTTAATTATGAAAAACCGAAATAAAATTTTACAACCGAAGGAGAGCAAGTCGCGTCCTTTCGCCGGAAACCTTTATCTTGGCGTCGCATTCAAATTTTCTTACTCGGTATAAATTTCTTAAAAAAACATTGAAATTAAAAACGAACACGATAAAAAAACCTCTCCGAGTCCCCGCGCGATGCCGATAATTTAAATGATAAAATATGTCAAGCCCATTGTTAAAAGAAATTTTTCATAAATATCGCGCGCGCCTCGAGCTCTTTCATTTAAAATTAAACGCCGAGATAAAAAAAAAGAAATGTGTAAGCTGAAAAAAAAAACAGCCCTCGGAGCGCGAGATCGAAAGGAACGAGGACGCGAGAGAGAGAGAGAGAGAGAGCTTCATTTAAAATACGCGCGGCATAAACATTGTATTTATACGGGGGGAGGGGAGAGGGGAACGATCATTTGCAAGTATAAAAGGGGCGAGACAAAAAGCCACGAGCGACGTTACAATCCGCGCCGCGCGGTCCTGCTGTCCTTTCAGCGTCGTCGCTTCGCGCGTTTTCCTCCTCTTTTTTATCGCTTCGCTCATCCGCGACTGTCGACACAGTTTTCTCCCACCCGACTCAACCCGAATCCGACCTTAATTTTCAATATATCCGAAAAAGAAAAAGAGAAACGAGAGCGAGCGCCAGCAATTAACGGAGGAAAGAGGCAAAATGCCCTTTTTTTAAAAGAGCCCCCGCAGGACCATTTCGCGGAGAGAGTCGATACGCGCGGCGGAGAGCGCGGAATGGGCCCCGCGACGGAGGGCGGCGGCTTTTCCTGTCCTCGACGCTCTCCCGGCCTCTCTTTTGCGCGCGGGCACTTTCTTCTTGAAGCGGACGGAATTTTTAGCCGATGCTCGAGTGTCGCGGCTTTGCTTTTGAATTCGGAGAAACGTTTTTTTCCGGGCGAGTTTGACGAACTTGCGGTTTTGTGTAATGCGGCGCTGCGAAAGGGATTTTTCTCGTATTTCGTTGGAACGGCTGGCTTTGGTTGAATTTTTTTTTTTTGTTTTTTTTTTTAAAGATTATTAATTTCAGAGTGGAAAACAAGTTTTATTGAAATCTGGATTAATAATATTTAAAATAAAAATTCTTTTATTTACCAAGCTTTCATCTAAAGATAGCAAGTAATTTTATTCTGTTCAGCCTGTAATCTTTATAATTATAATATATATTGAAATGCATTTTGAAGAGCATTATGGAAGCTTTCAGCAATAGTTTTAAAAATGACATTAAAAACACCGCTGTCTAATTATCACTAATTAATTTATCGTTCCAATATTATTTCTGAGATTCATTAAAAACAATCGATTTCAACAATATAATTTCAAACTATCCTATATTTAATTATTTATTTTTGTTTTAAAGAAATTATATCAGAAAAAAATCTTTTTTGCAGCGTGTATCAGTATATTTTCGTTTGCGCTTTACGGACACAAATGGACGAGAAGCCGTGGCTTTATGAAAATGGCGGTGAAAGAGAGAGAGAGAGAGAGAGAGAGAATCGTTTGTGCTTTACTGTACTTTAGGTGAATGTACTCGTAGCGAATTGAGATTTATATAGGCGCTTTAGTATATTTATAACAGAGTTAGGTGTCGTGACTTAAATAAAAAAAAAAAAGAAGGTAACGTTTGATATTTTTGTTATGACGAATCACTATAATAAAGACTTTACTTTGTCACTTTGTCAGGGCGATTTTTTACGGACGTAGCAGACTTTTAATTCCGACGGTTTGATATTTAAAAATATAACGAGCAATATTTTACTGTATAAATATAGGGGAGTGCAAATAAATTAGCGAACTCTGGAAAAAAATTTCAATGCTAATATCCAAAATTCTAACGTAACGTAAAGGGAAGAAAAATTAAACGTAGCTCTTTCGAAATTTCTAATCAATTCAAGTGCAATCATATAGGTGTAACTATACGTATAAAGAAAATGGAAGAACGAATATTCCATTGAGTTTTAGTATTATTAAATTCTAGTTATTTTTACTGTTAAGGCCAGTAAACAAGATTTACTTAGTCCGTTTAATCCTCCAAGAAATCCACTAGCCATTTTACCTTTAAAAAAAAGCATTAAAGAAAATCGAGCGGTATAAATACATATATATATATATATTACATATAAATTTAACCGAGTCACAGAGACCTTCGATACTTATCTAATAAACTTTTTAAAAAAGCGTTTCCTATATATTTTAAGACAGAGAGAAATCATATTCGAATCTAACGTTATAAAAAAAACCGTCTGTACCGCAATAATCTTCGAAGACGAGCGACAAAACATTTCGTTGTCATTTACGAGAAACGAAAAAAACAAAAATTGCTGCCAGGGTCCTTTTAGAAAACAGAGAGAAAGAACGAACCCACTGGACGCGCGAACGCAACGGGAAACGACGATGTAATTATCCTTTTTCTAGTTTTTCGTATACACGCGGAATATAAGAACATCGTAACGACGCTCTTCGAACGCGATAAAAGCGAGCAAAGTGTACAGCTCGTATACATAAATGGCATATATAAATTATACACATTAAATACAGGAAGAGAAGCAAGAATTATAAAGAATATATAAATATTATTCGGACGTGTACCGAGCGATCAAACGTTCATATTTTACTATATCAGTACGTGTAAAAGAAAAGCGGAAGCACAGAGAAGACACGATAATAACCTTTCGAATTGTCGCAATCACACCTTTCGTCGTCGCATACACTCCTTTCATTACCGCATCGCGCAAATTGGTACACTTTTCCAGATTAGTTGTAATGTTTTAACGTCGAAATTTTCTTCAAAGCGTGACTCTGATCGTTAAATTTATTCCTCCTCGCAATTTTTAATATACTTTATTATTGTAAACACGCCGCACTCGACACTTGAGGGTGGAAATTTCGTCGAACGTACATCGCACCGTTTAAGTTCCGCAGAAAGAGAGAACTTTTAGCGTAAGCAGTTTCGGATACATTTAATAAGACTGCGAGTTATTATTATACTTTCGTCTACAAAGCAATTGTAATAATCGGAGGGCGCTGGAAGCGGCGCCGTTGTCGCGTTAAGGGTAAATAAGTAGCTTTCAATATTAAAACGGATGTGAAAGGGCGTACTCGCACATATATACCGACACTGCAGTTTTCCAAACTTTCCAGGCCCCTCGTTTCAAAGCCTTTTCAAAAGTATCGCCGTACATCCAGGCAATGGAAAGAGATATTTTGCGAAATGAGCGACCCGAAAAGGTTCGCGAAACCGCAGTCGTCGGCGTGTCTCACATCCTCGCAAGCATTAACCGACGGTAACCATACATCTATTAAGTGTACATTTTACGTCCTTGCATAATTAAATAACGTACATGTAACAGTTTTCTCATGCTAGCTGGCTTAGCATGGTTGCAGAGCAACTTACGATAAAAGAAAAAAAATAATAATAACACCGCGGGGAGGCGTGCCGATGGAAATCACCAAGCGATCGTCGAAATTAATTGCTCGTTTCCGCGTTACGTTTATATAAGTTCCTCGCTTGTTCGAGACAAAAAAAAAAAGAGCAGAAGTAAGCAGAAGGCAATGCAATAACTCGAGCTCGATCTTCATCGGCTCGCCGCCGCGGGCAATCAACTTTTAGACACACTTTTTACGTATACTCACCCCCACATCCTTTCCTCGATCAGCGCCGAAGTGCCCGAACACTCGAAACGCGGCACGACATAATTATTACAGTTTATACATTCATTGTTTGTACGTATCTTGTATTTAATCTACCGCCATGTACTCATCCCCTTGAATCTTAACCACACGACATTGTAACTCAACTGGCACCTCGAGAGCGAAGAAAGTCCGTTCCTCGCGGAGGGCTTTCCGTTTCAGTTGTGTTTTTTCGACTTTTGTACATTCATCCGACGCTAAAAGCAAAGGACCTGCAAAGGAAGAGAAATAATAAGCGAGCCCTTTCTGTAAATAAGCGCAAGACGGCAGTTTTTGTACGAATGTCGGTCGGTCGGTCTTCCAAATCGACGAAGACGTGTATATCGTTTACTTCTGTAATATTTTGCGGTATGCTTCCTTTTCTTGTTCGCCGATATATATGCGGGATTCGCACATTTCTTAAAGAATTGTATACGTTACGCTTTTCGTTGAGATTCCGAATCGGTGGGGCGAAAGTAACAACTCAAAATTCTCGAATTTTTTTAAATACGCGGTATTGGAAGTAATGCCTGCACGCTTGTCGCATGTGATTTTGGATTGTTACTTGATAGTTTTACTGTCGAAGCGAACGAAAATGTAATTATGATGATTTGAAATGTATGTACTATATAGTTTTGCGAGAAACAGTGATGTGTATTTTGATTACTTTCAAGAGAGGCGAGAAAAACAGATTTAGGGCTGATGTCGTGCGTAAGTATGAAAATTTATAAAAAAAAAAAACTGTCGGAATTAGAGAGAGGAAGAGTGAAAATAAAACATAAAAAAAGTATTGTGTGCGGAAACAACTCTGGAAGTGACTTCTGAAAGCGTTGAAGAATTCATTGTTTTCTCCATAAGGACAGTATAAATATATAAATATTATACATATAAAAGTATAAATATGACAAGAAAATTACTACCAGAGTAAGCTACTGTAATTAATGTAAGTAGTAAGTAATGAACATTTACATTGTTAACCGAACTAGAGACCATTATGAGCGAATTGTCAATGTGGTGTCTATGAAAAAACGAATCCTCGATTATTGGAGTAATACAATTTTTTTAATCAAATTAATTAAATGTTTGTTTTTTTTTCTGTAAATAAACTCCTTTCTTCTTCCTCTTCCCGGCCAAAAAATTCTGATAGAAATACAAATATTCAAAATAATATTATATTAAACAATAATTTATTAGATTAAACAAAGTTTTATAGTGCAGTTTACTTGTTTAGTGTTTACAAGTCTTAAACTGTAGGATGACAAATAAGAATTTAAAATTTTAAAATTTATTAGATCATTTCTCTGGCATTTCGATTTTAAAGTTATTTATTACTTAAAAAATAGTCTACAAGGTAATAAGTCAAGGTATTTCAAATAAAACAATTGTAATCATGTCCATATAAAAAGCATCTATTGATAAAATATTATGTGTTTATATAATATATATATATATTATATACATGAATATAAAGTCACGTTATTACATTAAAGAAGTCCATCGCCAAAACTTTAGGTGTTTAAATACATTGCAATTTTTATAATAGAATGTAATATATAAAATAAAAGTTTTTCGTTTGCATAAAATTACGCAATATAATGTTATATAATATATACGTTTATATCCCTGTACTTTTTATAAAAAAAGTTTTAAAAATTGTCATGGAGCTACTCTGCTCAATGAAATTCGTTAAAGCTATATCGACCACTGCGAGATATCGTTACATTGCACTGGTTAAAAAGAAGAGTACACTTAGAGAATTCTCTTAGCCGCATTGCAGCTATAGCTACAATTTTTTTTGGATCACTTAATTGTTTTAAAATTGTAAGTTCAGAGACCCTAACGTAATTTTTTATCGTTTTATTTTAAACATCTTTAAAAATATTTTACAAAAGTGATGATCAATATATTTAATAAAAATAGATATTTTAAATTCCACGCCAAATATAAAAATTAGTTTTATTCGGTTAATCTTTGGATAAATACAACTAGGCTTTAACAAAAAATAATATTTCAATATTTTATAAAATTTTAATTTCCTGATTTATATGTGTAAGATATGTTTAAACATTTTTTAACCTTTAATCTGTAAAGATTATAATTTACAATTTTTTTAGCATAATAGTCAAATATAATGATTAAAACATCAAAATCAACCAAGAAGTTCTCTGAGTGCAAAACGATTCTCTTCTTGTACATAAAATCAATTAATGTATACATTTCTTTTATTCTTACTTTTCTTTATACATCTCTTTTAAAAAATGGAAAAATACTGTGGACTTTTAAAATTATCCTCTTGCCGAGCATTTTTTACTTAATTCATTATCTATGAGATATGGAGAAAATGGATATTTTGTACCGAGACTATGAACACTATTTTATAGCAACTATTATATACTGGAATCTATAATGGAGACGCTTGGCACAGACGCTGGAATGCTCGACAATGAACAAAGAATAAATAAATAAAATGCATATAATTTAAATATGAATTGAATGAAGAAGAAATGTTCATTTGCTTATATTTACATGCATATTGTTATTATTAATATCATTACTATTATTCTTATTCTAATCTAGGAGGTCAGAATACCCGAAAAACCATGGAAGAGATTATTTAATT
Organism: Ormyrus rosae; assembly: GCA_035047165.1. NCBI lineage: Eukaryota > Metazoa > Arthropoda > Insecta > Hymenoptera > Ormyridae > Ormyrus > Ormyrus rosae. The sequence continues at coordinate 589,590 of JAWWML010000036.1, forward strand.
AGACAATGGTAACTTCTACGATATAGTGAAAGATGTAGAATTGTTCTCTTTTAAATGAACGTGACAGTTTTTCAATAGCGAGTTATTAGACAAAAATCTGAATCAGTTGAGCAAATGGTGTTTTTTATATTTTTATAAGCTACAATGATTCAAAATTCTTGAATAATAATTTTAGCTTAAATCTCAAGATTAAAGTACGTTTCTCGGAAACGTTACTTTCACATCACCTTTAATATCAGCCTTAACCCTCCTTTATAAAAATAGAATGAAAATGATATACACACGTACTGAAAATAATTCAAGAAACAAAAATCCTATCCGAGATAGTTGAGATTTAATTAATCTTTATAAAAAAGAATATCTTTTAATATAGATAATTTTACAAATTAACTTAAGGAGAGATTAAAAGTATATTGTTCATGACACATAATTACACATTTTTAAAAGAAATTGAAACAAGGAAAGAACAGAGAACAGCAAGGATCTAACTCATTCAAAAAATTGGAGATAAATATCTGTAATATAGTAAAAATAAAGTTGGAATGCACCTAAAACAATTTAATTATCTGTACAAAACCAACAAATGATACTAGAATGTTATAATGAAGCTATGTATAGAAATAAATAAATTATTATATTAAAAATGACCCTCTCATATACGCGAGCTAAGTTATATGTAATCGTCAGCAATGTGAACCATTTTTGTCGAAAATTCGTTTATCCATTTTGGATTGTAAATTATCTATAAGTAATTTATTTTTATTATTTTTTTACAGAACCCTCATTTAATGTACAATAGGATTATCGATCATTTTTAAAATTCTTATTAAAATAGACATTTATTTTTAAAACAACTATACTTATTGTAATTTTTGGCCTGCATTTATTTTTAGCGTATTTCGTTACATTAGGCTTTCTTTTAAGTAAAAGTTTATCTAGGGAAGAGTAAACGTTTTCGACAAATGGTTTCAAATTAAAAATCGGATAAACCATATAATATTTTACATAATCAGAGTTAGACAAAGTAATTCCTATAATTTTGCTTCTTTAGAAAAAATATTAGACTTGTAACTTCACAATTGATTATTCCTTAAAATTAAAAAAAATATATATATTTACATTTCTAACAATATTAATTGACAATTATATTAATTTTTTTTCACAGAAATCGACTTTTTAAATAAAATCTCATAATTCAACTATCCAATTAAAATAAAACCATATTCTATAAAAATAATAACACCATACTTATAATTTTTTATTTACATATAAGTCTATACCTAATTTCAAAATTGTTATGCATAAGAGCATGAATATATATCTGTGATATGAAGCTATTATTTAATTACTATATATTTTTATCTCAATAACTTAAATGTTTAATTGTCTTTCTACTTCATAGAAAAACTACAACCTAAGTCCTTTACTTATGCTATTTGTGACATTAAAGTTCTCCCTAAAAAAATATTCATAGTGTACTATGATAATAATATTTAAATTTATACTTTATTACTTTAAAGTGAATATTTTACTTGCTATCATAGATATAATACTAAGCATTGACGTATGTCTACCTCATGTGTATTAATTTAATCTATAAAGCGTTAGACCATTTTTATTTTACACACATTTGTAGTGTATTTAACATGCTTTAAATATATAGAAGCAATTTCTATTTTTAATTTATTTGTTTTGTTTTCTTTATAGTAGTTTTTATAATATTAATTTATTTATTTAAATATATATTTTCACTTCTGAAATACAAAAAGGTCTTTCAAAATTTTTATATCGCAAAAAATATTGCTTTGCGTTTTATAAAACTTCATAAACTATGAAATTTTTATAGCACATTTTCTAAAGCACATTAAATATACTTACTATAATATCTTGAATTCAATTCAACCGTTTCTAGCACTGCAAAAATATTTAAATGATATTAAATGCATTTAATGATATTAAAAAGCTCTGGACTCATAAGTTTTAAATATTTAATCTCGAGTAAATTTTACTGAATTGTTTTGTTTTGATTAAATATTGATTAAAAGAATAATAAAAATTAATTTTTTTTTTAATCAAAATATGAAATATGAACTTTATAGTATGAATATCACAATTCAATTAGCTTTAGTACTTACTAACTTTCATGTGTGAAATGCACTATGAATTTGAAGTTATTTTTCAAATAGAAATAGAAAGACTTTACTATCACTGGATATTTTTCATTAAAATGCAGTTGTAACTAGAAAGGAAATAAATCAAATAGATTTCCTTACAATCATGGTCGCGTACCTATTCGAATTCAAAAAGTTATTCTCAAAGTTCTTTATTGAATTTGAAGAACCGAGAGTAATGGTGTATGTGTAGATAGAAGTATACGCAAATCTACGATTGCATCAAAATTTAGAGATCTTATTTCTCTACAAGCAATTTACGTATTTTCTCCATATTCCAAAAACTTTCCTTACTATCCATGATTATCCTCGGCTACACTATTTATCAATATAAACCTCTCAGATAATCATTAAACTTGGACGTATTGTTCATCGTCTGTGTCTGCGTTGCTAGCAGTATTCGAGACGGAGTCGTTGATTCTCTGTATTCTTTCGTAATCAGGATCGTCTCGACTTTTATAATTCGTCACCCTCTCGTAGGGTGGCTCCATAGCACCGGGAGGTTGAGCCAGACTCATGTATTTGACACTTTCATAATTGGGATCGCCGTTACTTACGCTCTCGTAGTTCGGATCGGCGTCGCTATCGGTGCCCAATCGACACGCCACCGAGGCATAGTTTGGCTCGACTGATTCGTGAGGCATGCTCTCATAGTTGGGCTCTGAGTCCGTGTCGACGTCATCGCAAGTCTCCGTTGGCCTCTTGCGTAGTCGCACTTTCTCATAGCCCGGATCCTCACTGCTTGCATTGCTCACCTGAGAAGACAATAATAAGATATGTTAATGTAAGCAGCGAAATTTACAACTTAATAAGTCAAGTGGAGAGACTAGGACAGTGATTTTCATTTCTTTTGAGTACATATTTACAAAGTTAAATATTGTAAAATGAAGAGATCATTTTTTATATAAATACTAAAAAAATTGAGCTGTTAAAAGTATTAATTAATTACTTTACAATTTTACAACATTTTACCCTTAAAGATCGTATCTAAATATAAAAATATCCAATATTGATAAACTTTGTTGTAATGATACATTGTATTATTGTGTCAATGTTACGAATATGAGGAATGAAATGAGTTAAAAACGTGTTGAAACAGAAGTAGAATTAAATGGAATCTGAATTTCATTGGAGATATCAACTTTTTATCAATTTAGCCTAACAAAACCTCTTATAAGTGTAATCAATTATAATTGCAATTTCTATTATATGCACAGGTCGATTATTTTCTACACGTAACACATTCCTTGTTTCAAAAAATAAAATACTCAATGCAAATCAATCATACTTCTAAATTTTAAAACCTTACCTTAATCATTTCCACTTAATATGCTCGATTTTAAAAAAGGAAAAAGTTTACAATTAAAATCACGCAATTTGAAGATCGCACAATTTAGAATAAAAAAAAATTCAAAAAACAAAATTTTCTATTAATATTTACCTGCCGATGTTTGAACGGCATGGAGTAGATGGGTAAGGTATCTATGCCGTTCCTTGATCCCGAAAGAGCGCCACTTACGCAAGTGCTGGGCGCACTTAAACGCTTAGCAGCTGTGGCTCCAATCACGGCTTCGTATCCGTGATCCAGATCAAATTCATCTTCAAAAGGTTCGCCATTAAGTCTTAATTGCTGCTGTGGTTCACTGACCATCACCACTGTTTCCGTCTCTCGTTTAAGAATCTCCACGGAATCGTGACTCGACCAGGAAGCACGACTTATCTCTATCAAACTTAGTTTTCTAGGTGCTGATGCTCCACTAGTCGATGGTTCTGGTGAGAAATTCCGGCCAGAAGACACGTCTTCTTCGATATCCCGTTTCTTTTTCATAACTTTGGCGTACATGTCTTCTAAAGATTTACCTGATGATACAGTACCTGCTTTTTTACGGGTGGAAAAGTGAACAAAACAAAAAATTATGGAATGATAAAAAATAATTATCGGTAACTTAATAATAAATCAAACTTATTTAAAAACATGATATTTTTTACTTAAAAAAGAAAATGGAAAATACTATAAATTGAAATAAAAGAAAACGTGGAAAAATTCTGTGATATAGTGAAATATGATATGAAAGCTATATATAAATAAAGAAAAGCGAAATTTTGCAAGAATTGAAGTATTACATTGTTGCCGATTTTAAAGAGCCTTGAAGCACATATTCGTCAAAATTGTTCTAGAATTTCTAGTTTACGAAAAGCACGTCAATCGACGACCTACTGGCTAATAAAAAAAGAAAAAAAAATATCAGGTGTACCTCTATTCTCGCTTTTGTTGCGCTTGTCGATTATCGCATACATATCCATAGGATTCTCAGGAGGTGGTGGCAGCGGTGAATTAGCTTGACGCTTTTCTGGCTTTGGTGAGCCAGGATTCGCCACAGAACTCGTTGCGCTCGAAGATGAAGCTATGTCAAAAAATTATGTCAGGAAAAAACGAAAAACCATCAAATAAATAATAGACCTTTAAAGAAGCAATAGCAGAGATAGAAGAGTTTGCTGTAAGATATAGAATTTAATTGTTGTAAGATATAAATATAGAATTGACCGAAATGAATGTATGAGAACAAATTAATGCAAGTTAAATGAGTAATTAAAGTAAAAATATGATGCGAACATATTTGTAATATGAAAATTGATACTTAAAAACAAAATTATGAAATTTGATTGTTTCTGAAAATTTAATACACTCTTGCATTTTTAGATCTGTTTTATTTTGTTTATTAACAATAACTGTAAAAAATTATATTCTGTACATATCTCTGATAATATGGCTTTTTACAAGAAAAATATATACTAGATATCACATGAAACAGTTAAGAAGTAATCAAGCTATACTAGGGAAAGAGGTTACCTTGTCTCGAATGAGCGTGCGCTACATGTCTAAGACTATCGACACTTGGCGGTTGAGGGGCTAAAGCGTAAGGCTCTTCAGCGCGTGAAGGACCTTGTAAGTGAACGTTTGGCTGTTCGTTTTGCGCGGATCTGTTTGGTTCCACAGCCATCGGTTGAATTTGAGCATAGGTTTCACTACCGCTCGTGTAAACTTTATCTTGTTCGTCAATGGCAGCATACATCTCATCTGTAAAAACATCGAAAATTAGAAAAGTTCCTGGTATATTAAGTAATATTTTACTCTATATTCATTTAATTGTTTTATTCACTCCAAGTATACTACAATATTTATACACTATAAATACATATGAAGAATTATAAAATAAATTAAAAATATTACTAAAATAATCTATAGATCTTAATCTTAATGCAATCGAATTAAGCTAAAGAAGGTTTGCAAGAGACAAGCTTGCTGAAATAAAGTAATTAGGGATTTGCTATATTCTCATTTAATATGCGCAATAGTTTTGAACAATCATTAGAAATTCCTTTTTAAATTTAACTTACCAGAATCATCAGATACAGTCGCATAATGTGGGTCTGTTATAGGTCGCGAAGTTTGTCTTTGCTGTTGAGCGCTTTTTGTTTGTGCAAGTATATTAGCTAAAGGTTCTCTCACACTGATACTGGTATAACCCTCTGCAATCAATAATAAAAAAGAGTATAGACTTTATAAAAATATTTATAGATTTAAAAAAAATTTTTTTTAAAAGTAAATTTTTGCATACTTGAATCTTGAGAATCTCCACTAAAATGTTGCTGCTGAGGACTATTATTTTGTTGCGGAGGAGGTTGCGGAAGCGGAATTAAAATTGGCGGTGTCATGTATGGTAAGTCTTGATTAGCTTGAACACCACCTGAAATAGCAGATGCAGCTTGTATGTCTGGCACAGGTTGTTCCAAAAGAGAATTGTGCGAAGACGACCTGCGGCTTCTCGGAGGAGCGACAGGTAAAACTCCACTTGTTGATGTCGATGGTTTTGCCAAATCAACCACGTGACCACTATTGTTTCTGTGGAACAAGTCACAATATTTAATTGTCCGTTCTATAATTTCACTTTAGAAAAGAAAATCGATTGAATTTATTTACCTTGTGTGCTGAATGCTTTCAGTCTTTGGAACATTTTGAACTTGTGCATATGGATGTTCTTCTAAAAATGATATAAAAGAATTATTTCATAAATTATTATCATAAAATGAATTTATTTAGAGACATATACAATGGCATTGATTGTAATTTTTTCTTACCACTGCTTGCATATAAACTTGTTGTTTCATCTTGAGAGTTTTGTTGTGATATGCCTTGTTTATCCCTTTTATCCTTTCTATTTTCATCTAAAATGTAAAATACAATAAATAACAATTTTTCAGCTTTACTTAGATTAAAAATTTTATTTATTTTATTCTTACTTTTATCTTGGACAGTAGCATAGAGTTCTGATGGATCTCCTCCTATGTTTTCTGTCACTTCATAAATTACATCTCTTAGTTCATTTTCACATTCAACAGTTTTGTCCTTTGGAATATCTGGCAAACTCCTATTTGCAGTATTACTCCTGTTACAAAAATAAAAATTAATTATTAGTTTATGTTAAAATAATTTCTATAATCATAAAAGATTTAACTACTTTTAATATTGTCAACAATGTGCCTATTAATGTTACATTAATTTATAAGTTAGAGTTTTTATCTTTAAAATAAATATTTGTCATTAAAAGAATAATTTATGAATAAAGCTACACTTACTACGAAATAATTTGTAAGATATGATAGAAATTATGTTTTACTTTTTATATAATTTTATTTTCCTAAAATTATTAAATATTTACCATTTAAAATTTTTTGATAAAAACTCTCAATAAAAAAATCATTCAAATCCTGTAACTAAATTTAATTAAAAAATGTTAGTAATAAATATATATTAAAAAGGAGAGGAAACATCTACAATAGTAAACTGCAAAACATCCATATCCAGTAGAATAAAAAGCTGTAAAGAAACTTAATTAACAAAGCTCTTAAAAAATATTTAACTAAAATTGAATAATGTAACACCTATTAAATAATGTCTCTAAATTTAACAAAAAATTAAGAACAAAACAAATTTAATCATCAATATATGAAAAGCTATATTTAATAGGCATTTAATAAATTCAATCATTCTGCAACTAAACATGGTTCCACATGCAGCCATGCACTACTTTTGAGAAAGAAACCTTTTTCCTCCTCCATCAACTGTATCTGGTGGAATTGTTTGCACTGCTTCGGAAGACGTAGTAATCCTGCTGAATCCCTCACTGTCTGGATGAGTAATTGTTACCATACCAGCCAGTCCCAGAAACTCGCTCCTGTCATAATAGGGTCTTTGTTTAGGAAAACAAAATTTTTTTGATTTTAGGAATTGCAATCAATGCAAAGGTAATAATATACGAAAAGAAAATTTTCAAATTTAAATTAACTCTGTTTAATTTAAATTTTATTTAACTCAATAATTTAAATATTGATTATTGAATATTTTAAAATTTTTTAAATTCTTTTAGTCAATTGAAAAATTGTGATTGAAACAAGTTGAAAGAATTTGATTACAAGTAGCTATTTATATTTATTCTTATCTCAATATCCTGTGGTTTCTTAAAGCACCAGGAAATAAAACAAGAATGAAAACTTTATAACTAAAGAAATATACTTACTTATTGTCATTTCGCCGGCAGCTACAAATGCAGGCAACAATGAGACCAACAAAGGAGAACAAAGCTCCGACGGAGATGACCCAATAACACCAAGCATCTTCGTTAAACAATGGATATACCATGTTCCTGGATCAAATCTAAAATTTTGCCTCTTTGATGCCTGGTAGCTGTTATAGCTTGTCAACTTCCTCTCAGTTTAGGTCATTTTCACTTTGTCCTTACAGCCACCACAGATGTTCGATGTTGTCCTCCAAAAACATCAACCATCCCTTCCTTCCACTTTCCTGTCCAATTCATCTATGCACTTGCATGAACATAATACTCAAACGTCCACGCCCATATTTTTGTAAAAAAAACTGCAAAATCTAAGATAACAAGTCAAACGTCTGACTGGACTTGCTCAAGTTCAGATTGGCTTTACTTTCGAGAATCAAGCATCTTCGGCTTTTCCTGCTCTCGACTCGTGCATGATGTCAACAACAGCGAGAGAGCGTGAAGCACTGAGAGACGTATTGTAATCGCGCGGAACGTAACCTCAATTGATGAATCATACGCCTAGCAATTTACGACGGGAGAAGCGAAGTGTCAGGGAATCGCCTGCAGGCCCCCTCGATTCTCTCTCGCCGCATTTATGTAGCTCTCCGTGATGATAATAAATTCAGCGGCTAAACTTCGCGCCGCGCTCCTCTCGGATTAGGAGCTACGATAAACGAATTCCTGCCGTGCTTATATCCAGTCATTTTCAGAGTAATCTATATACATGTGTAATAACATACGTATGCAGTGAATGCACGAAAAAACACTGAATTTTTCTATAGCGTAAACGTACCGATTGGTTGAGTTTACGTATGTACGTTCATACTATGTGAAAATATATCTATATACATATATATATGTATACTTGGACTAATATATATATATCTATATATATGCATGCACTTGATTCTAACGTATTTTACTTGTATTTGATTAGAAATAGTATCCTACTTCTATATAAACAACTGAGTAATATACTTTTGCCCTTCTGGTTTCGTGTTTCGTTTCTGTTTCTGCCAAGCTGCGTGCAATGCATGCTATGGTCCTATGAACTATACTATAGTGTAGTGAAGTAAGCTAGTAGTTACGATTTGGAAGAGGTTAGATCCAAAACTATGTTTTACGAAAGTATCATTCTTTGTACACTGTTACACTTTCAAGATCAATATTTTTTGTCATTTATTTAATGTTGATTTAAACAACTTAAATTACAAAGGCATGTCGATAAAATAATCTTTGTCTTCTCTTAAACCTAAATGAGTTTTTCTACATAGCAAATAAGGTTATGTTTTGTAAAATGTGTTATTGTTTGTTTTTTAGATAAATACAAACATTCTTCAGTTCGAAATGAATGAGTAAATTTAAACATTTTTTTCACTTTCTGCTTTCATATGTTTCAACAAGTAAAAAAGAATTCACACTAAGGAGTAGTTAACAATTTTTATAATTTTTTTTAAAATGCTAGAATTTCAATAAGAAATTCCGTGAAATGGTTTTCGATTTTAAGTACAACAATGCAGTGCAACGAAAGTAAGAATCTTCACTAAAATGGTAAAAGGGTGTGAAAAAATTTTATCAATATTAACACAGAAAAAGAAGTTGAATGAAAGTACAGAAAGTGAAATCCGTGAAACTATGGATAAAGTACTCTGTAATGATACAGAAGTCAATAAAGATGAGGAGGATGCTGATCCTTTGCCAAAGGATTATGCAGAAGTAGAAAAAAGTGATAATGTAGTACTAAGAAGACCTAGCAACTCTAGTTGCTGGTGGTCTCCTGAAAATGAAGGAGAAAAACTTGATTCAAGGCAAAGATGGAGTTTTGGTTCAGATATATCTATTGAAGCACCGGAAAGCGTTCAAAACCGTTTATGTTGTTCTCCAGTAGATGAATTTGATTCTACTGTTAGTAGTGAAAATGAAGACTTAATAGTGAATAATACAGAGGATAGGGATGACCCTTACAAAAATTATGTTCAAGTATCTCCTGCATCTTCACCTATCTTTGATAATAAAGTTATGCATAGTATTGACAATAAAACTGGAGAGGAAAATCAGGATGTAGATACAGCTGATGATGAATTGATTGATTATTCAAAAAGATATACTACTGATAGTTCTATGTCAATGTTAGAAAATAAACATATTAATTCACCACGTATTAGGCAGCAAAGGAATATACTAGTAGTAAATACCGTGCCAAGACATGTGCCTGAAAAGAAACCAACATCTGTCAATAATAGATCTAAAGTTGACCTTTATGGTGATTATGCTGAAACAGATTTAGATCAACCAACTGATTATAGTTTACGTTACGCTGAAGAAGATACAGATGAAGAAGATAAAGAAAATCCTAGGCTTTATGTGAGTATACTGAACATTTTATTTTTTGTACTATTTGTCATTTTAATTTTGTAATTAAAAACATTTAATTGTTATAGTGCAATGGAGAACAAGAAGATTCAGTCAAAACATACTACACAGAAGGAACACCATATCAGACACCTTGTAATGTTTCTAATTCTACATCAATGTCAGACCTTTTGACTCTTGATGATATTAAAGAAGGAGAAGCAGCAGTTTATAAGAGGCAGATCTTAAAAGAACAAAAACAAGAAAAAGTTGTAAAATATTGTAAAAATAGGATAAGAAAAAAATGTATTTCTGAAGATTCAAAGTTTCCAGTTTTACAAGAAACAAGTGAAACAAATAATCAAAAAACATGCGAAGAAACACCAGTAAAATCTCATACACCTCCAAGAACTTCACCTATACCAAGTAATAAGGAAAAAGAAAATAAACTTGTAACATTTAATGTAGAAGAAATGTATGCTCAAGAAACTCCACTAATGTTTTCTCGAAGTAGCTCTCTAGACTCTCTTAGTGAGTTTGATCAACACTCAATTCAAGATGATCGCAGTTCTGTAATTAGTGATTTTAGTCATAGAACCAGTGGAGTTGTTTCTCCAAGTGAATTACCAGATTCACCAACTCAAACTGTACCACCAAGTCCAAATAGAGCAAAACAACAAAATTATCAATTAAAGTTGCAGCAAGCACAAAGAATGCCAATTAGGTAAGCTTTAATAACATAAAATACGTAATTTTATTCTTAATTTGCAGGAATTTTAAATAATATTTGGTTTTTTATTAAAAAGACCTGCTGTAAGAAGACCACCTGTTGAGCTTCAAGATGACAATAATAGTAAAGTATCACTGATTAAAAGTCCACCTGGAAGAAGCAAACAAACATTTAAAAATTCAAATCGAGCGACAGAAGCAAGCAGCGTATTCGAAGACGGTGTAGTTTCTTTCAAGGAAGAGTCAATGCCGAGCAGAGTACATTCAACGAGAGCAAGCAGTTTGAGTGCATTAACTATCGATGATGAAGGCGACGATGAAAGTATTAGCGGATGCAATAATCACGAAATTTTGAATAAAATTGCGTCAATAAAAATGCGAACAAATGGAATACATACTGAGCAGTCTCCACCCCCAGCACAGAAGCAATACCATAATGAACAATTCTCCCATAATCTCAATTACAGGGATAAATCACCTTGCCATTCACAACATAATAATTCATTGAACAGGCATCAAGGTAAAATTTGTAACTTTAATTATGCAATTTCTATAAAATATAATCTTTAATAATTATTAATAAAAAATTTAATTCTCAGGCTATATAAACAATTTTTTAATTATGTCACCAACTAAAAACAAAGAAGAAAATTGTTTCATCAACATTATAGAAGATAATAACGATTACACGTGCAATTTTGTACATAAAGAAATGCAAAACAATAGGTACAGAGAATCACTTAAAGATCCTTGGTATGAGGAACATAAAAAGAAAGAAAGCCGACATCACCCCGATAGATCTTTATCTAGGAGTCCCATTTTTAAAATCTCCCATTCTTCTCAAAAAATAGACGATGAGACTGTACCTATGGATACAATTAGGACCTATTGCACAGAAGACACACCTACATTCATTTCTCCTTTTGGTTCACAATCAAATTTATCCGCTTTGTCTGCCCTCAGCATTTCCGACGAAAACATTAGCTACAATCCTAATTATCAAGAAGAACAGGCAAGATCTTATTACGAAGAAGAAGGATCCAGCAGCCGGGTCGATGCTTACGACACAGATACAAGCACCGATTTTCCCGAAGACGAAGAAAAAGTCTACGACGACGAGGAAGACGAGCTGTTGAACACCAGAAGGAGAATAGACGTTTCACCTTTCGACTCGCAATTAAATCTTGCTAATTTTTCTCTGCTGTGCATCGAAGAAGAGGAGGAAGAGGATAGAGAAGAAGAGGAGGAAGCAAGCAATGAGACTGATAAATCAGCTAGGGATGACTCTTATTCCGAAGACGTTGATTTCTATAAGATGCGCAATCCTCGAATACTTTGATAAGAATCGTAAATTTCTTAAGGAGTATCTGGAACGGGAAATGTTGTCGTTAACAAATCCCCAATACTTATAGCGCTAATTTTGTTGCCAATTTAAAAAAAATTTTACGTTGTAAGAACTTTGCTCTTATTGTAAAAAGAATAATGAATTTTACAATAAAATAAATCTAATTTTTATATGTACTTCAAGAGTTTGATTTTATTTTTTTATCCAAACTCCTTTATTAAAAATTATAAAGCATTTCATAGAAACGAATTCATTTATTTAAAACAGTTCGTTTCAATGAAAACGACAATATTAATTAAATTAAATAAATTAAAACGAAGTAATTAAAAGCTTGGATTTAAATAATATTTTAATTGAAAATACTGAAAATTCCCGAGTTTAAATGGAAAAACCGCGTCGATCATGTGATTCGCTTAAAGTCACATCTACATTACGCTCAGCGCTCGTAACGATAAAGCCAATCAAATTAAAGAAAGAAAAAAACGGCACACACTCTTTGGGGCCCATCCGCGTGCGCCAAACGGAGCCGAGCAAGAGAGGGAGAGAGAACGCGCGTCAGACAGATACGTCAGAGACGTCGTCGAGTGAGTAGGTGCAGAGCACACGAGTCTCCACGGCTCCTCCTGCGGACGCATTAGTGTTGTGCGCGCGGCCAGCCACGTCTTCTTTGACGGCGCCGCCTCCCCGTACCGCATTATCGCGAGTGATTGCGCGAAAACAGCAATATTAAAAAGTTCTGTGCCTGCGACAGGAATCGGGCGGCCTACACGCTCAAACATGGCGAGATCGCAGAACAGCTGATCCCCTCGTACGCCACTGCAGTGTAGAGGAGCAGCGGAGTATACAGTGCAGCCTGTCTGCTCTGGCTCTGGTTGGTGTGTAAACGACTAGCCGAAAAATCCCTCAATGCCGCGAAGCTGGGACGCTTCGAGAAATGCGGCGTCATCGCCCTTGACCTTCCTCGGCTAATTCACTACATGTAGCGCTCGCGAGCAGCTTTTTTTGCATATACATCGCATTTGCCTTTTTGATGACAAAAAGAGGAGAGCCGATGTGCCGTCGCCGTACGCGCACTGATAAAAAGCAAAAAGAGGAGGACGGAGCCTGAAAAAAAATGCTAGGTCGACTGCTGAATTTGAAGACTTAGGGTTTCATTTTCGCCTTGAGGAAAAGAGGAGCCTGTCGCAGTCTGCTGGCGATGGCTAGTCGTTTTTCCTCGTTCCAATGGAAGAGTGACTCCTGCGATTGACATCAAGTGTTACATATCATTGGCCGTCTTCTTTGGGTGAGCAAAGATGACCCTGCCAGTGGGTCGTAAGCGCAGCTCCTCTGTCAGCTTCACTCGTGCCAAGGATGAGAATAACGATGCAGACACTGACGAAATTCACATCTCTCTGGCTCCTTATATCCAAACCTACTTGGCGCATAGTACCCATGGTTTGGGATGCTGTGGTATCGGATTACCTGTGCCCTTTGAGAGAGCTGCACCTAGATCTTGGTGGAATCCCAAATTTGATTCTGAAATTTTGGAAGGACAGTATAAATGCAGTTCATTTCCACAAATTAGATTACGTTTCAGGTACTTTGCAATTTATTAATTCTTACAAAATTTATATTAAGCTTTGAAATGGATTAATAAATAAACTTTTTCATATAATAAATTTACAGCAAATCATTACATTGGAAAAATATAATTATAAATAACGTTTTTACAGGTATGCCCTCATCTACATTCTTCTCATATCAGTTTCATGGCTGGCTTACTTTGTGATTCTTGGAGTTGAAAACAACAGTGAATTTTGGCCAGCTATAGCAATTATTTTCAGTACTGTCGGTGTAATAGTCTCAGCTATTCTTTACCTCACTCACACAGATCACTATAGAACTTTTGTCTTGCCTGTATCTGTGGGAGTTGCCTTGATGCTTTGTTTTTTATCAATACTGTTTCTGGTCTTTGTTCCACCTTACACAGATGGTTTGACTTTGGTAAGTCCGTAAGAATTTCATTTTTTTAAAAGTGAATGAATGACTTAAAGTAAATCATTTTACTTGCACTTTTTATTTGCTACTAAATAAATTTTAATATGTTTTACAATTTATTATTTATAAATTGTAATAATCCTAATTCATTTTAATTAGAAACATTAAACAATTAATATCATAAATTAAATTAAATAATATGATACATATAAATTTCTTATTTATTTTCAGGTTGGACACTTTGCTTTATGCTCAGAAATTTTGCTGCTAATATACACAGTCTTGCCAATGCCTCTATATGCATGCGTGTTGATTTGCACATTATATTCAGTTCTCTTTGAATTTCTCACTGCCTATTTGTACGGCTCAGAGAATGCTAGACATAAATTCTTTGAACGGGAAGCTACAATACCAAGTGCCGCGACACATCCATTCACTGAAGATAGTAGTTCCATAGCTGCTCCAGGAAGTATAGCTTCAAGCAATTCAGGCAGCTTATTGAGGCTAAAAAGGGTCCTAAATGAAACAAGTATTATCGTTAACAATACGGCCAGTAAAATACCAGGAGTTTTACCATTAGTTGCGTCAAATATGAACACCAATAATTTACTTAATGCTAGCGAAAATTTCAATCTACTGTTAAGTCCACAGGATGATATCGATTTTTCAACAACTTTAAGTATTCGTATTCTAATGCAGATATGCATTCATTTAATTGGTATGCACATACTTATAATGACTTTTGTAAGGATGCGCGGTACTTTTATGAAAGTCGGCCAATCTTTACTTGTACGCCGACAACTAGAGATGGAAAAGCAGTTAAAAGAAAAAATGATCCACTCCGTAATGCCGCCGAAAGTTGCAGATTGGCTTATGGAAGAGAGCGAAAGGGAAAGAGAAAGAGAAGATTCATTGAAAAAGGGCTCAATACCGTCCAACAACACTGACATCCGTTCACTTTTCCGTCCATTTAATATGCATTCAATGGACGATGTTAGTATATTATTTGCGGATATTGTAGGATTTACTAAAATGAGTAGCAACAAGACAGCAGAAGAATTGGTTGGAATACTAAATGATTTATTTGAAAGATTCGATGAATTATGCGAACAGAACGGATGTGAGAAGATTTCAACTTTAGGAGATTGTTATTATTGCGTTAGTGGTTGTCCAGAGCCTAGACCTGATCATGCCAAATGTTGTGTAGAAATGGGATTAGGTATGTTATTCTATATTACAAAACCATAAATTCTATCTTAATTGCAATGCTTTTTTCACAAACATCACATTTTAATATCTATTCAATTATAAGTTTTGTAATATAAATCATTTTTAAGTATCAGTATCAGAAATAATTTTAATTATGTAAACTCCAGTGAAAAAAGTACTGTAAGTTGTATGTCATTTTATGAATGGTAATATATTATTTTTAAAATTACGAAAAACCTTGATTTGATATATGGGACGTCCGTCAAAGTGACGCAAGAATCCATCACTTTTATTTAAATTTACGTAAAAAATTTAACAAAGTTTCTAAAATTAGAAATTATGTTAAGAATAATATTAGTAAAAAAGTGTAGTTTCATTAATTTATTTTATAATATGTAAACAAATTTTAAATTAAAAAGATATTGATAAATTAAAAATTTGTATTAAATAAGATGCTATTATTATATGTAGAAAAATCGACTCTTCGCGTAAATTTTATTTTGAAAGCCTCTCAAAAGAATTGTCAGTTAGTATTTCCAACGACTACTTAAATAATGTTTCGAAAGCGTCCGATAAGCAGATTTGCTTTAGCTCTGTTTACACTACAAATCCGTTTCTTTGTTTTATTGCATTTGAACCTGAAGCAAACTCTGTTGGTTTTACAGCAATGATCGAAGCCATAAAACAGTTTGACATTGAAAGGAGAGAAGGAGTGAATATGCGCGTTGGCGTTCACACCGGTACGGTTTTGTGTGGAATCGTCGGTACTAAGAGATTTAAATTCGATGTCTGGTCCAACGATGTCACGTTGGCCAACAAACTGGAGAGCACTGGAAAGCCGGGCAGAGTTCATTTGAGCGAGAAAACGCTGAGTTTTCTTAACGATCAGTATCTTACAGAAGATGGAGAGCCCGTTAATGGTAATTCATGATAGATGATTGTTTTTAATATAACTTAATGTAACTTATAAGTGAGAATAGGGCATGAAAAGTATTGCAAATCTTTCATTTATTAGGTATCAAGACGTACTTTATCAAGACTCGGAAAGCCGATTTTATGTCTCAATTCATCAACAACGTTACTGCGCCAATGAATATTTCACCTATTCTTCATGCTCGCAATCGACTTGGTTCGTGCAGCAGTCAAATGAAGGCTCGACCTCACTATCTTCACATGGTTACCAATGCAAGTAGCTATCGCATGAAGGCTAATTCGCTGCCTAGTATTCTCGACTCGGACAACGACGCGGACAACGACGGAGACGATAAAGAAGATGCCAATAAGTCACCTACTTCTACAGCGAGCTACGGGAAGAAAAAAAGCGGTCGTAGCAGACCTTGGAGGTATCTACAACGCCAAAGAACGACCGAAGAGATGTCACCGCTCGAAATCGAGGCTAAAAAGAGCGTTATCGTTCCGGAGGCAAATCAAGGGCTTTTGGCTGCTGCTGGAGCTGTCGAAAGCAACGGATTACAAAAGGTTTAATTTCCTGTTAATAGGTTTTTTACCGTTGATTTTAGATTGAAAATTCTTTACAGGCTACTTGCGATAATGGCGTGGAAATGGACCCCAATCCAATGCCTTCCAGCCCGTTACTTCCTGGACAGGACACATTAAGTCACGCATCGTCGATATGCAGCAGAAAAGATTCTGGAATCCGTAGTAACAGCAGACGTAGCAGCATACAACAACAGGTATTTTGTACAGCTGGATTTATTAACTGCATTTGAATTTGTTAATACATTTTTATATTATGTTGATCAGCTATTCCTGATGAACGGAATGGCTCAAGGTGATTTGTTGGGACCAAGAGTGAGTGGGTACTATACTTCAAGTTCAACGCTTAATTCTACACACGAACCTTCATCTTCTGTTCCGCCATATCCATTTCCTCCTGCTGTAACTGATACGTTCGGTGCATGTTTCCATAAGCTCAGAAAACAATCAGACTTACAGTTAATTAGGTAAGCTTTAAAAATGGTTAAAAAATAATTTATACGATTTGTTTATATAATCTTAATTTCTCACAAATTCATTCATTTCATAAAAAAGACACAAAACATAAAAAATAGTGCACAAAATATATTCCAATAGAACTCTCTTAATATAAGTATAACTAAAAATTTTTATTTCGTAGATGTGTACAAGATAATGTGTCGTCACAAGGCTCGTACTTCGTCAAACCACCTCTATCCAGTGTCACACTTTTTTTCAAAAATGAAGAAATGGAAAAAGAATATCGTGAAAACGCTCACAAAGCTTCTGAAGGCATCGGAGGCAATCCACCGACACTGGCCACTTCTCGATTTAATACCTACTTCGATATTCTGATCTCAGCCCTTGTTTATACGGCCATAACAATATCATTGTTCCTTCTTTGTGAACCTACTATTCATTACCTTGCTTTCTTCGGTGTAGCTACTCTTATTCAAACATTTGCGGTTACTTTGTGCATTCGTCAATTATTCGATCCAAGGTATATATTTTTTTGTATTAAAATTTAATTCATAATTTGAGTAAGTATTATTAAAACAAATTTAATCCTTTTACAGCGCAATGCACGTCACCTTCGCCCACCGTATCTTCAAATTTTTTTCAAAATGGTATCCATGGCACGTTTGTGGTGCTTTTCTCGTTGGCCTGCCAATTGTCTCGATTCTTTTAAATTTCACATGCAACAGTTTCCGTTCAAGCCTCACCCATTTTGAATATTACTACAGCTACCTCGTGATTGTTGGACTAGTACATTTCTGCAATTTTACTCAGCTCAACTGTTGGATGAAGAACACTCTTGTAACTGTTGCTGGAATTTTCTTTATTTGTTTAGTTATGACCCACGTTACCTCTTACAATCAGCAAATCGTTACACTACAGCCAAATTTATCCAAGGAACTTAATATAAAATCAGGTAAAATTAAATAACACTGTTTTATAAATAAAAATGGCAATAATCTTTTTACTATTACTTATGATTATCGAAGAGCCGATTAGCTTAGAATTGCCAGTCTCGGAAAATTTTGATGCTCAAAATTTAAATCTTAAAGAACTTTAGCTTAAGTCTAATTCAAAGAAAAAAAATTTTTATAACATATATTTAAAGGTTTAGAAAAATTAAATAACGTGTAATCAGCTTTTGGAAATGTGTGAAAAGACAGTGAGAAAACATTGAGAATTTAATTTATAAAATATTAAGGGTATGAAAATATTGCAATTATTTAACAAGTTTTTATTAAAACAGGTAACAACGATTCTTTACCAATTGATCGTCCATTATTTCCCATATTTCCATTTAATTCTGGAAATATTACGACTACAAACCTATTGAAGGAAACACCATTGAATATTGTTGGTGCAAGCAGCGAAGTGACTGTAAGAGCTTTGAATATCCAGAGAGCTCGAAAATACAATGAGCGACTTTATAGTTCAGAAATCTTTCTTGACTTTGCGTTGCTGTTATTACTTGTTTGGTTTTTGAATCGTGAATTCGAAATTAGCTACAGATTAAGTTTTCATGGAAATGCTGTTGCTGCACGTGACAAAAGTCGTGTCCAATCTATGAAGAACCAGGCCGACTGGTTACTACACAATATTATACCTAAATATGTGGCCGATCAACTCAAGACCACTGCCAAGTATTCACAAAATCACAAATTGGTCGGCATAATATTCGCCAGTATCGTGAATTTCAATGAGCTCTACGATGAATCCTACCTTGGAGGTAAAGAATATTTAAGAGTATTGAATGAATTAATAGGCGACTTTGATGAATTGCTTGAAAAGCAAGAGTACGCGAATGTTGAGAAGATTAAGACGATTGGAAGTACTTTCATGGCTGCAAGCGGTTTAAATCCCCAGGTAAAACAAGTTAAAATTTAAAATTTTTTACAAATTATGTGAATGGATGCTTTTATCAATAGTAGATTTGAACATCGCATAAGTGATATAAATAATAAATTAAAAGTTCCAAGCAGAAAGCCCCTGCCTTAGGCACTAGAAATAATTTACTCTGTTTTATTTAATGTTTATTTGAACCACTTGTTCTGAAATCTGTCACCTGCTTGAACACAGTTAAAAATATTCACAACTTTACTATTATGTCAATATTTTATTATGTACAGGCACTTTAAAATTTCTTTTAATCGTACACGTACTGTTCTTGACAGATATACAAGTATTATATCATTACACTCTTCGTAATTTTCAGGTTAGACAGCAAAGTGAACACGAACATACACATTTGTACGAACTGCTAGATTTTGCAATAGCTATGCATAAGGTTATCTACGATTTCAATCAAGATCTCCTTGGATTTAAACTTATTTTACGAGTTGGTTTCAATTTTGGTGACGTGACTGCTGGTGTTATAGGAGCTACTAAACTCTATTACGACATATGGGGTGATGCTGTCAATATTGCATCGAGAATGGACTCTACCGGTGTTGCCGGAGAGATTCAATTTGCTAGTAATTGTCTCAACGTAATTTCTGAGAGGTACCATTACGAGCCTCGAGGACAAGTTTATGTTAAGGGCAAGGATAACATGAACGTATTTCTCTTAAAGGGTAAAAAGAGCTGAAAAGTCTACATTGTATGCATTGTTTTTTTTTTTTTTCATGAAATTGGTGATTGATCGGTCTTTAAAGATAAGTCCGTGAATGAATGAAAGATGTCGTTGAGCTGCACGGAATGAATGCAATCAACCGCGAGGCACATGGATAGAATCTGTCATATTTGAAAATTTGATATTTTTAGGAAAATTGGTAATTAATTAGATATTTTTAAATTTGAGATTTATATGAAAAATTTACTCTGCTTATTACTTAAAAAGAGCACTATTTATCGGAGCTTCATAAAATTTTTTTATATATTGTAGTGCATTGTGAAATAATCAAGTATTTATCTTAGTATCTAAACGATTAATATTTTTCTCTATATATTAATAGAGTAAAAATAAATTTATAAATTGAATATTTAGATAAATAAACCTGTTAAATACTTACAGTAAATTTTATAAAATAGTAAATAAAATAATTTTGTTAATTTTTAAAAGATATTAAATAAAAGAAATACTATACAAAAGAGATTAAATAATTCATGTATAGACGACTGATACTTTTGAAACAAATAAATCTATTTGTTCCTTTTTAAATGATTGTTAGTGCAAATGATTCAATTTTAACTCGATATAACTACTGTGATAATTAACTTTTAAATTCGATACGTTTTAATTGTTTTTTTATTTACCAGAATTTTCTAGTTCAAATATCAAATTTTCAATCTATAAACTTGAGTAGAAATACAAACGGCCAAAACTTTTTCTCGCTATTATATGTAAAAGAAATCAGTCAAATTCTAAATTAATTGGCTCAAAGTGCAGTAAAACAAATACACGTTCGATTGTGATATGCGCACGCCTTATATTATGCCTCGTTGACTGCTCGAAAATGAAACTCCGTTAAATGTGAGAAAAATATTTATTCCATATATTGTATTTTTGTAAATAAGGATCGGCTAAAAGCATGAAAATAATGCAAAAGTAGCCGATAAAAGAGAATTTATTATGAATATATGTATACAATTATAATGCACATCATGATGTTAAAATACAAAATTCATAGATGCTTTTTGAGAGCCTCGCGATCACGGTTTTTACTTTTAATCGTCATTTTAAAACAGATTATATATTACATTGTAATTTGTATTAAAGAATTTTATCAATAAATTTGCGGAAGTTACCGACGACCATAAAAAAAGATAAGTAAAGTCGGTTAGTTTTTAGTTACGGAATAAACGTAATTAACGGATATTTACATTCGTCGAAACAGGTTTAATTTAGTCGAGATCCACGAGTAGTAAATAAGATATTTTCAAAACAATTAATTATTAAATGAATTATTATTATTATTATTGATTATAATTGAATTAAAAAAGCTGAGTCTTCATTTATTAAAATTTGAGATAAATTATTTAGAAATCCAGAAACGACTCCATTTATAAAACTTTTATATTTTTTATAAAGAAATTATTACCAAAGACATTTAATGAATTTTTTATTTATGTCTCAAAATTTAATACAATATTGATCCTATAACTTCTTTACATTTTTTGTACGTATTTAAGATAAGAAATGACAAAAGTGATAATTAAGGAATGTGCCGAAAACAAATGTCGATTGCAAAAAAAACGAAGAAGACTAACATAATGTCTGTTTTTTTGCAATAAAAATTTAATAAGAAAATACGGAAACAAAAACATCAGATTCATTTAGAATATTCTGAATAATATTAAGATTTATGCATCAAATGTATATAACTTTAATTATTAGTAAATAATGCTTATTTCTTATGATGTAGTAAATGCTACTCTTGGATCTTTGAAAAACTTTACAATTAACCAACTATAATATTGTCTTCCGTGGCGCTGCTACCTTACACGTATGATGAAATGTTTTATTAGCTTTTGTGCAGAATAATGTTGACACATATAATGCCTCAGTGCAATGTGAAAGAGTATATGAAACTCGTTGCATGCACGAGTCTGAAAAGAGTTTTCTTTTATTTTGTGACTCTGTACAGTGATTGCAAATTTCTTGCCGTGTGAATCTCTCATTAAGACATAACTTATATATTATTAGCTCGAAAAGGGCAAATTTTATTACCATGCATTTTAAACTTGCATATGTGCGTACTGTGGCAAAAAGTTTTTTTTATTATATATTAGAATAAAATGGTTTTTCTAGATTTTTATAAAATTTAATTTTACATATCGTCTATTATTTTGTTCGTTGATTTTTTGATCAAATATCAGCCCAGGTATGGCAATCTTTCCTTGATTGACGGTACCAATGAAGGGCTACGCTGTTCAAAACTTCTATCATTGCATTGAATAAATCGTCATCCGATAACTGCGTCAAGCTCGACGAAGGCATGGATACTCTAAATGTATGGCTGTCTCCATCCAGATATCTTTGATTGAAGTTATCTTGAAACGTGACACTAATTCTGTTTTGTCTACGGTCTGCACTTTATGGAGTACAGTCCACTTTCGCATGTAGTAGCTTGTCTCTCATATATGCAGTTAGTTAATATCTGTCTCAAAATTTTAAGATGGTAATTTAAATTCGAGGAATTTCCTCTATGTTCGATATTTAGCTGCTAATTATTTTAGAAGCAAGCAAATGAGGTATGTATATAGAATTGGCAGGATCAACAAGTAGAATTGGAGTAAGAAGGACAAGCTATGCATTTACTCAAAGTTTTAATAATTATTAATATTAAAAACTTTTTAGCCGCAAGCATATATATTTTTTAACTCGAATGTTGAATCTCCGTTGTATATTGATGAGATAATGTAATCAACTTTTTAATGAGAAAAAAATGGCTGAAGAAATAGGTAAATTAAAAAAGAAAACAATATATCATTTTATACATAGACGAAATAAAAAAGACTGTCATGAGACTAGTTTAAAGCGAAGAATGTAATTTTTTTACGTATCTTTGCTTTCGTCCGTCAGAGTGTTAAAATTCCAGAAAAGGAACACTCAATTTTTACACCAATGATGTGAATAGGTGTGTGCGCATTCAATTTTTTTATAAGAAGAAAGGAGACAAAGAAAGAAAATCATATTTATCAATGGTTTATTGGCTTTGAAGCTTTTACAGCTGTTAAGTCAAATTATTCTTACTATATACATATTATATTATATGTTAATTATTGTACATGAAACTTCACCTGAAGTGATTGGAAAAAAATAAAATGAGAGTATCTGTGTAATTACGTCAATGTATATATTATTATTAATCGCAAAGAAAGAATATTCTACGTTGTGAAAAGTGTTATAAAGTAAATTCTCGTATATAAATTTTTAAAAAATCTAATGAATTATGTAAAAAGGAATTATTATTATATGTACGTGTGCGCGAAAATATGTGAAAACGAATGAGAAAAACCAGTGTGTATACATATCTCCGATTGTTATTGTCAATGCATTTATTTATTATAATCTTATACAATACAAAATTTGAAAACGTTTTGTATGTAAAATTATTGCAGTTGACAGTTTGCAGCACGATTATAGCAAATATCAAATTTCATATTAAGTAGTAAAAGTGGTTAAGTTCTTAAGCCACTTTTTGTGCATTAGTTCAAAAAGAAAGTTTTTTTTGCAATTTCTCATTTAAAACTTGAAAGATGATTTACGTCGGATAAGAATGGTTTCATAATTGTATTAAATGAGAAAACATTAATTGTTATGTTTGTTATTTGCGAGAGGAAGTGGATTTGATCTTTTATAGCAAGTTGTAAATGCAAAGAATTTATCTTAATTTACATTCGAACAATAAAAAACATTTCAATCAAACTTAAATTTTTATTGTAATTAACACTAAACATTTTCAAAACTTTAATAGTTAAGGTATAAAATTCTTATGTTTCTGCGTTTTTATATACGACCCTTTTACTATTTACAAATTCACAGAATGAAAAGAAATATTTATGGAAATATTTTTGAAATCGGAACTTTAGAAAAGAAGCCTTGGTTCACGAATTCTGTCAATCGAGAATCAGAAAGTTTCTGAAGGAGTGGCTCTCCTACTTTCAAGAACATCTGCCAGTATTGATTGACAAAGATCAGAGCTGCATCGTCTGAAAAAATAAAATAAAGTAGTTTATACCTAATAGTCTGATTTTATTTATAATTATAACGTACGCCCTGCATAATTTTTTAAGTAAGTGACATTTTGAACTTACTGAGCATTTTGTTGCCATTAAAAAGATCGCTGAAGTACATTTTTGTTCCTTCGGCAACAAATTTTCCTACACGGAAGTGCTCCACAATCCACCTGTCATTTTCGACTCGTCCTTCTAAAGTCCAAGTGGCTTTCAAACCGGTCATGCTAATATTGAAATGTCCTATAGCAAAATTAAAGCTTTATCTCATTTAAATCTTTGTTTTCATAAAGTATTTTTGTTTAGTTCAACAAGCTATGGCGAATACTACAACTACGTATATTGCGCTTGTTTATAAGAGGCACTTGCGGGGATATTTTTAGACATCTCAGTCAAATTTATATTTATATAACATTTAATTCCATACCTTTTCCACCGATCTCGAAAGAATCAATTTTTCCTTTGATTTTGTAGTCACACTCGACAAACATTTTTGGGACTTCCAGGTCCAATTCAAGAGTGATACGATCCTCGTTGATTTCTGGCCTTACGGCTAAGAATTTGGTCTTGGCTAAGCCATAAGCTTTTAAGTTGCGCGTCGTCGTAGTGCCAATAAAGTGTTCTGTGTCGCTACGATCTTCTTCAAATTTTCTTTCCCAGGGATCGATAGAAGGAAAGTCCAGCTCCGGAATTCCTGTTTATAATTTATTAAATTTTAAATGTGAAAATCAAGATTACTCGTTATTTTTTCCTGGATGTACGAAGTAACTATTATTTATAAAAAGCTTTAAATTCAAAGAAATAAAGAAAAAATACTCTACCTTGTACTTACCCTTAACAAAGGTCATCCATGATTCTTGAATTGCATTTTGAAGACAAGAACTGTAGTCATCCTCATTCCGCTGACAAACTTTCACGCTTTGAGCTAACAAAAAGATTCACGTAAAAATTTTTTGAAATGTTTACTTATTTAAAATGATTAAAAAAACTTACGTAAAGCATTATCCTTTAAGGTTGCACCAAATGTATCGACTACAAGTAGAGCGCAGAAAAGAACGCAAGTTTGCAACGGCGACATGGCTTAAAGTACTGCTTATAGTGTTGTTCAAAACTGATTTTTCTCATCAATGGCACAGCCTCTTCTTATATTATCCTTAGTTGATGACGATGTAAGATTCAAGGTAGGAAGGGGGGATCGTCATAAAAAATTGCATATCATCATGGAAATACTCGGATTCAGAGCTGCTTTAGCGATGGAAAGTTTTTATGCCAACGTCAATTAATTGTTAACCGAAATGTTGTATAAAAAACAGATACACTTTTCTTTAATTTTTTGAATGTCTAAACTTTAAAAGAAAAAGTAATCTATGTTTTAAATCTCGATCAAAATATTTGGTAAACGAAATTAAAAAATCCATCAGGTTTTCAAATAATTTTTCTTTAAAACACCTCTGTTTTTTCAGGTCGAAACAAAATTATTTGTTAGGCCTAAATAAAAAGGTATTGGGAACACGTGCAATTAACACGTGCATTCGTTAATTATTGTGTTGACCTTTGTTTGAATGAATACCTGCGCGATATCTTTTTTTTTTAATGATGATCAAGCTATTTCCCCAAGATTGACTTTTTAACTAGGAAATATTTTTTTTTTCCAATTAGTCGTTAACCGTCAGTCAACTTTCATAGGGGATTGATAGTTCATTAAACGAAAAAACTTATTTAGATTCAAGATGTCAAGATATTGAGCGGAAGCTATGATTTATTTGTGAAAAATAAATCTTTTATAGGGAATTGATAGGCTGTTAAACGAAAAACTTATTTATACTTTCGATATTAAGCTATATTTATATAGTTTAAAAATTAAAATAAAAGCAACTCAAAAATCGTACAATAATTTTGGACTAAACGTGAAAGGGAGTCTTCATCGGAGCGAATGGAAGGGAATAAATAAGTACAAGAACAGAGTATTTTGAATGTTTCTATATTTTCTATGACTGTCGATCCTGCTAAGGTATGTGTAATGTACACACTAGAAGTTTTGGTCTCTTATTCGGGGGGAGGATATGAATGTTATTTGCGCCAGGAATCGAACAATCAACGCACGAGGAAAGTCTGGAACGCAAATGTATAATGCACCTTACTAAAAATATACATATTTACAAACATTCTAGTTATTCAGGATGCTCTGTATTAGTTCATTCTTTCCAGTACATTTTTTTTTATTTTTTTATTTTTTTTTTTTTTGTTTTGTTTTTACATAATCGCATAGTTGGACTTAGCACTCGAACCTCTCCGCGTCATGTTAATTTACAGAAGAAACGTTTCGTGTGTATCGCGCCTTTGTTACAATTCTCTTTTCTATTACGCTTGTCGATTAGCCGATTGCAGTCTGAGGGTTAGAATATACTCTTTCTTTTTGAGTAAATTATATTTATTTTCAGTAAGCGAGCATCGGGTGGATTTTCTTAAACGCGCCACTCAATGAAAGGTGATTCGGTGATGTCGAAATCAGAGGTAACTCTTACGAAAACTCGCTCAAAGAAGAGAACATTGTCAATTATTCGAAATGCTGAGTCCATTTAATCGAAACAAACGCTTCGCGTATACAAAGCTATCGCATTAAATCGGTATTGCTTATTTGGTTTCTTCATTATTTTTTTTCTTTTTTTCTTTTTTTAAGACATTTCAGTTTTTATAGCCACGCTTTTATCAAACTGATCTTCCTTAGCTATTTACACGACACCTTTGCCTTTTGTTGCAATGTAAGTACGCTATGTAGATCCAAAAGAAGTACAAAATTTCGAGACCTTTTTCAAGTTACGTACACGAATATATAACATCTAGACGAAAATCAAAAGACACTTTATCCACTGAATTATTATAAATGATCAAAACCACGTTTACGTTATCTTAATTTGTAAACTGAAAGTATAACAGATAACTCGTCGCTTCTCCGACTGCCTTTTTCAAAATGCAGCGCTTCCGCTGTTCCGAATTCCCGTTTGACGGTACAAGAACGATTAGCTCGGCAATTCCCTTTCAAAAAGAACTCTGCTTTTGCTGCGATGCGCGCGAAGAAACATTGGCTCCTTATTACAGCATTACCAAAAAACTCGATCCTATCAAAGTTGTATTGTCTCGGCTTATGTTTTCGCTACTTGCTAATTTAAAGGACCTCTGTTTTTTTAATCGGGAAAATGAAGACGGGCAAAAGCGGACGTACGAGAGTGATTACAGGTGCGAATTACATGAATCTCTGCCGGATTTTGCAGTTCTCGGAATTTATAGTTGGACGCTTGGCGACAACTGCGAGTTTATTCAATAACATTTAGGACTTCTCGAACGAGCGAAGCGACAGTTTTTCTGCTTTTCTTTACCGATCGGTCCTGCTGATTTTAAGTCATTTATTAACGACTCGCTCTCGCTTCACTGACTCTTGGGTTAAGGATTATTTTTTAAAGTATAACATTGCTCTTGGCTGGGTTTCTTTTTACATCTTACTCGATGCGCTCGAATACACAATGCAATTCCAATAATAATTATGCGTTAATTAATGCTTCTTTAAATAATCTTTTTTTTTTTTCATCGTAACAGTCTATATTTTTATTACCTTTGTACACAATTTAATATATTTCACCCAACAGTAAATACCTTTTAACGAAACGAACGGGTACGAAACGAATTCACGAACACTAGCATAAAGTGAGATTTTATTCTTTTAGTATATGCGTTTTAATAATCGATGCATGGCAAAACACAAAACACGTAAAACTCGAATCCAATAAATCATCTTAGCTAAATATTCTCTCGCCCGATCAACTAGATGAACGCTAATAAATAAATCGTAAAAAAGAAATTGTCTCTTAATCAATCGAAACTTTTTCCTGTGATAAACCTGCATCACCTTATCAGGTGGAATTCTCCAAAGTAAACGTACAGCTCGAAAAGCTCACTTTATCCTATACAATACGAAGGAAAAACCGCGGTAATCCAGCAACGCAAAGACGAGTGCATCGGGGCGTGGGTCGTACGCAGTGAGGGGGGGTGAATTTCGCGCGTTCACACCCAGGGTAAGCAAGCGTAGGGGGCGCAGCCGTCGTGGACGAAGGGTAGAGAGTGCCTGCCTCTGTGTCAGTGGTGCCTGGGGTGCTGCTCCTGGACCTGGGAGCCCCGACGCGCCGGCGGCGGCGGCTGATGCTGCTGCTGTTGGCCCATATTCAGCGGCCGGATGTTGGACGGCCTCTGCAGCTGTTGCTGCTGCTGCTGCTGGTGTTGCTGATGCTGACGCTGGGAGGATTTTTGCTTGGACTGGTCGATGCCCGTAGCCACGTACGAGAATAAACACAGCACCGAGTAGCAGATCTGATCCGCCTGGAAGATATACGGAGAGAGGCGTTAGAGGCGCGGGCAATTGCCGGCTGGCTTAGGAGCTTGCTGGATGCAGGTTGCAGTGTCGTGGGGGTTAGTGCAGCTTTCGACTGGAGCTTTAGCGGGCGCTCGATTATAATTTCTTTTTTTTTTTTTTTCACATGCGGTTGATTGAAGAAGGGTGCCGGCGCGCGAAATGGAATTGACTTTTGGAATGTACTTCTAGCGGTTTTTCGAGGACACCCTTCTTTCTTCAACTTCAATCAAATATCAAATTCTAGTCAAACAGTGTTAATCGTAAAAATGTAATAACTTAAGAAACGGGCAGAACTTTCCAAGTTAAAAGATCGTTTTTTTATTTCAATCTAGCAATCGCTTTACCATGCAAAAAAACTATACTCTCCCGAAAAATTTCTCAATCCACGATCCCAAACGAATTTTTTATCCAATTCCTCTTACATCCAACATCTCCGGTGCATTGTTTACAAGTGCAGTACTTCATGCTACACTACAATCCAAGCACAACAAGTCAATAAAAAAAAAAAAAAAAAGAAGAAGAAAGAAAAAAAAGACGAGAATAAAAAAAGTTATATCGAAACGAAGAGAGAATCTTTAGTAAGAGAAACCAAGGAGAAACTTACACTGCGCGACGGCGCAAAAGTAAAGGAAAAGAAAACAGTGACATCATGCAGAAATTTTGCTATCGGGCTGTTCTACAAGGCGAGCCTTCGTTTCTAGTTGCTTCGCTAACGCGACCGAGAAGACTCTGTGCATGCAATGAACTGCTTCGTTGGCCTGTTGGTGGTGCAAAAAAAAAAACAGACAGAGGTTTTTTTTGTTCTCTCCTTCTATTTCAATGTTTTTTTTTTTTTTTTTTTTCATAAATCCTCGATTGAACTAAAGTGAATGTCTAAGTTTCGTTTACTACTGTTTCTAAACAAGTTCTCGTATAATGTGACAACAATTATGTATAAACGAATTTTATCTCTATTCATAAGGTATAGCCGAACTTTGCTGTACTTACCATCTGGGACTTATATTTACGTTGAATTATTTGTCTAGTCTTAGGATCTGGAAAAAGAGAGAAAGGTCACTCGTTAAATCGAAAAGCTTCGGTCAAAGTGGCGAAAGTGCGAAGGTTCGTTAATATACTCACTGAACTCTTCCAAAACGAAGATTCCACCCGTCTGAGTAAAGCACTTGCGGATATGCTCGAGTCTTACAAAAAACTGAAAAAACAAGATCGGACAAAAGTTAGATGACGGAACCGACGGCGCTGCCAGCCGTTTATCCTAAGCGATGCGTGCAAGATAATATATAGAAAAAGTTACTACTCCGTTCTATTAAACTCTCGTCCGGCACGCACGCAAACCACCGGACGATGTAACGTGGCGTGTAAACTCGGTGTGTATGTGTGTGTGTGTGTGTGCGTGTGTATGTACAAAAGTGATGTATGTAGAAACGTCCTTGGTATAATATCATCTTTTTACACTGGTCCATATCGTTCTTACACAGCCATGCCGATTCTCACATCAAAACGACAAGCCTGGATGTAATGCGAACTTTTTCATCTACGGTTTCGCGGGTCCAAACGAGAAATTCAACCAGACAGCTCTCGTGTGTCCAACGGACGAATCTGTCGTTTGGAGCCCCGACGTTCCATGCAGCAGGCGTCTCACGCCGACTCGTCGTGCAGGCAGGCGCAGGCGACCCAAAGGCGGCGGCGGCGGCGGCGGCGACTCTACTCCGCGTCGAAGGACTGTCATGCGGCAGTTCGGAGGAGCTTACCAAAAAAGCGACAGGAGAGGAGGATCAAGCGGGGGAGGCAGGCTAATTGCGAAGCGGACATGCAGGCAGGCAGGCAGGCGGACAGGCAACTCTGGAGATGGCCTAGATCTCTTAACGGTGGGTGGGGTGTCATCGACCGCGGTGCACTCGGTGTATAATATATATAACAGGGAGGACCATTCGAACGCGGCTCGTGTGGAGGGGTGGAATGAGACGAAAAAAAAAAAATGGCTGGACGGGGAGAGAAGAGAGAACTTGACATGCTTGCACTCGTGACTCGGGGTTCCTACATGATTATTCGCCGGGTGCTGAATTATCGAAGGGGTGGAGGGAGGGGGGCAGTGGGATATGACCACAGTTCGTTTCTCTGTGTCGACGGACACCACGCGCCTCTCCTCTGCTTTGTATTGTACGATTGCCATTCTCGGGATTTTGCAAGCAGCTCGACACTCAAACTCAAAACTAAATAAGGATCTAAGGTAGCATCGTGATTATTGGTTACGCTAGAGATACTCCTCGGTTTACTTTCAGTAACTAATGCAGTTTTCTATAACGCGCGCTCTGCCTTCAGAGAGAGAGAGAGAGAGAGAGAGAAAGAGAGAGAGTGAGAGAGAGAGAGGAGCCTACTGAAGCAGCCCAGGTCGGAGATTTCGCTGCGGTTGGGGCCCACACGTCTGTCTCGTTAAAACTCGTTAAAAGAAGTTTATTGAAAATTGTTTTTAAGTCAGTCATGCGGAGATTGTGCAGGGCCCGCGTAAAAGAAGCAGGTAGAAATCACGTGGATCCCAATGGGATCTCGCAGCAAAATCGTCTGGGTCCCCGCACGGGCTTTTTCAGTAGAGGATGCAATCCTTCTTTTGATTTACACTAAAAAAAAAAAGACGACTGAAGCTCATTCAGTGCGCAGGTTTACCCTGCAGGATAGGTATAGATAGTATTAGCAGGCTGACAGTTTCTACTCGGATTTTCGGCGCGCACAAAGGCTTCGTCGAAAATTCGCTGACTCAGACTCATTTTAAGATGCTGGACAGTGTACAGTATAAGGTAGAGAAAGAGAGAGAGAGAGAGAGAGAGAGAGAGGCAAAAAGATATGATATGTATGTGCGAGGCACTACTTTGAGACAACAGTGTCAAACTACACGTTCATATGTATTCGTTCTTTCGTAAAAAGTCTATAGAGCCAGGAGACGACAGAGAAAGAGAGAGAGAGAGAGAGACTACAATACGCGACAGAGTCAAATAAAAGAGAGATCGAACGTAAAAAACAAAGGCTTCGTCGAGTCGCGCGTCGTTATAAAATGTATAAGCTCAAAACGACCGACAGGCGGCTCGCTTCTTACAAGTGCAGCCCTTTTAACGAGTCGTTTTGCCCTCCTCAGGTACCAGCAACGAGTCTCGCGGTCTTGGGCATAGTGAATATTGTTCGTGCACTACTTTTTTCTTTTTTGGTTTTTTTTTTTTTTTATTTTTAGCTCGGGGGATTGCTGATACGTGAATCGGTTGACATATCGAAATAACATTTATATCACAGCTAACACCAATCATTATTATATGGTAGGATAAATACAGTCATGTGGACAGAGCAGATCAACTAATTTCGATGCAATTTTTCGGTGTGGATAATAGTAATACAAAATACTGGCGTATATATAATAAACAACTGTTAGTGTGTGGAAGACTGTGGGTGTCGTGATTTTTTTTTTTTTTTTTCTTATAAACAAAAAAAGCCAATCAATTTTTCGTCGTGTTCTCTTTCTGGTGTCGTAAATAATTCTCTACCTTTTTTTTGTAGCGAACGTGTGTACTAACAAAATGCAAACTAAAAAATATGCACTGCCAATTGTTCATAATTATTACAGATGTAGGCAAAAAAGCATTTGTTAATAAGACTTCGAATGTCACTAATTTTTATAAGCACTTTTCAATCGGTACAGGCTTGTTGTATATACTTCGAAAGCACTGGTAAGCTCTTAAAAGCACGCTTGTTAATTTTAATACTTCTTTGTCTATGTCTGTTTATGCGGAAAGGAAAATTAATTGCAGGTTCACTCGTGAAAGTAGAGGTTTTGTATAAAGTAAAACGTAGATGAAAAAGAATAAATTTACATCGATTTCTCTGCAATGAAATTTCCCCGCATAACGATTTCCTTTATTCTCCAAAAACAAAAGAAAACGTCAATTTTGTAAACTTATATGTGTGTGTGTGGGTGTGTGCATGTAAGTGTGCTCGTGTAAGTGAGAGGAAAATAAAAGTTCGAGTAATCAATAAAAGCATTTCCGAAACACGGCCAACATTAACAAATGGTATTATATATACTATATAAATTAATGATAGGCGATCAATAATAACGTGTACAAAATAATCAACAATTTCCAAAGAAAGAACTAATATTGAGAACAAAAAAAAAAAATTATATTTATATATATGTATATATATATCATGTCGGTGTGAGTCAATATAAAATAACTAACAAACATAGTGAGTATTAATTTGCTTGTACTTATAGAAAAGTAATACAATGGTTATAATAATGCGTGTCAATTAAAAAAAGATAGATTTTTAATAGTACCTCGAAATCCTGCTTGCCCACACACAGCCAAGGGCATCATATCCGACGCACGACGGGTCAAGATAGCAGAAAAAAAGAAGATTTTTTTCAAATTAAATCCACCAACCAGTCAATAATCACGATTAGTCGACGGTTCGGTCAACCGTTCTCTTACAGCTTTTTCTTTTACATTCAATAATAAAGGTGGAGTCACGGAGTCAAGGATCTTAGGGAGCAGAAGATAAAGCGGGAGAGAAAGAGAGAGAGAGATACGACAGAGAAATAGAAGAGACAGACACAGGGAGTTTGTACAGTACGTTTGCTTGGCTAAAGTTTCTACAGTAAAAAAAAAAAAAAAAGAGAGGTAGAGCAGCTCTAGCAGGTAAAGACCAAAGATTGGATAACAGACGAAGCTCTTTGATCGATTTTCTTCTGAATTACACACAGAAAGACGCGCTTCTGGAATTGTTCCGTTCATTGCTCAAGGACCATCTCAAAAGTTCCCCAGGCCGAGAGAAAAGTCTATTGACCAAAATCTTAGGTACTCAATTCTGGTTGTAAAAACAATATTTACTCAAGTGTGTATGTGTGTGTGTGTGTGTTTTCTGTGTACATAAAGATGCTTGTGTGAGACGTTGTAATGTCGAAAATATTACAGCAGGGAAATATTTATTGTACAATATATATGCGAAAACGAAATTCGCGTCGTGTTTTTTTTTTCTTTTTCGTACTCCAAAAATGTGAACCGGTGAATAAACTTTCCTCCATACATAACCACGACAAAAAGGAGTCGTTTTTCGCATCCAGCATTCATTAAAAAAAAAAGAACATACATTATATTTACGTATGTATTACAGTATATCTTTCAGTAATGAATTATCGCAATATAAAATGAAAAAATATATAAAAATGGATAGAATAATGGAAAATAGTAATGAAAGAGAAGAGATAGAGAAGAGATAGAGAAAAAAGAGAAAAAAGGGAGCGAAAAATCACAAATTTCAATCATCTCATCTTTTATAATAAAGGAACTTTATTCTTTACAGAGAATGAAAACAAAAATCAAAGTTAACCAAAAAACTTAGTTGTAAAGGATCGATTGTAAAAAATGTATTGTAATAATAAAATGACGTATCGCCTTTATTTGACACGCCATGCCATATAAATATTATATATAATACATCGCTTCGTAATATATATGAAGAATTCGATTAATGTGATGTATATAATGTATATAATATTATATAATATAAAATGTATAAGACAGATAAAAGTGACTGTTAGCTGCACATCGAGCTCCATGCATAAAGACATTGAATAATGCTCAAAAAACGGAATGTATCCCAACATAAACAAAACCAAAAAAAAAAAATCGGTGTATAGAATGTTTTTATCGAGAATTAAAAAAGAGACAAAAAAAAATTAGCCAAATAAAGAGAGAAAGAGGATTTTCGTATGCAGAGTTAAAGGCCGTTCGAAGTATTTTATTGTCGTCGTCGATCAAATTCTCCTTTGGATGCTGATCTGCTAATTGCAATGAATGGTTTCGAAGTGAACGAATTCTGTTTTCAAAGAAAAAGTCGACGAACGTTTCTATCGAGGCGAAATGAGGAGATTGAATCTGAGAGGCGAGTCATGAATCAGCGTCATTTTTTAAACACGTTTTATATCGTTTTTTTAGCGTTTAATATTTTAATTTCACTACTAATCAGTTTGCATTTAAAGGTGATACAAAAATTTGAGGTATTGTTACTATTATTAGTCACAGTTTAAAATTTTGACGCGAGACTTTAATTATATTAAGCTGACGACTTATGGAACAAGTCTTATCCAACTCGTCTTTCGTAAATATGAATCGAAAATAAATCAATGAAACTAATAATAGCACTATTAACACCATATTGAATTAATCGAATCCTTTAACAATCGACAATTTTGACAGGTAAACTTTAAATCTACAGAAAGTGAAGCTTGTCTGAAAGTGTAATCGTGTAAAAATGTCATTCGACAATATTCGGTTTTGCAGCCCTCATCAATAAGGCCAAGTCAAAAATGCTCTAAAAATTCAGGTGCTTCGAACTCGTAATTTGGCTAAGTTGACTGTTCTGTCTAAAGCGCGTGCTCGTCTCACTCGAAGACAACAAGAGTGAGGTAAATTCGCTCTTTATTAAAAAAAAAAAAATAAAATACACTTCGAAGAGTCATTACATAAAACTGAGAGGAGATACGTACATATACATAATTAAGCAGTTCGTGGTAGTTTTAGCGATGGGAGATAATATTGAGTGGTCCTTGCATCAATGCAATTAAAACGAAAAAAAGAACATAGAGAAGAATTCGGTAATTAAAGTAATAAATGTGTAAAGATAAGTCAAAGAATACAAAGATATATTCAAACAGTATAGGAAATTATATGGTAATTAAGAAAATAATGGTGTTAAAGTCAATCGTAGTTTCCCAAAAAAGATTTTTCGGTCGTTTCCTAGACGAATATTTAGTTAAATTAACATTAATTCTTGCGAGTTTGGACAGTAAATGAAAAAAAAAAAAAAAAAAAAAAAACGGAAAACAGAACGAAAAACGAAATTTCCTCATTGCGCGTCGTTTAACGTAAAAATAAGTTGTATAATACAGAATAACAGGAACTTGCTGTTCAAGGGAGTCACTATAAGAGGGATAACATTAGAACTGAAACGAAAACAAAACGAGTGGTTTCAAAATTGTACAAGTTGTAAATTATCCAATATTGCGCAGCTTGACTAGCTTTCATAAAAATGACAATAATAGAAAGACAGAAAAAGAAAACGAAATCAGGGAAACAATTGTACGACGGTAAAATGTACATCTAGAAGTAGACCTTAGAAATATAGAAAACTATACAAAAGGAGGTAATAATTGTTTACAGCGATCATTTACTTGGATGTAAGACAGCTTGTTCTATTTCTTAAACACAGAGAAGTTTATAAAAAAAAGACCAAAAAAAAAAAAGAAAAGGAGAAAAAGTATATATATATATCTTTGAAAAGCTGCCCAAGTTAAAAGAAAAGAAAAAAGCGACACGGGACGAGTTAGAATTGCGAGGTCGGAGGACGAGGGACAAGGAGTTTCGTAGTTCGGATATATATATATATAGTTCCAAGTAGAGAGTCAAAAAAAGATAGATCGAGAAGAAGAATAGATATATAGATATATGTAATATAAGAGAGCAAAGGTGGCCGAGGGTCACGTTACCTTGCTATTGGCGAAGAGGAGGCCGATGCCGTCCATGCAGACCTGCAGGAGGCCGCCCTGATTGGTCACCATGTCCTGGACGGGAAACTCGCCGCCCAGCTCGGTGTCCAGGTTGGCGCCCCGGCCTCGGGCCGCGGCCTTCTCCATCGCGTCTTTTATACAGTAATACAGGTCTTTGCACTGCAAGCAATCGGCTCTTTTTACTTTTCGATTTCTCGCTTTTATTTTCAAGTAATGTGTCAAGTAACTAATTATTAAAAAGCTTAGTGTACAATAACAAGAAACATCTCCCCAAGAAGCTTCATTATATCAATCCCTTCGAATTAAAAAGAAAAGGTCGAAAATTTCGAATGACTCGGGCCGACCTTTTTCGTGTAGTACTTGTGAAGCTGCGTCTGTCCGCCGATCTTCCTCCACAGGCAGAGCACCTTCGTCTGCGGGCTGTAGGTGATGTTGACGAGCCTCTCGTACCACCAGCGCTCGACGATCACCCCGTTCGCGGATCTCAGCACGAGGCCGTCGTGGCGCACCTCCAGGAAGCGCAGGTCGCCCTCGGCGTTCGTGCCCGCGTGCACCGTGAACGACTGCCGGTGCATCTGCCGCGACGTCAGCGGCTTCAGGTCGATGTCGTTCCCGTGCTGGAGGGAAAGAGGGGGATTGGTCGGTATTTCGCAAGATCTTCGGAGAAGGGGAAGATGGTGTGTAACTTACGAGGTCCTTTATCTGCTCCAGGAGCTGATTCAGCTCCTGGCTGTAGATCATGCCGATGTGGCTCTTTCCCAGCAGTCTGCGCACCTTCTGCGTGACGTCCCTCTTCTCGACGTTGAGCATGACCAGGATCGCGGTGAGGTTGTGCAGCAGCGTGCAGAGCAGCCTGTCCTCGTCGTGCTCCAGCCTGCGGCGCTCGTTCTCGCTCAGGCTCTTGTACCTCTCCATCATCTCGCTCGGTCCCTGATCCATGCCGATCATGTCGCGCTCCTGGGACACGGCGTCCAGGAAGGCGTCCTCCCAGAACTGCATCTGGTCCCAGAGCGTCGACCTCTCCTTACCGAGGAGCCCCTCGAACAGGTAAGTCCTGGCGGTCTCCGGGCTCGGACTCGTCGTCGACGGTATGAAGACGTTGCCGGCCGCGCCGAACTTGCTCAGCGAGGATCGGCTGCTGGACCAGACGCTGGCTGTGCGCTGCTTCACTTGACGCGGGAACTGGAAGTAATGGTTGCAAGTTGAAACGCGATTGTTCGTAGGACGCAGTTTTCACGGTCACCTCGAGGATAATTGTACTCACACTGCCCTGCTCTACCTCGCTATCCGAGACGGTACTACGAAATGATGCTTGATGGGTTTGACGGAAGGTGGGATTAGTAGTGATGCTTCCGCAGTCGGTTGATAAGGCCTCGTTACTTCCCGCGGCATTTCCACTTTTCGACTGAAAGCACAAAAGGTCGAAGGTTATAAATCGGAGAAAGCGCCTCGATTTTGTAAGCAACACACCATGAATCATGCATCAACCCAGAAAAATTATTAAAGCGGGGCTAAAAAAGGTTAGTCAATGAAATACTAACGTCGGAATCGAACGACGTAAGTTTACTAAGGAACAGTTTCTTGTTTTTCATGTTGAACATGTCCAGGAACATGTCGGTCGTCGACTGGTTCTCGTCGCTGCTGGTCTGCGACTGGGGACGCTCCAACCGCACCTGCGGCGGCTCTTGCAAATAGGCTTTTTGTGAGGGATCGTACGCGGGATGATTCGGTGACTGTGGGGACGTTAGGTTTTCCCTACTACCAAACGGACTAGATGCCTATTACAAACAGAAGTTTCAAGGCGCTCTATTAATCGATATGGTGCATTCCCAAGTGTAGAGTGTTAATAGATCGTGAGAAGAGTGTGGTTAGTAATGCGGTGATTGGTGTTTTAAAGTGGGCTGTGTCTCGGCTATTTGTAACTTTTGTTAAGTAAAAACTAAGCGTTCTATTATTCAAGGTGTTTCAAAAATTTATATCTATAATAGTCTTAATAGACGGACATAGATATGATACAATTAACACTGAACATCATCAGTTTTTAACAATAACCCACATCTCAGCAGATTAAAAAATGTTATAAAAATTTCCAAGATATGTACTTTTTGAAACACCCTGCATATTTCTAGGCCCCCGTACACTACACTTCGGTACTGTACACCGAAGCTCCAAAAAGTCAGTGGAAAAAGCCACCGAAGCTCCCCGGACTTCAGTACCTGCGACATGAGCGAGCTGTCGAATCCGCTCTCCGACAGGTCCTTGCTCCAGTAGTGCGTGTGGGCGATCTCCATCATCTGGAAGACGGAGGCGGTGCCGCCCATGCCGAAGTTCGTGTAGGTGTGCGCGAGGCCGTAAGCCACTGCCTGAAGGCACTTGAGCATCCCCTTGTAGACCGGCTTCGAGATGCAGACGTCGTCGATGTGGTCGTCCGGGCTGATCTTCTTGTTCAGGCCGGTGTTCAGCTTGGTCACTATGAAGTCGCGGTAGCTCTCGTCCTCCATCAGCTTCTTCAGCCTGCTCAGCTTGAGCCAGCCGACCCCCTCGCCCGCCATCACTTGGTTCACCACCTGAATGATCATTCGGATTTCGTCGTTAGGATACGTCGAAGTTTAATCGCTGATAAGAGTGAAGCTTCGGTATAATTACGTCGGTCAAGAAGGCTTGGTTGTCGGTGTTCGTGTTCGTTCTGTCGGCGTTCTGCTGCCGCCTCAGCTCCTCTTGGTTGCTCTTGGACGACGAGTGTTTTATCAGAGAGGTGCGCTCGACTAGGCTTGATTTTCCTAGAAGCGAAGGCGGGACGTTAGTAACGGGGAAGGGAAACGGAACTGAGTTATTATACTCGGGGTAGATTCGAATCGCATGCCGGGGGGTGAACTGAGTGCGTGTGTCTTTGTGTACCTTGGAAAGACCCGAAAAGCTGGGACTTTTCTTTGGACTTTTGAGATTGCGGGTGAACAGTGCCGGATCGATTCGCACTATTTTTACCGCCTGCGAATAACAGAATAGTACTCATTTTCGGGTAAATTCAATCCTCAATTATTAAAAACTAAACTACAAAGAGCTCTTAACGTGCGATAGGCCGTAACTTTGTTAATTGAAAAAAAAAAAAATATGTGCGCACGCGCTTGCTTACCGAAGAAACCGCTGAACATGCTGCTGGTCTGCTCGGCGATGCCATTGAGGTCGCTGCTGATATTGCTAAAGAAGTCACGGCCGATGTCGCGCTTGCCGGCGCGGCCGTCCGAGCTGACCAGCTGCGTGTTCGAATCCTTGCGCTGCAGCATGTTGCTCGGCGGCGAATGCGGAGGCGAGGACTGCTGAGAATCACCGAGTCCCTGAGGAGCGGAGCGGAAATTGAATGGTTAATTTTTTTTTTTTAGCGGAAATTGAGGTTTAAAAGCAATTTAAAGATGTGCTTTTTGATAAGGTGTTAATGTTAATATTAATCTAAGTATTGTGTACACGGTTTTACGTACAATTTTTCACTTCGGAATATATACATATAAGCATCCGTTCGCGATGAATTGTTTTTTTTTTTTTTTTTTTGAACCAAGATTAGATTAGAATTATAGGCAATTAAAAGCGACGAACTGTAAACTAATATCAGCTGCATATTACAGCTCCGTGTTCACAAAAACCTATAATATTTGAAACGATCCACAATTCTTTCAATTTAAAACCCACTGCTCACCTTGAGCAAGCCCTTCTTCGCGGCGGCTTCCTTCGCGCTCTTGGTGAGTCCGCCGAAGGTGCTCTTGCTGACGTAGCTGAGATCCTCGAAGGTGTTCTTGCTGACCCCGGCGGCGGTCTTGCTGGCCTCGATCGCCGTCTTGGACGCCTCCTGCACGGACTTGGTCGCCTCGCCGACCGCCTTCTTCGTCTGCAGCGTCAGCTGTAAAGAGGGAGAGAGAGAGCGGGGGGGCTCGGTTGAGTACACTGGCCGACGGTCGAAAGCGCTTGGCGCGGAAGCTTTATTTTAATGTATATAGGAAGACATAAACGGTGAGACACTAACTTGTTCGAGAGGCGCAAAGAGGCTATCCTCGCTTGCTTCGGAAATTTTTTCCTTCGCTTGATGCTTCAGCTATACATACACCAAAGAACATTGAACAGAGAGATTTTTTTTGGCTGAGTGAGAATATAAAGAGTGATGAAAATAAAAGTATATATACATTTAAGATTGGGTATTTTTAGTATAAATTATAAATTGAGTTAGTAAGTTTATATAAATAAAAGTGGGCTGGTCGGTTGGGGGATTTTGTGTTTTGTTTGCCGTATTTTGATTGTGTGATAAGCTCCTTGCGTGAAACACAGAAAGTTATTACACGACGTGCCTATAAAAAAGAGTTTTAGAAACTTTATTAATAACGTTGTTCCAGTTTTTCCCGTTGCCGAACCCTTTTCAGTTTCTCTATCCGGCGATTTTGCCGATTGCAAGTACAAAACTCAAGCTTGGAAGAACAATCCTTACTCCCACGATCGGAGTACCGACACATCGTGTTTTAATTTCCTCTTCCCAACATCGAAGACCTTTTCGTTTTCAAAATAAAGATTGTTCCGTTACTCGGCGTTGCATTCGAATCGGTT
Organism: Ormyrus rosae; assembly: GCA_035047165.1. Lineage (NCBI taxonomy): Eukaryota > Metazoa > Arthropoda > Insecta > Hymenoptera > Ormyridae > Ormyrus > Ormyrus rosae. The sequence goes on from JAWWML010000036.1 coordinate 630,202, forward strand.
GTGCGTCCGATAGATGCACGGGAGCAGATAGAGAAAGAAAAGCGTCGGATTCCGGAAGCTCAGCCTCTCGACGCGAGAGCAGTTAAAGAGCTCTACGGGAGGCAGAGTCGAGACATCGGATTGAGATATGCATGGAATGAAATGAGAATTTCGAACTCTCCACTCAAACGTATTGGCGACTAGCTAGACGCAGTGTATTCTATAGCCGATTCTTTACTCTAATCTAAGTTTATCGAGCTATTTTGTGAAATTTGGTAATGGCGATTGAGCTAAAAGATCGTGTGAAAGTGGTCTGCTTTTGGAGTGACTGAGTGGGTGAGAAAAATTCTAGTGTAAAAAATGTGTAGTTTATAAAAATATTGAATAACGTGTAAATAATACGACAATATAACATACGTAAATCCAAAGATTTTAGAATGTGAAAAGCAGTTGGAATAGTTAAAATAAACTCTAAAAAGTAAAAATTGATAAAACTAGCAATTTCAGCAAAGATTTTACTTTAATTGACTTTGCAAATGAAAAATGGTTTGAGGCGTACTATTGCTGACGAAATAAAAATAGAGTACGAACAAGTAGATTGAATAAACATTAAGAATGAAGATAAAAATACAGAAAAACGTTTTAAAATTCATGTTCGATATTAGAAATGATAAAAATTTATCTATTCAAGTTGACTACTGAAAAAGTTATTGTATTAAAAAAAAGAGGGAAATGAATACTATATTTACTGCACGTAAAAAAAAGAATAGATTTACGACAGAGAAACCCAGAAGAATGTAACATTTTTTACGGTTAAGTCTGATAAAAAAAAATGCGTTTTTAAATATTCTCAATGGAGTCCTTGAAATTAAAGAAGCATTCATATATATTTGAGAGAGACAAAATTGCATTAAAAAACCGTCAAAAAGTCGGAGGATTTTATCCTCAATGCTAAAAAATTGTTCCTCGATTCTTCTCGCGAGTTTATAATTTCAGTTTTTTTGTGAGCATAAACTTCGTTCGGAAGATTTCACCGGCAGCTTAATTAACCAAACTTTGCGTACAAGTCAATTTCGTCCCCTCTAACTTCGCGGATTCCCGTCCTGCGCTCCATTTCGGTACTTCAAAATTAAATTCCCAAGTTCGCGCTTCCCAAATCCCAAGACCCGAAAAACCTTCCCCCGGAACCGGGTTTCTCCTCGAAAAAAAAAGAAGCTCTCTCGCTCTAGCAGCAGCATGCAGCGCACGACGAAGCACACACACTTTGCTGAACGCGCGTCCCGCTCTCAGCCACGCAGCCACCTATTCCACCATTCACACCTTGTCCATGTGAGCGAGGATGCCGTCCTGACTGCTCTGCCTCGTAGTCTCTCTAACTAGGTCCTTCGCCTGGCTGGCGATCTGCTCGAACAGCGATCCCTGGGAGCCCTGCCTGAGCACCCCGTTGCTGCTGCTGCCGGTGCTGCCGCCGCTGCTCTGCCTGGGCACCGGGGAGGCCGGCTGCTGCCGCTGCCCGACGACGCTGCTCGGCCCGCTCAGGCTCGAGGCCTGACGGGGCAGGGTGTGCGGCGAGCCCTCGGCCGCCGACGCAGCCGCCGCCGCCGCCGCCTGCTGACGCGCCAGCAGCGGGTTCACCGCCGAGCTCAGGCTCGAGGTGCGCGCCAGGACGTTGCCGACCGACGGCTGGCGCTGCATCACCGTCGGGCTTATCGGCGGCACCTACATTTTCAGAGCGGTTAGTCGGGCTTGGCGGTTGGGGGGCGAGGGGAGCACCTCTCTGATATCTGGGGCTGGCTAGCTTTGTGGCGGCTGTCTTTTGCTCGTTGCTTTGGTTTGCTTGTTTTGCGAGGTCTGATATTTGGAAAAGACGTCCGCCACAAGAGGTTTTTTCTATGTACGAGTCGGCACGTGGAGAAAAGGTTGCTGGTGCTTTTTCTCGTCGTACCGTTCGCGTGATGCAGTAATTTTGTCAGAGTTGCAAGAGAAAGTATATAGTACAGATACGGAAAGTAGCGCATATAAATATATTGAAAATAATAATACATCATTGTTGCTATGTACAAAAGAAAAGTTTACATAATCTGGATGTGTTTATATATATATAAGTTACAGCGGTAGAAGAGTGCTGGAAAAGTAAAAGGAAATCGTTCCATATAAGTTGTTTCGATGCCTCGTGCAATATAATTATGTACAAAATCAGGGGTAATATTGATGTACAGTGCATGAAAATAATGTTCTACGGTGCTCGGACTGATTGGGGTAAACGTAAAAGTACTTCAATGATACTTATTCTCTCAATTAACGTAACTTTTCAACTACGGGAGTTCTAAGTCATCTCTAAATATTTAACTCTACTCGTGTATCTACAGTAAATCTGTCGTTCCAGACTTTGGCACTATACGTAAAAAAAATTAAATCAAAAATATATATCCTTCGAATAATATTCAACTAGAAATCATGAAATTCTATACATTTCCATCGAGAAACTTCCTTCCAATGAATAAATTTTGAACGAACAGCCAAAATGCTTTTTTCGTCGTTGCCAATTCGAAGCTCGGATATTCTCCTGCGACAAAAATTTAGCTCTTTCTCTCTCCGATTGCTCGATGGTCCGGGACAAACGAAACAAAGGAAACAAGTGTGCAGTTATGAACGAAATATATGACGCAGGCAGGGGGTAAAGGCTCGCATTCGTCAGGCAAACGTATAAATATATATATAGAAATAGACAGAGCTTTCAGCGAGAAACACAATCCGAGTCGGACCACATAATATTATATTCTTTCGCATTATGCACTCGTGAAATTAAAAGCGGAAGCTCTCTCTCTCTATCCGTTCCGCTTGTAAAGTCACTCCAGAAAAGAAAAAAGGCAAGAGAGATAGGCAGCAGAGCGAAAAGGTAAAGGTCAGGATATATAATACCACATCGCAGTCGGCAGGTTATATAGAAAGATAAAGAGAAGAAGAAAAAAAAAAGAAAAAAAAAGAAAAGGAAAACGACAGAGAGTCTAGTGATCGCTCGCTCGCTCGCTGACTCACTGGAGTGATAGATCTAGATAGGCGCGAGGTCCGATGGGGGGTGGAGGGTCGTTCGTCGACGCCCAGGGAGGTTCCGACGCCGATGCCGAAGGGGGCGGCTGTGTTATGTGCGCTGAGGATCGTGCGAGGTGTCGTGGTCGTCGACGCCGAGTCTGACTCGAAACTACCGCCCTCCGTCTTATCCTGAGGATTGCAGTAGCAGAATTCAGCGTCAGCCTCTCTTTGCCTCCTCCCTCACCTCCTCCTCGCCCTCTTCCCACCCCCGGGGAGGCGCCGAAGAACCCACGGGTTTCTTTTGTATCTTTTTTTCTTTTTTTTTTTCGGGTTGCCGCGCGCGGGAGAATAATACAGAGAGATACTCAAAGCGAAGAGAGACGTGTGTATTGTGCACTTATGCCAGAAAGGACAAACGCCGTTCAACGCAAGAGAGTGACGGGTGCGCGGAGAGGTCAGCAAGGCGCCTCGCGGCTCTTGCTGGCTTCTGCCTGTTCTTTTTTTTTGCTTGGTATTACAGTATCTCGATCAAGTTCAATTTCCACGAGTGGTCGCATATATCAAATAGTCAAAAAAGTATGCAGAATACATAATGAAAAGGTGCAATATATATATAATACGTATTTTGGTATCTCCGCAGTAGCCAATGCTCGCGAGTATTTATATATAGACAGACGGTGAATTTTACGCGGCAAATGTACATGGTGTACTAAATATGAGAAAATGAGGGGAGTGCACAGTATAGTATAAACTATATATATATATATATTCATATTATGTAAAAAAATAGAAAAGAATTTCTGTACAGAGGGCCGGCCGCGTCCCGGCGTACTCACGTTGTCGCTCTTGGCCGTCTGGGAGTTCTCGGCGAGCTTCGCCGCCATCTCGACCTCGGAGTCGCGGTTGAAGCTCGGGCTGCTCAGGTCGCTGTGGCTCGAGGACGTGCTCGGCGGGCTCTCCGGTCGCTCCTGCATCTCCTCCTCGACGCCCGGGTACTGCAGGGAGCTGGGCGGGTTGTAGACGTTCTTCGCGTCGATCGACAGGGACATCGGCGGCGGGTGGGTCACTGCGATTTTTGGAATGTTCGTTTAGTCGGGAAATCTTTTAAATGAAGGATCGTTAAATAATCGACTAGCTAAACGTATAGGGTGAAAAAAATAAAGATTTTTCGATATTCTTTTTTAAGCTTTAGGATTCGATCCCTCACTAATCAAACACCGAATATTAAAATACTCTACAGTTAACTGTTGAAAAGTTACAAGTGATTTAAAAAAATCGATTTATCTTAAATTTCAGCGAAAAAGGTTCATATAACTTTTGAAAAATCGAGCGTTAGACCGAGTGGAGTTCTTTCACATTTTTATATTCGCGACAGTAGGCGGTAAATCAGAGCCTGCGCACCAAAGATGAAAAAACTTACAAGGCGACAAATCCGAGCTAGCCATCTCCGAGACGAAGTCGCTGAGCGACGAGTAAGACGAGCTGGTGCTCTCGACCCCCTCCGAGTCCGAGCCGCTCTCGTCCGTCGGCTGGTTCTCCATCTCCTTGAGGGTCTTGAGCGCGTTCGCCAGTGCGCTACCGCCGTCCCAGACCTGAAAGTTGATCGGCTCGAGTCCGGGCGCGAACCACTTGGCCTTGTCGCCGATCTGCGCCGGGTCGTAGACGCCGGTCTGCACCCGGAGGAAGGCGACGTTGCTGGGCGTGAGCGACCACTCGGCGAGGAACTCGACCGCCTGGGTACGGGCGAACTTGTCGAGGAAGGAGCTGGCGCTGGGCCGCGATCTCAGGAACGAGTTGATCTGGAAGGCGACGACCGGCCGCGGGTACAGCCTCAGGGTCCTCGTGTGCTCGGTGAAGTTGGCCAGGAGGTTCTGCGAGTTGAAGAAGCGGACCATGGCGACGCGCGTCGCCACGTCGACCGAGTCGACGTCGTTGCCGTAGATGAACGGGTTGAAGACGCCGCCGGGGTTCGCCGACTGGGGGGAGGCCTTCTGCGAGGGAGGGTGAGAGCCCATGTGGGAGATGGCGAGGGAGGGTCGACGGGGCGAGGAGGTGCCCGGGGAGTTGATCGGACTGTTCATGTGGCTGCCGGCCGAGTGGTCGAGGCTGGGCCGGTGCTTCGCCGTCGACACGCTGAAATGGAAAGTGTTTTTTTTTGTATTTTCGCGAGAGTCTTTCGTCGTCGATCTGTATTATAAAGGATAATGTTGTTGATGCTTCGAGGATGAAGTGATATTTGCGCAGCTGCGTCGGAGCTGCTCGGAGAGATGGATGTGGTATCGGAATTTGCTTGATATTCGATATTGCGCGTGCGGGAAATTTGGGTCAAGGCTCTCGCGAAATTTCAGACTGTTGACGGCGCCATTAAGGGGAAAGTACCGGTCACTCGTTTTCTTTTTCTTTCGAACGAGACGTACAATTTTTAAAAGCCGCTTCGAAAGCTTAAAATTCGTTGTTGTTTAACTCTCTAAAGTCGAATAAGTGAAATTTTCACTTATTTTGGAAGTGATTATAGTTTTCACGCATAAATAAGTGAAAATATTATTTTGAAAATTAAGCACTTGAAAATTCATTTTTTATAAGTGAAAAATAACCTTTTTATAAGCGAAAATTTTGAATTTTCTCAGCCCTTACATGATTTTCACTTACATAATAAGTGCATATTCACTTACTGTACGTGGAAGACTTTTGACACGACGAATAAGTGCATATACACTTCGAATAAGTGAATTTTCACTTATTCTACTTTAGAGAGAATAAATGACGATAAGAAGGGTGGAAATAACATGGGAGTACCTTAACGTCGAGTGATGAGAGGCAGCACTTTCTCTCCTGCTTTGCGGCGAGTGGAGCATCGATGGCGGATTTTGAGGTGTTAGATGAGAGTACGGGGTTGACATACTTCCCATTGCCTGAACATTATAATTGTACGTTTTAATGTGGTTCTTTTAAAAGCTTCTTCGGCGCAAAACTACTCTATTGTCTAAAAATTACTGAACTTAAAATTGAAACTTAAATATTCTACTTCATCTACGGTGTAATAAAAATCTAACGCTTACAAACTCTAAACAAAATTATTGCTCGATAAAAAAATTTTACTTAATAAAGTATATTCTAAAAACGAATAAAATTCTTAATTATACTACTTGATTTATCATCTAAACTACTTAAAACTAGCCCTTACTCAAACGAAAGAAATGGAAGCGTAAGATAAAAGGACGCATGCCGTGTGGTCGCATGCTAAATAGCAATCGCTACGGATAAAAAAAAATCTCTAGGTAAACAGGCAATATAGAGAATAGTAAAGATATTTACACCAGTGCCTGCTTGATCCATCAGTTGCATTGCCTGTGAAAGCGAGTGGGTAGAAGGAAGAAGAAGATAAAAAAAAAAAGACGCAGTTAGTGACATATATTGATTATGGTTAATCTAAGCGGTTGACTTTGCTCTTTGGACGGTACGCCGACGCGAAAGTATATTATACGAAAACAAGAAGACGCGACTGTCCGATCGAGGCTCGAGAGACATTTTTCCTTTTTTACTCGTTAAAAATTTGCTATCGCGTATACAAGAAGCGTCGACAGTTGAAAGTTTTGAAAAACATTAGGTCGCATTGCAGCTCGAAACATCCGAAGACAGCTGCTTACCTCGTCTGTCGGTCAACTCCGCATCTAAACTGAATTCCCCTCGACGATCAACCCCAACAAAACAACAACTGTCCCCAAGCAAAGTAAGTCTCAACCCACCTGGCTCAGGTGATTCTTGAGGATCGATCCCTCGGGTTCGGGCAGCGGCGGCAGGGTGTCGCCGAGTCCGGTGGGCGGCGAGATCTTGTTGCTGTCGAGGTCGACCAGCCAGATGTCGTCCGGTATGGTGAAGTCCTTCTTGTAGAGGAGGAACGAGGCCGGTATGCCGATGACGAAGGGCGTAGGCGCGAGGAGAAGCTGCTCCGCGCAGTTCATGCAGGTGGGCAGCAGGGGAATCGCCGGGAACATGTACTCCAGCGGGTAGATCATCGTCACGAACGCCATCACCGACATCGACAGCGCGTTGTAGTCCCGCGATTGGAGGAGGATCTTTGGGAAAAGTAAGATTGTTATTTTATTCGAAGGCAATTTAAATTCTGTAATTTCTGTAAAAGAACTTTTCTGTAAAAGAGTTTTGTTCGAAAGAAGAAAATTGAGAAATAGATGTCCTTCAGACTTCTTATTTGCGAGGTAAGAGCTTCCTTTCGCATAGAAATTTTGAAAGACAGTTTTATAAGCGAAGTAATTTTACGAAGAATATTCCGTTTTCTGCAGTGCAGTTTTTCTTTTATTCCTGCTTTGCATCTGACTCCTAGCAACTCTCAAAGTTCGAACGTAAGAAAACTTTTCTCTTTCCATGCACGGCTTCCCAAAGTTAATTGATCAGCGACTCCAAGTTCGAGTTCTAAAAAATTTATAAGCAGCAACTTACGACCTGGTTTTTTCTCCAGCAAACAAAATTATCTCGACTCGTTCTGCAAATAACGCGGTAAAATAATAGAGCCTCAGTTTTATATTTCCCACTACACGTTTCAGCCGAACACCCGAAACCGATAAACTTCGACGAAAAAAAAAAAACAACCGTATTAAAAAACTTCCTCCTCGCGTCCCTCGGAAACTTTTCCAATAACATCCTCCCTCGCAGCTACTGCAATGCCTCACCTTGTGCTCGAGCAGGATGAGAGTGAGGACCTTGAGGCAGATGTCGACCCCGAGCAGCTCGAGCGGCAGATGTAGCGGGAAGTCGACCAGGGAGAACCTCGTGTGATCCGGCAGGGCGAAGCAGAGCGGCATCTGGACCGCCGGCGACAGGATCTCGACCTCGACGCGCGTCTTGCCCGGCACCGGGACCGGGGCGCTCAGCAGTCGCAGGATCCAGGTCTCGATTTCGCGCACGTCGTGCTGCACGATCGACGAGGCCGTCTCCAGGGTCTGGCCGCTCAGCACCGACCAGACGTTCACGTCTCTGTGGGGACGATGATGATTGAATATTGCTATTCTATTTCGAAAGTTTGAGCTTTCGTTTCGGAAAAAATGGTAGCTCGAGGCGAGTTACCTGTGCTGCCTCGAAGCGCCGACTTTCTGCGGCGTGCTCTCGTTGCAGGCCTCGATGAGCTTCTTCAGGACGAAGAGGCACTCCCGGAAGGTGGAGAAGAACGGATGATGCGAGATGATGCAGAGGGAGGTCAGGGTGTGATTCCGTATCCTCTGCGAGAGCGGAAAAAAAAGAAGCCCCGTCCCGCGTTACAACAACCGAATAAAAACCGTATAGCAATCGAGTCTACCACCGAGAGAGGAGGCTCGACTCACCTGTCGTCTGCGGGAGGCGCGCGGCGACGGCGTGTGGCTCTCGGCGCTCTCGCTGTCGGCGCTGGGCGCCGTCACGCCCAGCCTGGGCGCGTGCCGCGACTCCTGCTGCTGCGGCTGCTGCTGCTGCTGCTGCTGGGAGTCCGAGTCGCGGCGACTGCTGCCGCAGTCCTTCTCCGAGTCCAGCGCGCTGCTTCTGTAATCGCTAAGGAGTATAGGATTATTTGCCTTTATTTTTTTCACGGGGAGGCTTGTCGTCGGTGGGAGTCGGCGATTCGAGGGAGGATTTAGTCGGGAGCGAAGAGGAGGGTTATTGTTGATGTTGGAAAGAGGTACGTTGGAAGATTGATTTTACTCGGGGAGGACACTTTAAGGGTGAATTCAAATTTGCGCGCAATTTTCTGCGAGGTGAATTTTAATCCGGTAGTTGAAATTGGTAAAGTTTAAATTAGCTTTTGTTACGTGGAAATTGCGAGATGTTTGGCAGACTTTGGAGAGTCGATGTTAAGAGAAGCTGAGAATTTTTTTCGTTTTATTTCCGAAATTATTTTACAAACATTTATTAAAATTTGTTCGTACGATTCAATGAAAGATATACATAGTAGCCTCCATTAATTAATTGATTGAATTATATCGAAGCACGTTTCCAAAGTGCGACCGTTATGGTGATGTAAGTTAATTGCACCAAGAAAAGTAATACGCAGTCCAGTAAGTGCAACATAATTTCACCTCAATTAATATTTGAATCTAGATTACATCACGCTAGAATATCGAATCTCCCGGCACCGCTGTCCGTTCTTTAAAAAAAGGTTATTACTGAAGTTTATCCAGAGTCCAAAATAATGCGACGTAACTGCCATTACGTACACCGAAACTTTTCCCTCGCATAAAATAGAGCGCAAACTCGAGAGTAACTTTACTCGCAGCCAAGTAAATCATTGTCAGTCTAAAAAAAAAATCAATAGAGCGACTTTAGCCTCTAGAATTACGAGCAACAGACCTGGAGAACGCCGAGTCCGAGCTCTTCTCCACGCTCTTGCGCCAGCTCTCCCTGCGGTAGTTCGTGTTCTGCTTGTCCCTGCGAACGCCGACTCCCGCGGCGCCGTTGCCCCCGACTCGATCCACCGGCCGATAGAAGTTCACGCAGATCCCGTAGCGAGTCTTACCTGTTGCCCGGTGAAAGTAACAGAGAAAAAAAAATCGGTGAGGGGACGTTTTTTTTTTTAGCGGGCACAGAGGGGAGGAGAGGAGGTCTTGCGTCGTGTGATAGTTGGACGCGAGAATGATGGGCGTTTAAAATTCTTCAATTTCGAAAGAGAAGGTTCATGGCGTACTTTTTTTTTTACTATTTCATTCGGAATAAGGGCCTACTAAGAAAATTATGTTCTATCCTGCAGTTTCTTTCTACAATTTATTAGCGTTATAAGGAAGCCCGTATAACTTAGCTTTTGTTGGATTATACTAAAGAAAAATATATATATATAACTACCGTAAACGTCTTTACGTTTCTCGATAAATTAGAGTACTAAATTTTTATTTCCATTCTCTGCGATCCAGTGATTGAAAGCTTCACCATTACATTATAAGTACATCAATAAATTAATTGTTTTCCTCAAAAGAAACGCAGTACCAAACTATCTCTCTAGAATTACCCTCCAACAGCAGCTAAAAAAATACCGAGCTCGAGCCAAAAGCCAAATCGGGCAAACTCACCGGAGTCCTTGTCGGTGAGGGTGAACGTGAAGGAGGTAGCCTCCCTCAGGGCTGTGCGTTTGGGGCCGACGTTGCTGCAGCCCTCCGGCTGGCAGAAGTAAACCATGTCCAGGGGAAGGGGAAAGTCCTTGTGGTTCTCTACCGGGTATCTCCGCAGCAGCTCCGGCACCTGTGGATCCATGTTTTCCATTTTTATTTTTCTGAGCCGAGCGACATTGCCGGCCGTTTCGATGCAACAACGCGCCGGAGACTCGTTTTTTTGAAAAAGAAACTTCCATTATTCACCGCGGCGTCGTCGCCGTTTTTCCCGAGACAGAAGTTTCTTCTAATTGGAGCGGGAAAATAATGGACTTCCGCGTCAACCGATGACGCACGCGCCCACAACTCAACCGAACGAAGTGGAGAACGGCAATTGCGCGCGCACTTGTAAGGAGCAAGGGAAGAAGGAGAATCGGCTTGCGTTTAAACCCCACTCGCGCAAACAATGGGGATCGTTCCGCGCGAGAACGAGCAAGCTCGGGGCTTTGATACAAAGAAATCGCGGCGCTTCGCGCGGATTAAAGTTGGCCAGGAAGTCCTGGAAGTAAGTTTAATTGAGGGCACGAAGTTACGGGGCTTTTACGTAAGGACGGGCTTGATCTCGACGCTAATAAGCGAGCACGTTGGCCATCCGTTCTCATGCGTGTACAAGCGACTCGAACAAATTAAGATAAAAGGCGAATACGGTGGATTTTGCGAGACGGACGGCAAAATATGGGTGATCCTGCACGCTGTTATTACATTGAATTATCTTTGAAATTTACTCTTCGAGGATCGGCGAGTTTAAAGTGGGTTATTAATTTGAATTATCATGACGAAAAATGGTTTTTTTTCTCGTAAAATTATTGCTTGCTTTGTATTATAATAACATTTTACTGTCGATTTTGCAAACGTTACGTTTATTCTACCCAAGATTTTTGTCAAAAAGTCAATAATTCTTCATCAGTGTAGATAGAATAAATTCTTAATTTAATTCGAACGCAGTCGCTTAAACGTTTCAGGTACAGAGATTAACTTTTATTTTCGGATCCGTAACGATCTCTATTATTTTTGTGGAAGCGAGCTCTGAATAAAAGATTCAGTTGCATTTTTAACTTCGCGTCAGGCAGTGCTCGAGTTTAATTTCACCGAGCTTTGGATAAAATAAGAACTGGGGTGAAAGTTCATAGGACGAAAGGAGCGAATTTATACGCGTTTAAGTAGAAACAGCTAAATCAAGTCAGACATAACTGCAGAGATGTGATAAGTACATTTAGCTGTGATTAATGACTTTTCTTACTTATTTAGCTGCCGGATTTCGGTTTCAAGTATTGCTTTCAGAATTCCCCGGAACGCTCGTTCTTTACGAGGATTGCTCATTAATTTAAAGTATAATAATAGACAAATATCATAATTTTTTAACAAGTGCAGAAGTCTCGGACTTATTAATACGTTATATTCATTCTAATATTCTAAGAGTGATCACATTTATTCGATACTATTTAATGTTTAATTATAAGTAAAATGAAATCTAGCAACCTCCAATTCTTAGATTTTCAGTTTAATTTTAATTTCAATAAACAAATAATTGTATGCTACGCTTTATTCATATAATTTACAAATTTATTCAAGCCGCTACCCCATTCACTGCAAAAAAATACCAAAAGCAATACAATACGAGTCTTCTCCCGTTCCCCCATTTACAAACGAATCGACGTCGCAACGTGAAACGAAAAAAAAAAAGAGACACGAACCTGAATAGGCTGCCTGGAGGATTGCGGCGGGGCCCTGGCCCCCACGATGGCCAGGTAGTCGACCAGCCGGGGGCACAGGAACTTCTTCTGCACGTCCATGCTGGCTCTCGTCTGCTCGCTCTTGGACTGGCTGAGCGCCGTCACCGCTTGGCTCGACTGATGCTCCCGCTGCCGCAACTGCGAGGCGCTCTCGAGGCTGCGCAGCTCACGGCTCCTGCATCTGCGATCATGGCTGCGCCGACGGCATTGCCACCTGTGCACACACACGCAAACACGTATAAACGCAAATACGGCACGTACACAGCGCTTTTTTTATACGGGGAGCTGCCGCCGGGGATATTGCGATCTTTATTTACGGCTGCGCTGGGCAAATTTCGTTACGAACGGAAAGAGGGAGATTTCTCCTGTTTTTACGCGGGCTGACGTTACTGCGATGGTAAGTCGCCGATGTACGGGGGAACGAGACACCGACGGTACACTAATTTTAAATCCTCGGCATTTCCGTTATTCTCATTTAATTTGGCAATCGTATTTTTCGAGTAAAATGCATTTTTATTAAAATATATCCGTCGATGTTTACGCGCCCACGTGAAACTCCCATTTAATCCCGTCCCGTCGAACGATATGCCGCGGGATTAAAGCGAATTCAATTGTTCCCGCTAAAATACCCGGCCCGTAATATCCTTCCAATACCCGAGCATCCCGGCCGCAAATTTAATAAACTAAAAATAGCCTCTCCCATCCTCCCCGTCTCCGGTGTGTATACGTCAGTGAAAACGCCTCCTAATCTGTCGCTCCCGAGGAGGCGGCGGTGGCAGCCCCTCTCTTTCCTCGGCGATTTTTCGCCTGACCCAATTCGAAGATGCAATTACCGCGCCGACGAGGAAAAGTCCGAGAAGCGACCGACGCCGCTGCCGCGGGAAATCAACCGGTTCGCTCTTTTTTTTTTTTTTTTGTTTTTTTTTATAACCCGGTCCAAGGTCCCGGAGCTTTTACGTCGCCTGTTGACGATTCGACCGATAGCTGGATTACTCTCGCGCAAATTGCCGGTCTTAATGGGCTTTTGACAGTTCGCCGGAGAGCTGCGAGGCGAGGGTTTGCGCGAGTCTTTTGTTTTTTTTTTAACGAGGACACGCCACCCCGATTCCGGAGGCTAAAGCCGAATTAATCCGGGCGTTTTGTTTGCGAAGCGACATAAACTGAAAGTGGTCGGTGGTCGGGGAGGGAAGTTTCGACAGGTGCTTTTTCAAACTTCGCCGGAGGACGTCGGTGTTTCATTGCGCTTTTATCGCGCGGTAAAGCGAGCCGGGATTTTAATAGCCGATTTTCCGTCCGATCGGAGAACAAGTGTGGGAGAGTTTAAGGTCGGGGATGGTCGGTGATTTCAGCCGAAGATTCTCAGCCGTTGTTCTTGAAAAATTAAGTTTGCCTCGCGAAGGTGTGGTGCAGTGTAAAATCCAGTTTTTATGTATACGTACTTTCGTAAAAAAGTTAAGCTCTCGAACCGAATAAAACTAGAACGCGTATTTTATTATATGCCAAAGGGAAAGCGTTCCTCCGCTCAGTTCAATGGCAATATGAGACAATTTTCTACTCTCGTTCCGCGAAGCAGTTGTGCAGCGAAATGTCGGTGTTCTTGGAAACCATTTTCCCCCGCTTGCTTCCACCGTGTTGCAAAAAAAAAAGAGATTGCTTAAAAATAAAGCGAGATAAGCTTTTTTGCGAAAGCGAGAAAATGGAATATATCGTACGTCTGGCATTATTTTAAATATTTCCGGTTGAATGGCGAAAAGAGCAGTTTTCGAGATTAGTATATAAGTTTTGAACAAGTTTTAAAACTCAGCCGCGATCAATACGCGGAGTTAAGATAAAGCACAGCGGCGAGAAATATAACAGGAAATGCAGTAAAACGCTTGGAAGCATCCATTGGCAAAATTATTGATTTCTTCGTTATTTGATTTCTTCTTTTAAGCTTTTCGAACGAATTTAGATTGTACCCTTTGAACTAATGAAAGATAAAAAACTAAAAATATTGCAGCTTACAAGAATTTCGATAAAGGTAACTTGAAAACTTCGCGTCTTAATTTACTACATTTCCGTTGGAGCGGTATTGAAACTTTTTAATATGTTTCGTTGTATCAGTAAACTCGAAGACAACAGAGTAATAAAGCTTTTGTTGGAAACTTATTAATATGCATGTTTCTGCCTGCGTACTCAAAGCGTTCGTAACATTTAACTTTTAAAGAAACCGTATACTTATTATATATGCAAACTAATTATGATTAAAATTAAAATCTTACACATTTTTAACTATTATATTTGTCGTTAAGTCATATTCCCACTTAAATAATTAATATAAATAACGCACTTAGGTTGAATTATAATTAAAACAACATTATCGCCGCTCTTGTCACTTATCATTCGACTCCACCTACACCGTAAACTCTTTATCTCTCTCATGCAAAAAGCTACTTCCGATCGTCCTAACTATCCTTTACTCAAAAGCACCCGAAACTCGATCGAAAACCGTCGGAACCGGCGAAGAAAGCTCACCGCCGCGCGCGCAAGAGTACTTGCCCAATCGCGCGGATGACGCACGACGTCCCGTAAACCGCGGTGGCTCTCTCTCTCACTCGAAATCGCGAGGGAAGACCCTCCGCGACGCTGTCGTCATCGCGGCACCGGAGACTCGTCTAGACGGAAATGGTTTATTCCAGGAGGCGGAAACGCCGCGGCTCGCCTACGCGGCCCGAGGACGCGGCCGAAAATCGATCGCGCGACGCCCTAAATTCGGTCCGCTAAGGTCAAGGTACTCTCTCTCTCTCTTCCCCCCCACCCACCCTCCTTTTCTCTGCCGTTCGGCCTTTTTTTTTCTTTGCCTCTTTTTCGCCGAGCGTCGTGATTTATGTCGCGCGTCGCAGATTTTTCGCGCGCGGAGGGAGGGAAATGTGGGTCGGCCGGGGATTATATACGCGGAGGGACACGTGCCCGAAGTTACACGTGCGTTTAATTAGCGAGCGCGCGCGGATCGAGCGCCGTCGAGTAATTGTTGAGAGTTTATTAATGTATTTGACGGGAATCGGGGCGCGAGCCCTTTGTCGACGAGGTTGGGGAGGGGGCTGTTGGTGGAATTTTACCAGAATTTGAAAACGGAGGAAAGAATCGTTGCGGTTTTAATTTGATTAATGATTTTGTAGTAAGTAAAATGTAGAAAATGATCTACAGTTCGCTGGAGTTAACTGTTTTACTTTCGTTTGTAGTGTAAATAATGTCTAATGTTTACTGTCGCTGTGTTTGTTAATTTGTCGTTGATGTCATTAGCAAACAATAATATCACAGAGTCAAAATAAATCATACTACCTTTACCCGGTCTACTTTTAGAAAATTATGTTAATTTCTTACAAGCAATAAATGAAAAAACATTCATTCAACTGAAAAATTAAGTGAAAAAATAAAATACTTTCAAACGTTACACGTCCTTCAGTTGAAATTCTGCATTCCGAGTCAACAACGCGTTTTCGCGCAATCGCTATAACTTTTAATTTCAATTGAATCCACTTACTTGGAAAAAAGTCCCTCCACCAAAGACTCTCCACCTCCTAAAAAAATTCCGCCTCAAAATTCAAGTCTCCCACTACCCCAAAGCCATTCTTCCTCACACATCAGCCAGCAATCGGTCTCCTCCCCCCTCGCAAACTGCCCCCCTCTTCCCGATCTCGAAACGCGACACCGGGCCGACTCCGCGGTCAATTTCCGGTCGGAAAAGTGCGTCGTCGTCGCCCCGTCCGCGGCGGAGTGTGTGTGTCCCTCGGGCGGCTCTTCGCAATGCGAGGCTCTCGCGCGGCGTGCGCGCGCGACTCGGCCGATCGATGCAGCATCGCTTGCGCTTCGCTCGCGAGCTCGCTCGCTAAAAGACGTCGATTCCGGCGCGCCCCGTACACCCCCTCCCGGAAGACGGGCCCGCGGAGTCGCTCCCGGGGGGTGGAGGAGCAGAGTAGCTTTTCGCCCCGAGGTATAACGGAGGGACGAGAGCCGGAGGTAGTAATAACTTACTTGATTGACGATTCGCGGAGCCGGACTACCCCGCGGGTGGTTTGTTACGCCGAGAGCGAAACGAAGCGCCGACGGAGACCCTTTAATTACCCCGATAAACGCACTGAGAGCACTAAAAAAAAAAAGAAAAGGAAAAAAATCCATAACACACAGAAGTCGGCTTATCAGAGCTGCCCCAAGGCCGTCGCCATTTCGCGCTCTCTCTCTCTCTCCCTCGAGTTGTCGCGCATCGGGCAGCTGCTCGGTGTGTGTGTGTGTGTGTGTGCGCGCGCGTGCGTGCATTACGTACCGTCGAGGCACAGGGGGAGGTCAGGTGGTGCGAGTCGAGTCCATCGGCGTGTCTTCCACGGAGAGCGGCCGCAGCTAAACGCCAACTACTGGGTTACCGCCGCCAGGCCAGGCTTAGCACTGCGCGAGCCACTCGCTCTCTCTCTCGGGCCGGCGCAGACGCGATAGCGCGCGGCCAGCGGAAGGTCGATGCCGGCGCCTGCGTGTCAAGTGTGCCGTGGCGTGTATAGCTTCCCCTCCCCCCGCTGCTGCGCCGAGCTGCTATCGCTCCTACGCTCCTTCCTTTTTCGCCTTTTCCGGAGAGCGGAATTTCATTTTTTTCTTTCGCGAGAGCGGAGATTCTTTTTTTTTTTTATCGCGGGACGGAGGATGATTGTTCGGAGGGGTGATCTTTGGTTGTGGTTCGCCGGTTTGAGGGTGGAGGTTCGAGGAGGGATGAGGGGGTGCGGAGTAATCAGATGTGAAGGGGGAGAAGGGATTATTACGTTATTCTGAAAATATTATACTTAAAGGGTTGATGGAATTTAAGCGGGGTAATTGAATTGTCAAAACAGATTATGTTGGCTAATTTGAAGCACGTTTTCAATTATTTTTCAATGCAAATGAGTATTGCGTAATGTGATAACAAATGGTCAAATCTTATAAAAACTTGCATAATAATAGCTTTCTTCGTGAGTTTAAAGATTTATTGCTCCAATTGGAAAATAAAATTGTCATTAAAAAATGTTGAACTTTTACAGTAAAATATTTTTATACTTTTAATAATCAATATAAAGCATTATTTTTACGCGCCAAAGGTATCCAACCATAAATAATTAAAATGCCCATAAACCCTATAACGTTATCGGAAAATTTTTCCGTTTACTCCTTCATTCGCCCCCTGCGTAAAAAGTGGTAATTCAAACCCTTTCCCACCTGTTTGTCCTTCATCGCTCATTCCGTCTCAGTAACCAGTAATTCATCACGTCGCCTTTTTACTTTACGACTTTCATTTCCGCGCTCGCGAGAATTCCAGGCCCCTCTCTTTGAAATCATAAATATTGCCCCGCCACCCGTTACAATCCGCGCAATCGCCTCTTCTCCGCAAAATCCAGCATCTCCAAATCCACGTCGTTTCGCAAAACCGCTATAACGCCCGAAGCGCGCCCGCCTTTGCAAAATCAGCAGCCTTTTTACGTGCTTCCATCTCCCCCTCCCCCTCCTTCCCGGACAAGCCCCTTTTTCCGCTGTTACACCCCGGTCCCGACGGCGAAGCAACTTTCTCCATTATAAGCAGCTTTTTATCATTCGGCGCCTCTCCTCCCGAACGCGGCAGCTTGGGAATTCGACCCCCCCCCCCCGCCCGCTTTTTCTTTTCCCTTATCTGGAGTTCTTTTTACTTGATTGAGGACGTCGGCGGGGGAGAGGGAGCTGTACCCGGTGGCTTTACGGCTGGAATAATGTCGAGAAGTCCTTTGTGGAACGACGTCGAGGAATCGAAAATTTCAAGCTTCGCGGGAAGATCAAAGATTGGAATCGGAAACGACGTGGGTGTATGTGATGTATTAATTTCGAATGATGAGAGGGCTATTTCGTAAACAGTTCTTTCGTTTACTAAAGAGAGAGAGAGAGAGAGAGAGAGAGAGAGAGAGAGATTGCGATCAGTAAATAATGTAATAAATTCGACTGTACTCGGGAAGGATTTTTAATCTATTCGTGTACATTGCAGGAGCAAATTTAATTGCTTTTACGAAACACGAGAGAACGATTTTCATTCTATAAATATGAAAGAACTTTGATACTAGATTCTGAATAACAGTGAAATATAAAGCTTTACGAGAAAATACTTTCCCGGGTTATTCAAGACGTTACGAAGTTCATTTACGCAACTAATGAGAAAAATATTTATATTCGAAGCGCACGAAGTGAAATATATTTAATAACTTTTCGATTGCCCGTGTAAATGTAGTTGTACGTTACAGTCCCAGAGCTATGAGATATTACGCATCTATACAAGCAGCATCGAGATGATATCCTTTAGAGGGATTTTGGTATTGATTGCTTCTGATTTATATATGACGTACCGTATATAAGGGATTTCAGAAATTGGGAAAATAAATATAGCATTGCGGTAATTCAATATACCCTTACAGCCAATTAAAGTATACAATAATAGATATTTCTGTTCAAAGAATTTTCTTTCTGGACTCGATAAAAAATTGTTCGAAAATTTTAATTATTGTCATATAACAGTTTTCAAAAACTGATTACAGAAATGAAGCACTTCCGACGGAGTTCCTATAACCACAATAAAGGAGTAGAAGTAATATAAATTATGGGATCTTCCACCAATTCAACCCCTGATAAGAAAACTGAACAACTTGTCCGGAGAAACAAATTGGATGGAGTAGTGCCATCTTTCCTCCCGACCGACAATAGCTTAATTAAATTTTTCACTCTCCTCAAGTGTGTGTGTGTCCTCTTAGGTGTCCTCAATCATGCCAGTCACTTTTTCTTAATTAAAGGAAAAATCTCGCCTTTTATTTTTCCCCGCCGCGGCAGCTTTTCCATCCTCGAGGCTGCAAGAAGGCTGCCGGCCGCTTCTTTTCATCGAGGTGGAACTTGTTTTAAGTGTATACAGAGAAAGTTTTTATAGGCTTCTCTGCTCGTTTCGCGAAGTTCCTTGCATCGCAAGTTAGTTTTGATTCGGAACAAGCCTCGAAAGCGAAATATATCTTCTGCGCCAAGTTGAAATAACGGCAGTTCTTTTTAAATCTCGTTTCAAGCTGCAGCGCTGCCTCAAGACACTTCAAGAAAAACTTACCTTCAAAACCATACACCCGTAAAAAGTAGCTTTTTCACAGCTTTTGAATGGGCGTTAAAAAAAATGCTCGTTCAAAACTCTCTCTCTCTCCCCCGCTAAATCCATCCGTCGTCGATATTCCCTCTCTCGTTACTAAAATCGCTCTCCTTCCTAAAGAAAATCCCGGCGGCACTTTTATCGATGTACCATCGCCGCCGAAGCCTTACGCGCATCAGCTTGAGCCTCCTTATAATACGGAGCGCCGGGAAAGAAAAGAAGACGGGACGGAAAAAAGTGCAGCTCCCGACGGCTCATCGTTATTCCTCCCGGTGTCTAACCATCGACTCGGGGGAGTCGATGGCGCACAAAGGAGGGGGAGGCTCTTAAAATTCATTACATCATAAATTCGCCCGACGCAGTTGCGTGGTGCGCTCGTTATCCGCCCACTCGGGTTTCCCCGCTGAGAGAGAGAGAGAGTCAGAGCGTCTGGACGTACGAAATTTTCGCACTGTCTCTCCTCTGCGGAGGAGGCATAGAAAGTTTATCGCTTTGTTTTGCCGGCGGATTCGGTCGGTCTAACTCGTCGCGCTCGGACTCGTACGACGTGATCTGTGCGCGACCTTTCGAAGGCGGGGATTTTGGTTTTGCCGTTTGGCAAGGATTTTTTTTGTTTAATTCAAATGGGAAAAGTCTTTTTTTTGCTGCGTCAAGATTGCAATTGCATTTTTCTGGAAATAACTGAATTGATGTAATAACCGGGCTATTCCGTCAGTCACTCAAAGCATTCCGAGGTCATCGATTGAATGCGCCGGGAAATTTCCAGGTCGACCGCAAATTCTAGGACATCTCGACGATTTACCAAAATAAAATCTTATATGCATTTGGATCGCTGAATCGTTTTCATCAATAAAATGCTTTTGTGAAGGAGACCATTTTCAATGCTTTCAATTACCATCAATGTATTCCGCGCGATTTAATCTGGCTTTATTTCATTTTTTTCTTCACCGCATTCCGCGATACTTTACAAAAGTAAAACCGTCATTTTTCGTCGAATTACGCTGAAGTTTTTTATTCAAATCCTACAATTTACAGATGGTACATTCCGCGCGAGCAAAGAGGACCTCGGAGCATTGAAATTTTGTAAATATTTCGTTGGCGCAATTGTTGGCTCAAATATAGCGAATCCTCTGACAGAGATAATCCAAAATTCACTACGAGCGCCTCGACCGTTCATATACGCAGGATTATCCCGAATCGATGCGACTGAGTGGCAGCTTCGCTGCGCCAACACCGTTAATCCCTCAAAAATTGGAAAATTTTTCAAAGCGTTCTTGCGCGTTCCCAGCTGATACGACATACGTTTTTTGTTTATCCCGCTCTGGCATTTAACTTTATAAAATATCATTACTTACGTAATCAGATGATAGTTAAGTCTGTTTTTCTTAAACTTCTATGTCTTAGTATACAACTACTACCTTAAAAGAATTGCAACCTGAAAATTTTAGAAATGATAAATTGTATTTAGCTACCTCGTTGTCTAAGATCAATCAATGTGGCGACGTCTGCAGGAAGTATCGAAATAATTGTGCGTATCAGCCATAAGTTTAAAAATTAAATTTCGTTCTTTTTCCTACATTAGATCCTTGAGGTTGGAAAAACGAAAAGAAAAATCGCACAGGACGGCGCGCGACGCCGGGCATCATCTCCTACAAAAAATAAAAGCAGCTTTCTCGCTCTTTTGTAGAATAGAGGTTTGTACCTTAAAAAAGCTTTCAACGTTCTCTATTAAAAAAGTGAAGCCGAAAATGGATTGGTTAATTCTGATGTTAATTAATTATTATGTTTATTAATTAATTAATCCGAAAGTTAGGTCAAAGTATAAGAGATAAAATTTCAAATGAACAAATTTTGTAATTAAGTTTCAAGGATATTGATGGAACTATACATGCAAAATATTTTTTGATAATAAAAAATTAAAATTAAAATCAATCTCAAAGCATTTTCGTTGATATTTAGTTTTGCTATATACGCTTTAATTTTTAACCTAAAATTTAAATGTTAGCATAAATTAAAGATAAAACATAACTTATTGGATACGTGTATTATACCGTATTGTATCAAATATAAAGATAAATGCGAAATAAAAGGAAGAAGAATCCGTATTTATATAGTGGAATAAATATAGAGCACATGAATGCACCTAGTCTTCAATAAATACAATCCACAATCTGTCGAATTAGATCGTTTTGGTACTTTCGGACGAACGATTGGTAAAACACTCTTTGAAAAAGGACTTTGAAAGAATATGTACGTGCTTCTCAAACTCGCCTCTCCGCGGCACTAACGTGCCACTGGATGCTATCGGAGAGCGACGCGATAAGAAAATAAAGGATCGCCGGCAAATGAAATGCACGAGCGATTCGGCCGCCGAGGAAGATGAATGGATTGCGCGTCGCTCGAAAATACATTTAAGAAATTCCGCGCGGAGAATGTTGCAGCTGGGAAAATGCGAAGAACCGCGATCGAAGATCGTGTAAGTAAGGATAACGCGCGCAATGTATATTGGACGCGTCTGGCTAAACTCGGGCATACATCTACTGGGGAAAGATGTGTTTGCGGGTTATCTTATATCAACATTTTTTCCTAGGTATGAAGTATTTATTTCGGTAGTTCCTTACAGATTATTTCTACATTTTTTAAAGAAAAAAGCTTACGTACGACGCCCGATAAAACGCGATAAATATTTTCTGTAAAGTATTTTTTACTACTAAGAATATATTATTGAATCATTGAAATGTAAGTATATCGATTATTCTGCCACTCGGTTTCATACATTAAATAGCTTACACGAAACCACGTAAATATAAAACAT
Source organism: Ormyrus rosae (assembly GCA_035047165.1). Classification (NCBI taxonomy): domain Eukaryota; kingdom Metazoa; phylum Arthropoda; class Insecta; order Hymenoptera; family Ormyridae; genus Ormyrus; species Ormyrus rosae. The sequence goes on from JAWWML010000036.1 coordinate 652,027, forward strand.
AAAAAAAATTAAACATTAAATCCAGAGTAAAAAACAAAACTTATTCCTAACAGTTGATATAAAACAAACCAAGCGCAGAAAGTTAAAATTAAATCAAATAAAAATTTGCACCGAAACCTACAACCCATTTAACTCTTCTCTCAATTCTGCCCGTAACCGTCTAAATCGAATTTTCAAAAAACCAAGTCCCTAAAAAATCTCAATTGCCCAGGTAACGCATCGATCACACTCGAGAGCCGTTCGCGCGAGGCACACATGTGCCCCGCCGCACGTCCGCCAGGACCCGCATTAGCTCGCGATCAATATATCGCCGCCGAAAACTGCCGGAGGAGAGGAGGCGGGGGGGAGAAAGAGCAGCGCGCTTGCCGGTGCTTCTTCCTTTTTTTTTGTTTTTTTTTTGTTTTGACCGGCGGGTCGCGCGCGTGCGGCTAATTGAAAGGGCAGCTTTTAGAGCGGCGAGCAGCTCGCTTTTCAGCTCCGCTCTCTCCCAGGATTGATTGAGTTTCGTTGAGAGTGCTGCTGCAGGCTGCCGCGATGCGCCACGTGGGAATCGAGTTGCGACTCGGGGGGGCTTTTCCTTCGTCGAGAGGGGCTGATTGGCGCGAATTTTGTTATTTCGCTCGAGAGCGGATGGCTTTTAGAATGTTTTTTTCTTTGCGTTCGAAATTCATGGTGTTTATTAAAATTGCGGTATCTCGACGAGAATTGCGACCTCGACGTAAAATCAATACTAAAAGTATAAAATTACTTACTTTTTATACCTCCCTCTCGTTTTCCGCTCTCACCGATTATAATCTACAAAATAGATCTTTCCTTGCCGGCGGACACAAATTGACTGACACATTGAAAATAAATATGTAAGTCGTCGATCTGTTGATCTTTGGACTGGATTTGAAAACATACAGGCGATTAAATAAGCTGTACGTCCGAAAAGTCAATCAGCCAAACATTTGTTTTTAAACAATCTACTGTATTCACAAAGAAGTATTTCACGCGCAATATAATATTAGAATAAAGTACATACGCTACTTACCGTTACTTGGGTTAGGAGTCTGAAATTTATTTTTATGGAAAAAGGCGAATGCAACATCACACTCAAAGGATCCCATTAAGCACGTGTGTTCAAGAGCCGATAAATTTCGGTATTTTAAGAAACACTCCCCGCATGTTCAAGCTTAAATAAAAAATTCTACTGCTTAATGAATTTTCATGCGACATGCTTGGAAACCGCAGATAAAAGCAAATTTTCTCCATCATGCACTTCGCTTCTTATGAATCTTGAAAATGTTAAAGCTGATGAGACGGTGTTAAAGCTCATGTAGAAATCTTTGCCAAAATATATGTTTAGAATAAAGCTTTTTTCACCCAATGTAATGCAATATTAAAATTCGGTTCATGGAGTCAATTTTTAAGCTTCTTTAAATATAAGTAGGTATTCAATGAAGGGACACAGTGAAATGGAAGTCCTGCGAAATATTAATTTAATGATTTATTTGTGTAATTTATAATAATGTATTGACAATTATAACACACTGGTTACAGTTATTTTTTTATTTACACTGCGTAGGCCGAATATTTACTTTTTAATATTCACATCACATAAGCCACAACCATTGCAACAATTTTTAACATTTATTTAAAAAATGTAGTCTTATATCTGAAAATTTAATAAAATTTTACCGTAATGGGGAGATACAACAGTAGAAATTTTCTAGAAATTTCATTTTTTTAATTTTTGATAAGAAACTTGTTAAACATTAAACTATTATAGTGCTATTTAAAGTCTGTGAAAATGTATGCAATAGGCTCAATGTCAGGATACATTAAACATTTAGCACATCAGAGCAGGTAAAATTTGTCTAATATTTGTGTAATTTTATAAGACAATTTTCTAGAAACAGTTGAAATATTTCATTTTGATCAAACACTATTATAAAACGTATCTGATAAATATATTATATTAAATTGTTAACGATACAATTTCATTATTATTATCATTGAAAATATTTTATAATACTACATTTGTTTTGACTGTTACTTTCATATTTGTTTTAATAAAGCATATTTTACATTATGACTTAATGTATAACTTTGAACATTTAATATCAACAAAAGGCACTAGTCCTTTTATTACTTTATTGCATTAGAATTTATTTCTTTTTCAAAAGTTTATTTGAACACATTGTTTTTCTCGTTCCCATCTAAAAAAGTGTTGAATTATGACTCTAGTAATTTTCTCTGTATTATTGTTTTAAAAATTCATAAATAATATTCTTTTTAACGAAGTTATCGTATAATTCCTAAGCATAACACGAACGCGTGGCTCGTTGTGAATGGACAAGTTCGATTAAAAATTTACAGATTAAAAAATATTTATATTTATAATTGAAACATTGAAAATTGTTGAGTTCGAAAATTTTTTATTTTTACATAGAATAAGCTTAAAAGAAAAATTTGTATAATATTTGAAAATGTACAAATTTTTTTTACACATGTAGCGGATGGAAAAAAAGTATTAAAAATGAAATTAAATAGGAATTAATTTGATTTTTTGAGCTTATATAGGCTCAAGCAAAAGTCTCAGTGATATTAACTAGCAATATTAACATACTACTACTAATATAAGTGTTAAACGGAAAAATAAAAAAATTGTTTAATATCAATTCATGTCAATGTCGAAAAAACTACTTTACAGACTATTGAGATTATACAAATATTACCAATATCGAAATGAACATAGCATTTAATATAATTATTTAGTTAGAATAATCGATGAATAATGAGTACAATTCTTTAGTGTGCGACGTTCCGGTAACAAATTCGTTGCCGAAACATCGCAAACTAAGTATTATCAAAGAATTAAATTCATTATTCATCAATAACTTTACCCAAATATTAAATAAAATGAATGGTAAAAAGCAATACACAGTTTGATATAATTATTTTGAAAAATTATTATTTGAAATCAAATACATTTTCAAAAGTAATAAAAGTTTGCCTTTTAAATAAATTGTGCGACAAAAAAAAAGTAGGCCTACTTTTTCCTTTAGAAATATTTTATAAAAATTCCTTAAGATAAAATTATTATTTAATCAAATTAATTCCAATAAATTCCCAATTCCAATAAAATCCCAATTCCATAAAAGTTTTCAAAACTTGAAAGTTGTAAATGCATGGAAATTTATTAAAATTTAAAAAGTATAAGAATTGATTTTTAAATGTTTTGCCTAAATGCGAAGATATTACAAAATCTTCTAAATGTTCTTAAAAAATTACGTACTTGTTTATCTCAGTCTCTAGAAAAGACTATGAGATTCTTCAATAAGTAAACAATCTATTTTATATATCAAAAGCTATTGTTCAAATACAGTTGAAGATTTTTGTTCTCCGCGATAAAGTTCAGTTTTACGTACAAAATACTTTTTGCTACATAAACGCATTTACGCTTATTTTATTTACAAGTCTGTAGTTTAACATCTATTAATGTAAAAGCCTTTTAAACCGTTCGAGCTATATCTGCCGAAGCACAATACTATATAACATTCTATTTTTCGTTGCTGTGTTTTAAATGATTCATTATTATTAGAATCATAAATACTATATTATTATTTCCGCCTTCTTTACATTTTCTTATATTAAAAATTACTATATTCACTAATTTCTGAGAATTCTGTTAGTACGTCATATAAAAATTTTACTTACGTATATAGTTTTGACCTTACATTATTAAAAATGTACCATAAGGCATTTGCTACAAATATGTAACAATCATAACTGGTGTATATTATATCATCATATATATTTTGTATACTATGATAAAATTAAGATTCATTTTTTAGGAATGTACAGTTCCACGTGAATGCTCTGGAAATGCTTTAAAATTTTCATACTTTGTTCTAGCTGAACAAAAATAACTTAAACGTTTTAACATCCTAAACGTATTTACTTAATAAAATTAATAATAATCTACATCGACTTAAACTTAAAATTTTCAGCAGAAATAGCTCACTCGGCAAGAAAAAAAAAACAATGCAGTATTAGTGAGTATTCTCTTTGCACTTCTTAGTTACGTACAGAAATAATGAGAAAAAAAGTGAACTAAGAATGAAACGAGAGTCTTACTATCTAGCGGTATCACCGTGTACGGCGACGACGATCGCGAGGTCTGTCGTGTCCCGTAGCAGCGGCTGCTCGCCCGGACTCCCGGCGCGAGATTCATCGTTATATCAGAGGTTGAGGGACGTGTCAGAGTCGTGGCGATGTTGATGAGAATGAAGCTGGACTGGCGAAGGCGATTGTTCCTCGTACAGCAGTGGCTCCTGCTCCACCGGCATTTGCACTGCGAACAAAACTCTTCTCATGCACACACGCCAGTCTCTACGGACGAGTTTGTCTGTCGTCGGACACTTTTTTGCTCGGCATTTCCTAAACATGTCGCCCAATTCAATGAGAATGATAAAAGCCCTTCGAGAGGATTCTTTGCAGAATCATCTGAAAGCGCGACTTGTTCGTGTGATTTCGGTCTTGCTTTTGATTCTTCAGTGCTAGTGTCAAGCTTATGTAGTGTACTGATGGGAAGATGTTGTGTTAAAGTTTGACACATCTTATGAAATGATCGATTTGCTAAACCTACGTTTCATAAGATGCATCTCGATCGAGTATAATAAATTTTGTAATGTTTAAATATTATACACACTGTAAAAAATCTTGTACATGCAACTCAAATACTAATATTACAATTAACAATTTTACGATATAGTCATTGAATAGTATTACATAAATTAATTTTTTTAATTTTTACAGTGTATCAAATAAAAGTGTATCCCTACGTCGAAATGTATCGAAACGTTTTGAATTATACAAGCAATAAAAAACAATTTTATTATCCAACACTAGAAAAAACATGAGATTTAAAAAATTCCTTTTAATTAAAAGATTTCTTCACGTAAAAAATTACATGCGGAAGATTTTTCATATTAGCAACTAAAAAACGAATCCTGAAAAGTTTGAAACCCAAGCAATTATTCCCAAAGCGAAGCATTAAGCAATTCCAAATCCAAAAAAGAAACTTTCAACGGGATCTCGCGTAACATGCAAATATACGAGCTCCAAAAAAATTTGATAAAAACATGTTATTATAGTAAATCCATGCTACATAAATATTTTACGTACCTAAAAGGCTGGTAGTATACGCGTCCTAATAGGCAATTATTATGTACAGGCATTTTGCTTAATCAGAGAGCAAGGAAAGGTAAACTTTTTTTATGTACTTTTTAAAAGAAAAATACTTATTAAGTTGTTTATCGTACAACATGCTTTATTGGAGCTCGTTACCACATCCGATCGCTCGATTCTTCATTATACAGCTTGTATATTCTATATATTACTTTATAAAAGTTCAAAAGATGCTTCGCACCTTGGTTCTAGATATAAACTTAGTTAGCAACAATGTCACAGTATTGTTTTCTTTCATTTTCCTTTGATTTATTAATTTTAGGTCTACCTAGTTTTACAGAATCTTTCACGAGGTGTAAAAGTTTTTCTGTAAACTTTCACTTCTCGCTTCGTATTTTAGTCATTTAGTAAAAGGTATCTTACTACTTGTCGATCGATCGGTATTAGAAATATTAGCCTGCTGCTTTTGAAATGTAAAATCGCCTTATAGAAAATTAGTCTGTACAAGCTGTGAGACAAAACAGAGAAAGAATAAAGGAGCAAAAGATAGAAAAGTACTAAAGCGCTAAACTTTAGTAAATTAGAAATAATAAATGATATTTATTATCGACATTTCCGAGACTTTTAGACCGTAAAGTCAGTAAGAACTAGGCGCCAATAGTACATCTGCGATTCTACTGGTATCCTACACGCTTCTTCTATTGAAAAATCTTAGTATCCAACATTGGTACAATTATTTACACTTTATTATGTTCTTTTAAGAAAATATGAAGATGTCTTTTCGAGATCATCTTTCTTTCATGAAAACAGAAAAGCAAAAACAGCAATATTTACAAAATATTCAATTATGAAAAATAAGTCGACTCTTTGACGTAAAGTAGTTTACACAAATTCTTCTTTAAGGCTTAAGGATGCACAAAAAGGTTCTTGGTATACTTTGCCAATAATCAAAGTAAAAGCAAATTACTTGTTCGTAAAGCACGATGTAATCGAAATAACCCGCGTGCTAAAATACGACCTGGCAATCTCTAAAAATTATTCAACAAATCTTTCAAACGTTCAAATAGTGTATTATTACCATCCAAAGCCTCAAAGTGCGTTAAACGAATTTGAGATTCGGTGGACGAACTATTTTTTCTTCGAAGCTACGCTACAGCGCATAAGCGTCAAGTGAAAAAATATTTTGATTTCATTAAATAAAACAAAACGTCTCTTATTAACTTTAAAACTTCATAACCCTCACCAACGATGCTCACTTATTCATTGCAAATAACAGTCTTGAATTGAAAAAAGAAACAATCATTCACTGGTTGCCTGATAAAGAATTTGTTTTTCAATATTGATCATGCTGTTAAAAAAAACTAAATGAAAATAGAGAGAGCGAATGAGATTTTGGTTTTGGTTTTTGTGCTATTTGATTGGAAAGTGAGCATGACCGATTACAACAATGAATGTACCATTTTTTTTCTCCGCATCAAGTTTTATGTACAAGTATCACGATAATTAAACGTCCATTCCTCTTATTCCCGTGATCTACTCATGTTAAGTGGCGAGTAGTGCATTCATTATTACAATCGTTCCCTAGTGTTTTTTAGATAACCTTCTACTTTGAGATCTGGTAGTAATCGTAGTACCATTTTTCTCAGCAATAGCTTGTCCGCTGCTACGCTGATTATGATGAGCATGATGCTGCTCGCCAACTGGTATCCTAAAGAGCTGTATGTTTAGGTGATCGCATATTTCCGTGCATACTTGTGCGCTGTATCGCAGTAAATCCAGAGTCACCCAGATCTGAAACATTATTCACGAACTTTAGCGAATCATCGCCTTCGGACGAGACTCTTCCTCTTTCTTCAAACTTACAAAACACAGCCAAAGAACGTAATATTCTTTGATGAAAAAGTTAAAGTACTGGTTTAAGAACAGCATGGCTGGTCCTATTAATGAACTATCTAGGTACTGCATCTCGTTTTTCGTCATGTGGGCGACCTGAAATTAAAAAAAAAATTATTTTAATCACATTTCAACAGCTTTATTTACTGTAAAAAAAATTTCAAAAATTTACCACAAGGCGATTTGTAACTTTGGCAGCGACCATTCCAAATGAAAGTATATACAGAGCGGGATGATTCTCGTAAACGTGTTCAGCACTTTTCCTGTAGATTATGAACGCAGGCACCACAACGAAGCTGAACGGTATGATGGGAGACAGGACCGACGTTCCCTATAAATTGCCGAGCACTTAAAGCGTCTGTATTAAAAAAAATCTATTATTTTTTCATCGCAAAATTCAAAATTGTGCCTTTCATAATTTTCGTTTACGTCGACAGTTTATGCACAATATCTGCATTTGTGATGAATAAATAGTATTCGAGTTAGTTACGTTAAAAGCCAATACCTTCAAGATAGAAATACACAGAAAACGCATACAAAAACACATAAAAAATAATAATATTAAATGTGTTATTTTTAACCGAAACTTTGAAACATTAAACTTTTTGACAATGAACATTTGAACGTTTAAACCAGTAAAGACATTTTCACCAAAACACTCAATAATAAAAGATATAAAACAATTAGTGTAAATAGCATACAAACAACCGGCATGCAAAAACAACTGGCATCGTGCACTATTCAACGTACAGATCCAACATTGCCATCTTGAAGATTGAAAAATGTACGTCTTGTAAAAAGGTAAAAAAGTAAGCGCAATTTCGAACTCCACAAAGGCGAGAAAAAAAAACTGCATAAAAAAGAAAAATCAAAATGACACGTGAAATGAGTGATAGTGAAATGCTCAGACCTGATTTAGACCCTTATTTCCCCAAAGAAAAATCGTACCATCTCTTCGAGGTGCTCCCTTTTAGGAACCACCCGCGGAGAGAGATAATTATACGAATGACCCCCCCTTAAGTGAAAAAAGGCGCGAGCCAATACACGAGAGAGAATGAAAGGGCCTAAATCCAGAGGTGGGAGGCAGAGAGATACTAAAAAGGGGTGCACTATTACACATCGGTCCTACAATGATGATACGCTGACTTACTGCGACGGTGGAGCCATTCTTTCCGACACCGCCGGCAAGAATGACGGACATGCTGCTGAGCGCAAGCAAGACAGCGACGCCGACTGCGCCCCATAACGGAAAGATCTTGACCTCTGTGCCAGTGTATGGCAACTACATTGGTTGGAAAAGCGAAAGTTCTCTTTGTTAGTTCCGATGAACGGTGAAATGAGGTGAGCGTTTCCGAGCAGAAATGAGCATTGCTAAATAAGGCTCGACTTCTTACTTTTTTTTTCTTTCTTTTTTCGAGGGGGAGAAATGCGAAACCGATCGTGAAATCGGATAATCGTTGGAATGGAGAACTCATTTAGCAATTGACATTTCTGCTGGTCTTGTAGAGCTAGATTTTTTTTTCTGATTGCTTGGATTTTTTAAATATTGTTGTCGTTGATGAATAAATAGAACTGTGTGCATCAGCATCTAAATTTTTTTTGTAGCATATTGGAGTTGAAACTTTGACTATAAATTTACTCAAATGGTCTGTTTCATAAATAATACAAGGAACAAATTGCAGCGAATTCGTCATTAATGGATTATATTAGTGACATGTGCGCGAGTCATGCAGCTAAATTAACCCTAGACGGCTCTCGTAATTTTGACTCGCTGATTAGAAGCTTGCAAAAAATTCATGCCGATTGGCAGCAAGTTACTGTTAATAAATTTACCGAAGGTCTTGAAAAATATTATTTACCGGCTTGGGTAAATATAATTTCAAAAAACTCAAGGCTCATTCAGGAAACTTGTTTTTTTTTTTTTTTTTTTTAACGAAAAATTGTATAACTTATTAGAAAAATGATAATGCATATATGACAACAAAAACGTGGTTAAATTATACGTCATTATTTGTGCAACGTGAAAGTATCGATTATTTGTTGCGTTGCTAATGTAAACGAACAAGTTCAATAAATTACTTTTTTAGCATGCAAAATTTTTACGAAGATGTAAATGCACGAATGACGTATTCTGATTGATTCAATGTTTGCACGTCAACGACTGTGGAGAATCATTAGCATTTCTGTTACAACTCTTTTAATCTCTAATCGGTGAAAACTTGATGAATGATTTGTTTTGAGTTTGTATTTTAATAACAAAAACTAGCTTTGAGGCCTTCTAGGGTTAAAGTTTTGTATAAAATAAAGTGCTAATAAGCATTGCATTTTATTTAATAATAATTTATTTTAAGTTTAAATATTTAATCTTTAAGAAGTGTTTATATAGAAAAAGTGAGTGAATGATAAGTGAATTCAGTATCAGATATTCATTAGGTTCTATTACAACTATTCATGTAAACAACACAATAAAATTTTAGATGACATTGATAATTTACATTCAATAGACTGATGAAAGATATAAAATTTCTTATCTATGTTTTCGTGATAACAGTTTCTAAGACTATTTAAGTTTTTAAAATCAAAGTAAATTTTTATAGAATTTAATAGGTCATTTGTAAGTGTAAATATAATAATGTTCAATTTATACATTGAAGTTAAAGAATACGTTTTTTTTTTAATTATTTTATTTACGCAGCGGGTAAAGATTAATGTTGAAATACGGCAACAAAAACGGAAAAAACACTTGAAAACTTCAAAAACTCAATCTGCAAGCATGACCATAATAATAATCCTGCATTTTTAATAACTATCGATATTTAAATCATCAAATGTTCGACAGTGGCTAATAGTTCAGAAATATACGACTTAAATTATCTACTACCCAAACCCAAACCAAATCAACTAATTTACAGAAAGTAAGAAAAAACACAAGCTCCTGGCAAATACCTCCAAGGCATTCGGAAATCCATTCGAAAATGTTTAAAAACAAAAGAGAGAGTAGAAGAAAAATTCACCTAAAAAAACTTTCTGAAATAAAGAAACAGTACCCTCTACCACAATCGCATAAACGAAAATATCTCGGGCGCCGGTCTTTTGGCAACTAGGCATTCCAAGCTTGGCCTATATATGCAAAATCAATTTCGAATACGCATCAATTTCGAGGCTTCTGAAAATTCAAGTCGAAATCATCGGAAGCGCAGAAGAGGAATGCTTAAGAGTCAAAAAGATAGAGTCAAAGAGAAGCGCTTAATTTGTATCGTAATTACGTAATATTTACAATTTTTATTACAACGAGCTTTTTGTTAGATTCAGGATAAACGTTTTACAAGAATGTAGTATCACACATCTGCCATAAAGGTGATTCGATCGGATGACAACGTTATATTATATTGAAAATGAATTTTAAAACGTTTTCTGATTTATTGTTTAATTATGAAATTAAAATTAATTTGTTGTATTTGTACAAGTGCTTTTAGTTTGTATGTACAATATAAGCCAAATAATTGATTAAAATTTTATTTAACTTTATTGTCAAACAACTAAATTATTGTAAGTAATTTTCATCAAGCAATTCTATCGTTACATACGAGTAATAAATTTATTTACAAATTGTGTAAAACTAAGAGTTAGTTTTTATGTACTTAAAATGATATTTTTAAACGCGATATAATGACTTGTTATTTCAACGTAATCGAATCACCTAACGATATCGATCCCTATCACCGTATTCATTCCAATAATGTTAATTTAAACTTACTGCAATTGTGGAACCGTTCTTTCCAACCCCACCAGACTCAAAGACTTTACAGAATTGAATGAATACATTAACGTAACCAGCATAAAATACTGCTGCTACAACGTTACTGATTGTACCCATACCAGGCACTGGTATCTAAACAAATTAGACAAATCTTTCTTGTTAAAGACGTGAAATCGGCATAATTGGTATATTTTTATTTAGTTCTTTAGATGTTTTTTTTAATTTCTTTTTTATTTATTTGCAACAACTATCTAAATATTGATGCGTTACAGAACCAACGAATCATGAGTAAGTTAAACATTTATTAAAAGTAGTTGTTAAAAATGACTACCAATTGAAAGTAATAATTATTTATACGTAGATTCAATGCTGATATTTGTAAATGCAAAAGGTGTTGTTTAAAGGTAAAATTTATTTTGAAACTTAATAAAATAGTAAGTAAATAATGATCAATGTTAATACACTATAGACATTCCACAGATCAAAATTATTTAGTAAAACGAAAAATATAAAAATGTTATTTGTTATTATAAAAGTGTTTAACTTTGACATTTAAGTGAATGTGCAAAGTCATTTATACACATATCTATAGACATTACAGTTATTCGACTTTCAAAGTTCTATTTAAAAACTTTTCGTGTTAAAATATCGCTTTGCAAAACAATATTGAACTGCAAAAAAATATTAAAAAAAATGTTTAAATAGAACTTGAAAAGTGTTTTCCCCCACGTTGTAAATACGCGATTGTACACTTTTCTCACTTTTCAATAAATAGTGCGACGATTAATTAATATTAATAAAAAATTGACACATATTTTGACATTTTAGGCTCAATCTGTGACCGTATTTAGATCAAAGGCCTGCACGAGGGGCTGCTGAGTTGAAAAAATCAGAAAATGTCTGTCTTTCCTTTCATATTTAATTTGTGAAAAAAATATATTATTTCTGTGTTCTTAAAAAGTACTTTTTCTAATATATTTTAATTAAACTAATTAGTATTAGGTTTTGAAAGAAAAGACGGTTCATTTATCCTTAAACCTTAAAATAAAATAAGCAGTTTTAAGAAGAAATGTTACCAGAAAGTTAGATAAAGAGCTTGGAATATAGTCTTAGATATTGTTAAAATGCCGCTAAAAAATTAAACAGATACCGTCTATTATCGTTATTAGTTCAGTCGTAGAAATATACGAAATTCATGCAAGACATTTTAAAAATTAATTCCCTTTACTGATTTTAATAATGTGAAAAATTAATACCAAAGTTCTTTGATCTTCGCCATTTTTTAATTTAATACTTCCCATAATACGTTTATTAATTAATTAAAATGATGTAATGAAATGATATTGAAATATAAAGAATAATGATCCAGTCTATGTACAAAGTCACTGAAAAATCAGAGATTGCGTTCTAGGATTAAAGCTGTAAAAAGGAACTGATTATCAGTCGTATAAAGAAAGGGATAGATAGAAGCCAATTTCCAGATTAGTATAAATGATGCAGCATGTCAGTAATTATGTTCAGCGTCGCTCCTCATGCCATGCCAGATCCCGATAACATATTCTTTATAAATTCAAGTCTTCAACCCAGAGTCTAGCTATCCAACTTACAGCCACAGTCGAACCATTCTTGCCCACTCCTCCGGTGAAAATCACCGAAAAGATGGGGTATAAGTTTGCCAATGCACAGATCACTGTCATAAGTCCTATCAAATATTTAAACTGAAAACCGTCTAAAAATGGTATCTGTAAAAAACGGACATGTTAGCCTTCAATGGATAGCAGACATTCTGCTAATCGACTTTACACAAATGTTTTATTTTCAGTGAACCTTTAATAAATTATATACGATTTGCAACGCATTTCTTATGTAAATAATTATTCTGAATTCAATGACTTGATAGTTTTAGTAATATTTTATACATAAAAATTAGATGGCTTACAAACTATTTATATTAAATGTGCATTTAAAATATGAAACGTGGAATCAATTAAAATTTGATTTGCATCATTGAGGAATCAGTTAGCAAAAGACATAATTGAATAATATGAAAAGCTGCGCGAGTATTTACAATTTGAAATTAAGGCTTATACTTTATAGAATATCTTGTTAAAACGCCGATTTAATAAAAGAATAAGATGACTAGAAAAAGTTATTAAAATAATTTTTTACTTCTACTTGTGCTTAAATTATTTGTGAAAATTAAAAAAAGTGTACATTTAAGCAATTTTTTTATGACAACTCCTGCAAAATAGCACTGATTAATAATAGTGTTTAGAAAAATATAAAATTAAAAAAAATTTGTAAAAGTTGTTGTGCTTTATACAAATATTCTTTAAAAAACAAATTTCATATTCGTTTAGTATTTTTAAAATTTTAATTTTAAATTAATTTTACCTAAATATGGTAGATTGAAAATGCTACAAAAAGAAATTAAAATAAATACCGTTAATTTTTTTTTTTTAATTTTTGAAAAATTTAGTAATTTAAACATCAACTACTGAATAACTTTAGTAAAATAATTATTGCAATCTTTGTAAAAAATTAAACTAAAAATTATACAACCTCCTTCATCCAAATTCCAGGCCCAAAAATGGCAGAAATGAGATGAATAGTGATTATTGTAAATTGGGCTTCCGTCACATCAACTTTTCCAAACCTTAAGGAACCTAAAATACAATTATAATAATAATTTAACTTGCATAATTTATATTTATATTATTTACATAAAATATTATTATTTTAAATATTATTTATAAATAAAAGAATCTTAATTTACCTGATACATAGGTTTGCCAATGTGCACAGTAGAAAAGAGTCATGGCACAAAAGCACTGGAAAAACATCCAAGTTGGGTAAAAGCCCAGTTGTACCGCAATACATGCTGACAAGGCAACAAATACTAAAAAAGATAAAATTTAATTAAAAAAATGTGCAAATGAAAATGTATTACACATATATAGTATAGATAACATTATAGTACTAGTTGTCGTAAATTTTTTAAATTTACTTTTAATAAAAGCAGATATATCTATAATATATTTAAAACCACAAATGTTGTGTATAATTTTAACACAAAAACTATTTTCCTTTAAATATTTATAAATACGTGCACATTTTTAACAAAAATGTTATCACATAAATCTAAATATTTAACATTTGAAAAAGATACCTCTTCTTTGAATAGAATAAGCTAAAGATGTTATTGTAAACTAGATAACCAGTTTTACATATTTTTGCATAACTTTAAATTTATAATCAGTCGAATACTACATGTTTGAATTTTTATGTTAGACCCATTAAACATAAATTGGAATCATTATTAAAATATTTAACATACCTGTTGAAATAGAATCGCAGCCGTGATCAAAAAGTTCACCTAATGGTGTTGAGGTTCCTGTTCTCCTTGCTTGCTTTCCATCTATAGCGTCTAAACTTTGGTAAACAAAAAGACCAACTGCGCACAGGAAACATGCCCATCTTGGAGGCTAACAAAAAAATTATAGTACATTAATTTTTCCTTCTATAAAATAAAGCATAAATACATTATTATACGATATAGTTATTAAAAATGCTTTATCATCAATGTAAATAAGATCATGCATAAATATTTTTATTCTTGTATTGTTTAAAAATTTTAAATAGCCATTTATCATTATTATAGAAAATAAACTATTATAAAATTAATATTTCAGATTTTAATAAAAAAGTTTGCAAAACTTAATTTCAATAGTTTTATGCAATATTATTCTGTGAAGACTACCGTTCATTCAATTTATAAATAGAACATTTATGTAAGTCTAATGAATTTCAATTATTGAATACATATAGGTAAGCACTAAATGGTCAAATGATTTTGCCAAAAAAATCACTTTAAATAGTGCAAAATGTTATACCATTAGAGCTGTGCAATTGCTTTCAAGGTAAAACACTGAATTGGTGGCAAAAATGATGACTCAAGACTTTAGATAAAAACTGAAACACATGTTTATGCTAGTGCAAACAGGTATTCTTCATAAAACTATTCGCAATTTTAGTTTATTGCGCTGAATTCAATGAAATTTTTAAAGGCAATCTATTACAAAAGAGAAATTGTTACTTGCAAAATCTCTTATTAAAGGAGAACATTTTATTTCAACTGATTTTCACTAAACTAACAGTAAGTCAGTATTTTGAAGCAGCTAAAAGTTGCAAAAAATCCAAGTTTTTGCTATAAAATGACTAATAAAGCTTTACTCAACTAAATAAAAATATTTTTTACAAACTTATGGTGACCACTTAAAAGTATTTTTCCAAGAAGAAAGATAAATCACTCCTTTATTGATACCAAAGATAATTTTGTTAATAGGTAAAGTATTATTTACGTTTTATTTAAAGTCAAAAAATAAAAAATTTTTTAAAAAACACGAAGATAAAGTTACTTACTCAATCGCGATGAAGCACTCAATCGAACTTAAATAAATTAACAATATCACGATTCACGACTACAGGATTACGTTTACGAAGCAACAAACAAATACGTCACGAAGACTTGCAAAACACTCCGCGAGCCAGGCTAGAGCACGTTTTCAAAAAAGTCCTAAACACGAAAAACAGAACAGGAAAAAATAAAAAATACCTCAGCCTTGGCATCGGGACTGTACCAGATGAGTACAAGCGTGGTGATAATGTTGACGAGGAGGCCGAGAACGGTGATGAGGTTAGGCGCGAGCCAGATCGGCACCTTGCTGACGAGCCAATTCCACCAGGGCTGAAGGAAACCGTCGAGCAGACTGGCGCTGGAACAGCTGTACTTGTGCTCGCTGAGCCTCTTGAGCTGGCCCGGCGACAGGATCTTGTCCTTCTGAAAGAAGTGCATGTCGCTCGCGCGTCTTCTCACCTCTCTCTCTCTCTCTCTCTTAAAATTCGCAGCCGCGCACGTTACGTCGTCGTCTTCTCGCTGCGATGCCACGCGTGATCCGTTAGAGCAGTAGTCACCGCCGCGGCGACACGCATCGAGAGCAGAGCAGCTGCGTGTATTCTCGCAGTTAATAAGTTTTCGCGCGCGAGGAGGGCCTCAGCACACCTTCCTTTCTCCCCGAGCGACTGCGGTATCACTACTGAGACTGACTGTGACTACTGAGCTCGCGATCAGTCGCGCCACGCACTATAGTCGCGAGCAGTCGTGGGGAGATCGCTGCCTCTTTATCGGGGGAGGAGGATACCTCTTCCGAGCTCGGGCTTTCCTACTACTCGTTCTCTCCTCTCCTTCGCGCGATATCAAGTCTTGAGCTCGACCACTGCTGCCGCTCTCTGCCTCTCTCTCTCTCTCTCTCTCTCTCCGTACTCTCCCCCGCAAGCACCAGTCGCGATGTATACTTTCGCCGACAAACGTTTTTTTCGCTTGCGAAGAACTTAGAATTGTTACCGTACCTAACGTGAGAGTCGGCAAGGATTGCAAGTGTAAGAGGCCGCGAGAAAGCGCGCGCGATTTGTTACGTTGGGGCGCACTCACGCGGCTCATGGGCAAAATGGGCAGTAGACCAGAAATTGTAACTTGTAACGTTGCGCTGAGTTTGCACTTTTTTATGTAACGAACTTTTACAGGGACTTCGTAGGGGGAAATTATCGAGTTCGTGGAGGGGATTGTATACGTTTGCATATAGAAGTTTTGCTTTAAAATAATATAATAGCAATCATTTTACAAAGAAATAATTAATCACTTAATTGTACTATAAGTACTTTTATGAGAACATAAAAAGGTTAATAATTTGATTTCTCATTGATTTTTTTCAAAATTAAAGGTCTAAATAAAATTTAAATAATGTTAAACCTTTAAGTTAATATATCAATTTGTTATACTAAATATAAAAAATTATATTTTTTCATTAATAAATCAGATTTCTGCTTAATTTAAATTATTATATTAATAAATATTACCGACCAGTCATATACTTTGTGTAACTGCTGTCTGATACGCGTGTATGTATTCGTAAAAATCGTAAGCACAGCTTGAAGCAGAACATGTGTACACCTTTAGATCATGTTGTTTGCTAAAAACAATAATTTAAGAAATTTTTATTCTTCTTGAGTATGTTGAGGATTTCAACTTCTTTATGTTTCATAAATTTATTGCCCTACTCTTTGTTTAACTTATTTGTAAGTAAAAATACTGTTACATAATAAAAATAAAAATGTTTTAACATTTTCTAACCTCTCTTACAGAAAATAGCCGGTCGCAAGAATTTAAGTTTTTTAAGATAATTTGTGAATAGTTTTATTTAATAACAGTTATAATGAATTCCACAAGAATGCTTCGAAGTCTAAGACTCAATGAAAAATTTCTTCAACAACTATGGAAAACGCCACAATTAAGAAGAACGTTTTTGTCAGAAGCTTATCAATGTCAAGAAGCTTGGGACAAAAGATTACAATCGCCATTACTACAAAAAGTAAAACCTGTTGATTTTTTTGTTGATATAGAACAAAAATATCAAAGTCAAGGTAAAATAAGTGCAGTTGATGTTGATATATTTGCCAATGCTATTCAAAATGAAAGTCACAGTGATGAAGTTGCTGATATGCTTCATAAACTTAGAATGACAAGAGACACAACTTTTACTTTAGATTCAACACACCATGCAGTTGCTAGATATTATTTGAAGGTCAGGATAATTTAAATTATAATTTTCGTTTCATTTTAGGCCCTTAATTGTGATTTAATTCTTTTTTTTTTATTAAATTATAGATTGGGGAACTTGAACAGCTTTTAAGTATTTTAAATGACAGATTAAATTATGGCATTTTCTGTGACTACTTTTGTTATAATTTATTAATGGACTATTTTATAAAGAAAAAAGATTTTGCTTCAGCAGCTAAAGTTGCAAGTTATATGATGCTTCAAGAGGAGTTTGAACATCCAATTAGTAATGCTTTAGCCATTTACTCTTGCAATAAATATTTAGAAAATCCAGATTCCTGGCAAGAAGTAGATCCTGAAACACTAAAAGAAGAGCCTAAAGAAGAAGTTAAAGTTCGTGTAAAGTATTTAATTAATCCTTACTTTGATGACCACTTTGATTTATGGAAGCCTTCAGATTTAGTAGGAAAGACATTATTTCTAATAGGGCAAACAATGAATAATCCTCTTGGAAGATCTTGCCATTTACGAGGATTAGTGTTATACAGAAAATATGCTGATGCAATATCAATAATTAAAAAGTGGAAGAAGGAAGGAATTGAAGAAATTGTGTATCAAGAAGTATTACCTTTAATTAAAAATGATGTTCCAGAACTTTTTAGTGAAGAATCTACCGAGGAGGCCAAAGAGTTGCAACAGTTACTAGTTGAATTAGAAAGTGCAAATTTATATAAAGGAAATTTAATTGAAGATATTGAAAATTTAATTAAAAAAGAAATTGCAGAAAGAAGTCAGGAAGATATTGACAAACAAATTAAGGTATTTAAAATTTTAAAATAATAGTTTTATAAACATCTTTCAACCACAAATTTATGATAAATATTAAAAATGCTTTTATTTCCAAATTAAATGTTTAAGTTGTACAATATTTACACATTCTTTATTTTATAACTTTTTAGCTTTATGAAGAATGGGAAGAAACAAGAATGAAGGTTCTTCAAGAGAATTTGGCTGATATAGACAGACAAACAAGACTAGCAAGAGTAGAAAAGTTAAAGAAAGAACTTTCTGAAAAAGAACGTATATTGACATTCTTTGAAAAAGAGGAACAAATTGAATTACAAATTGAACAGAAATTGGAAGAAGAAAAACAAAAATATGGTGATGAAGTTAATTTACAGGACCAAGAAGATAACTATATACCACCAGAAATTGTTAAAAAGAGACAAAATCAACAATAACTTAATTTTTAAATATCTACTACATCAATCATTCTCACAACACACAATAGCTTCTCACAAATATCATACAGAATCATTAATTAATTAAATGAAAACTTCTGTAGACTATTTAATTGTTATTAAAAATTTTATTATTTTTATCTAAACGATTATTATTAAAACATAAAAACCTAAATCTGCATAAAACATGCTATTGAATTTTTTGTTGTAATTGTGATTTTTGTGCATTTTTAGGAACACGCACTACAAGTAGTTTATATATGTACAAAAAATATATATACAGTTATACAGTTATACATTGTTTAAATACATCATAATATGCAACTAAAATTAATATGTCAAAATCATGATTAATTTACAATTATATACTCAAATAATCATCATTAATTATACTCATAAAGCTTCCTTACAAATTATATAACTTCAGTTTCTTACATAGCAGATTAGAAAGGTAAAAGTAAAATCATAAAATCTTATTTTATTTTAATATTGCATCTTCTTGTTAGGATTTGATAATAATTAAAAAAATTTACTATTAAAATTCATTAATATAATAAATTTTACAGCCACATATTTGCAACAATTCTATTTATTATTTACAAAGTTGTGTGCTAATGCACATAAGATATTCTAAAAACTTTCTTTATTTAAAAAAAGTTTTTTACAAATAAAGTTTTGCTATCGAACCTGTTATGTGTTGAGCTTTTGAGCCAAGTAACTTTGTGCCAAGGCACAGCAACGTCTTTACGTCCTTGAATTTTAATAATAAGACACCAGTAATTTAAAGCAATGATTAAATACTGCATGTGGTGTAAAATTTTCGTTATTATGCAACCTCCTGCTTGTACCTTAGTTTTTAACTTATAGAGAATAGCAGTCCTTTAGCTTTGATGATTTGGTCGTTGTTTTCGTTTTGCACAGTGTTATCACACCATTTTTTATACAATGATCATGAATTTTTGCTTTGGAGTTGTGCTGTCAATGTAGCAGTCTCTTGCCTCATTTGTTTTAAATCAGCTGTTATTCTTTCTAAATTTGCTCCAATATTCTTTGCTGATTCTGAGTCGATCTAAAAAAAAAAAAAGATTCAATAAGAATAAAACGTTCTATTAAAATTGTTATTTTTAATATTATTAATTCAATTAATAAAAAAATAAATATATAAACATAAACTTACTTGTTCTTCTAAGTCTCTGATTTCTCGCACGGTAGCACCAGTTTCTTCAACTAAATTCACAAGTTCACTGCAATCAGAATGTAAAGTTGCCAGCAGTTTATATGCTCTTCTGGATGTTTCATTAGTTCGAGCGTCTCGGAAAATCAATTCATCAACAACAGTAAATGATCTTTCTAGTCTTCCAGTAAGGGTGTTAATTTCTTTTTGAATTTCACGTGTATCAGCTAAAACCTTATCTATTTCGTCCTTTTGCTTCCTCACATTGTTTATAATCTCTAAAATTCTTTGAGTATATGCAGATCTGTTCACTTCCTTTGGAAGTTTTTGAACTTCTGCTACAAGTTGAGAATATTGTTGATCCTTGTTGCGACATTCTTCTAACAATTCTCTTTCCTTTTCTCTGATCATTTTTAATTCATCAAGTTTCTTCTGGCTGGCACTCTAAAATATTTCAAAAATGAAAATTAAGAAAATAAACGTAATTTGAATTTTATCTACAAATCATAAAATTAACTATTTACTTACAGCTTTAGAGGAATGTTTTTCTCTTTCATCTCTATACTGCTCTATAAGAGGAGATCTGTGCTTTTCCCATTGGTTAGCTAAACTAATCAATTTATTTGAACATGCTTCAATAGCTTCTTCTAACTTTATAGTATTTTCTTCTCCATTTTCAAGTAATTCACAGGCTTTCATTTTTATTTTGCTCTTCTCTTCATAAGATAAAAGAGCTTTAGTTTCATTTTGTTCAATCATGGAAATATGATGTATTTCCGAAGTAATTTTCTTCATATCACTCTGCATTTCTTCAATAGTGGCTTTCAAAATTTCACATTCAGCTTTTAGTCTATCAATTTCTTTTTCCTTAACAATATTTTCATCCTCTTTTATTTCCTCATTTTCTTGTTTTTGATCTTCTACTGTTTTTAACTCTTCATTTTCATTTACAGGTTTTTTGACATCTTTTAATTTTATACCGGATATTAGTCTGCCAAGAGAGTAAGGATCATTTTCTGATATTTCAGCAGATTTTTCATATTCTTGAGAGTTCAGCCAATCAATTTTTTCTGCAGTAGTTAATGAGTGTGTATTTTCTGTTTTACTGTTAAGTGCAATAACTGATGGCACAAGATATTTAATATGTGGTACTTGTTCTAATAATGATGGCTTGTAACGAATAGCATAATTTTGATGTTCTAAAACAAACAATAATTAATTAGTTTCATTATTTTACTTCAGAAATTTTTAAAAATAATTATACTATAAATAGTTTCTTACCTTCATCATCTTCAACAGAAGCATCAAGGCTTACAGTTGTAAAAGGTACTCTAGTCCTAACATCAAACTTTGATCTTTTTTTATGGCAGTAGTAAGGTAACCATGGCACTGAAATTTGTGTTAGGATTGCAGAAGAAATTAATTTCTCTAGCTGAGCACTTTTTGTGGCTGGTTCAGCTATAGTCTTATCACTTTCTTTAGGTAATTTTTCAATAAGAAACATTAGTACTCTCCGAAGATCAGCTTCTGCACTGTATAAAAAAGTTTGATATCCAATGTCACCTCTGTATCCAAGTTCCTAAAATAATTTTAAAGAAGATTTAGTTAATTAGAAAAAGTTAGCAATGCTGAAAACAATGTTAAATTCTTACCGAGCATGACTGAGCTAATGTTGCACCCATTCGAAATCTTGCAGCCATATTTGCTGGTAAAACTGAATTTAAACCAATACCAGGTTTTATGATTTCTAGACATTTTACAGTTGCTTTAACAATTAGTTCTGTATCAAAACTAGCCAAATTTGTTATATTTTCATCTACATCACTGAAAAACGAATATTTTTTAAATAAACGAATTTAAAACCAATTTAGTAAATTAACAAAATTGAAATTACCAGCCTATTTGACGTAGGGAATGTATTATAATATTGTCAACTTCCTCCATCATAATTGGTTATTAGGCAACTTAAAAACTATAAAACGGTGTATAAAAAATATAACCTTAGCAATACGATTGCAGCGGTTCGCTCGGCATTTTCTTGAGATTCAGCTATAAGATTTCTTTATGTATTATACCTTATTGACGGACACGTCATCATTGGTACTTTTTTTTATAAAATGTGTCAGGGGAAACTGAAAATAATCCAAATAAACGGTTCTACTGACAGCTGATCGCTGCAGTCTGCACCCGGTTTAAAGGGGCGTGTGAAAACGTAGATTCCTGCTTTATTGGTGTAGGTGGTGCTTTAATAAAACTATTTCGGCTTACTTCATATAGTTTTCCAGCAATATCCTCCATCTAAATAGAAAATTATTGTTATTGTTTACAGGATTTTTTAATTGCAATAATCAGTACATATTTTGTCTCTTAGGCAACGATTTTTAGAAAAAAATTCTTCTCTAATAACTTATAATTCATAAGAACGTAAGTAGTATGTTTTTTATTTACGAAAATACTTAACCACCTTATATTATTCGTTTATTTCAAAATGAAAGAAAATGATTTTTCTGTTATTATTCAATACAATTCAGTACAACAAAATGACCGAATGCTTTTGTATCGTAAAAAATTCTAGTTTAAACTAGCAACAATTGCGCATGGCTAAAACTCTAAACGATTGCAAACAAATCCATCAGAAGAACTTGCACCCCCGCGAACAAAGTCAAACTTCCCGCTTCGGCGGTCCTCCAGAGCGATAGATCGAAGCTGCAGGCGGTTCTCCACCTCAGTCCGCCAATCTCGATGATCGCTGTGTGTGTGTTCAGCTAAAATTGCTAGTGGCGGCGAGGGAGAGTGCACGCACGCGCGCAGCAAAGCAGCGGATCAATTAAACGTTCTCTCTCTCGTGCTCTTCCCCCTCCCCCTGCCGAACGACATCGAAGCTCGAGGGGGGAGCGGAGCGCGAGCCTCGGCAGTCAGTCGGACTAAAGCACGGCTCGAGCGAGAAAGAGATAGGAGAGAAACTCGGCTCTCCCGTGGCGTAGCGGAGTCAGACGGCCGAGCGCTTTAGTATTACAGTTCGCGGAGAGAGCGCGACTCGCTCTCTCGGAAATCCACATCCCACACACACACGGTGTGCGTGCGCGCTGTCAGCTGGTGCGAAACAACAAACGTGACGCGCGCGAGAGCCAAGAAACATCCCTCCAGGATGCTCGGCTGCACGTGAAAAAGCAGTAGCAGTAGCAGTAGCAGTAGCAGCAGCAGCAGCAGCAGCCTTCGAGTTCTCTCTGTTTCTCTCTCTCTCTTGCGCGCGCGCGCGTGCAGGCGCTCGGGGAGCGCGAGAGAAAGTGCCACTGCCTCCCGGCCCCCGTTGTTTTAGTGCGCCCGATAAGCGAGAGTGCGCGAAAAAATAGGTAGCGCCCGCGAGGTGGCGAGCAGCGAGGATGAACGGGAGCGCGCCGCTGCTGCGCGGTCCGGAACAGCATCCTGGCAGATTCGCCGACTACTTCGTCATCTGCGGCCTCGACAAGGACTCGGGTCTCGAGCCCGACAAGTACTTCGGTGAGTTTGTACTCTCCTCCCGTCGCCGGGAGATTTATTTACCGCCGACCCTGACGGGGAAGTTTTCTAGCGAGCTGCCAACCCCGCTCTAGTCTCGAGGGTTGCTCAACTTCCCGCCCCCCTCCTCCCGCTGCTGCGCACTGGTGCTTTTTTTTTTTTTTTTTTTATAAACTTAAAGCCCGCGCGCGCGGCTGTTTGCTTTAATTAAACTGGGAGGTCTAGCTCTCTTTTTCTTTCCCCCCCCCTTCCGCTGCGTTTTATTTACGTTGCCCGCCGAGCTTGTGTTTTTTCCGACTTTGTTTTCGCGCTCTTTTTCTTTTTCGTTTTTATCGAACGCCGCCTGACGTCATATTTTAGGCTCCGAGCGAGAGTGGCGTAATTGTATGCGCCGGGTCCGAGCGGCCGATGAATCTTTAATAAGCCCTCGTTTCAGCGGCGGGGAATCGTATCGGTTCAGCCATCGAAAATCATTGAAATAGACGAGCGAGCGCCGCTTTTGCAACGAGGAGAATTGTTGCTTTTCAAATCTAAGCGCGTTAAGGGGGACACAATAAATTCTCTCGCAAAAGCTTCTCTCCGACGAAGTGTATCTGTCGTCTCTCGAGTTGTAAGAAAGAATAACAAGAATTTTCTCATCGTTAACAATGCTGATACACGGACGTTCCAACAAAAGGGGGAAACGACTCGGCAATTATCGGACAATACGCATAAATTTTCCCCCGTTTTCTGCCTGACAAAGCCCCCGCGCGCGCAAAACGACGGCAGGCTCTCTTGCCGTCATCTTCGCGCCGCGGCGCGGCGGACAAAGCCGCGATTCACGCCGCGCGAAAAGGCCGTCCTTCGGGTCGTTGACACTCGGCTCGCGATTTTTTTCGACGGCCCCGATTTTGTTTCGTTTCTTTTTTTTTTCCCCCTTTCGCGCGCCGCCGCGCATACCTTTTCGCAAACACGGCGGAAACGCGAGAGAGTCGCGCTCCACTTTTCTCTCTCTCTCTCCCTCGCGAGAGAGAGAGAGACTCTTTCGCGGCACAGATGCAGGAGGCGCGGAACGAATCTAGATTGCGCGAAGCCGCGCGCTCTTTTGTGCGTTGTACGGCTCCGGTCGTGAAAGAGCGCTAATTCCGAGGACGGCGCGGCGATGATGTCTTTATTGAAAATTATCTTCTGCCTCGCGGGGGGGTTTATGGTGATGAGGCGGCGATCGAGCGACTTTGTTTGCGATGGCTTTTTTGCGCGAATTATGTAATTACGGCACTTGTGTCGAGAGGTTTTTTTTTTTTGCTAGAAAGTCGCTTGTTGCAGCGAAGAATGTTTTGGAGAATTTTCGGTAGCTTCGGTGCGCAAAGTTAAATTAAAATTGCAGGTGTTTTATATCCGTCGTGCCCTGCATTTATGTAATTAGTATTATATAGCAGTACACACATGTATTATTGCAACACCGACTCTGTGTGCGAATGATGTAAAGTTTAGGTTCCGTTGCAAAATCGATCTTTTCCATACGCGCAACAAAACATTCTCTTTTTACAATTATGGCACTTTTAATTAAAGGCTTTATATTTTAATTCAACCCGAAGTTCTTCTCTCGTTTATAAAAAAAAAAAAGTAGAATTTTTTAATGTATCGTTCGTGTTTCATATTGTCTGACTTTGCAGTCCGACAGGCTATTCAGAGAAGATATATCGAACAATAGAATTATATCTCTACGCGCAGCCATAAATATTTGCGACGGGCTAAAAAAAGAGAGAGATAAATCGCGTTGGCGCATCGTCGTCCATTTTGCGGTTTTTCGTTACTCGGGCAGGGGGAAAGGAAGTTAGTTCCCGCGCAGTTATGACCAACTTGTTTGTTACCGCGACGTATATATATATTTCGACGGTAAGCAAACTTGATATTGGAAAATTTCTCGCCGCCGCCGGCGCTCCTTGTACTTTCCTTGGCCTTTTGTGTCGCGCTCGACTTATGCTCCCTCGGGACAAATTATTTTTATACTCGCCGGCGCGGCAAAGTTTCGCGGTAACTCTTCGGCGGCGAATCGTGAATTACGGGCCCGTGACCGATGTTAGTCGCCGCGCGCGGACCGTTACGAATCGGAGCGGCTCGGAAAATTCGAGGCGTTTTTCTACGCCACGAGAGATAGTTTTCCCGATTGGGCCCGAGAGCCCGGAAAGTTCGGTAACCCCTCCGATAATTGCACTCGATTAAATTTTCGAAAGCAGACGGAGGCCGACGTTTTGTTGACTCTCAAGAGTGAGCGATCGATTTCTCAATTATCTATAGAATATATATAAGCTTGCTTCTGTAAATAAACGTTTGATTTACCGCGAAGCCTTTAAATCTCGCGAATCCGAGGAGTAAAGCCCGGCATAAAATATGCACGTTCCTGCTTCGGAGCTCCGAGGCAGGCGCGGAAACATTGAAGGAACTTCATTGAACCGGAACACGATTTTCTGGCCTTTATAACGGTCAGTGTGTTATATATGCGCTTCTTTCAAGAGCAGCCTTCGAGCGCGGCTCTATAAACGTGACTCGACTGCGAAATATTTTTCTTTTTTTCTTAAATTACGTCGGAATCCGAAGCTGTAAAAGGTGTACTTAAAAAAATCCGGGTCACCGTGTTTTACGGAAGGCGCATCTTTTGAATCGAATTTTATTTTTATTCGCGAGCTGTTTCGGTGAGTTTTTGTAAGAAAAAGAATTTAACTGGTTTCAAGATGGGCAAAAGTTACATTTAACGCTCGAAACTTCATTTAAGTTGGTAAAAATTTTACTTACTTTTTGAGAAAAAACGTCTTTTCAAGTTTTTCAATTATTTCGTCAATCAAACTTTAAAGCGACTTATTCACGTCAATTATGAATTTCGAGTAATTTCTCAAAAACTAATATTCTACCCTCTATAAAATCTACATCACTACGTCTTTTGTTCATACACTCCGCCCATTAAAATCCAACTAAGCAAGATAATTAAAAAAGAAAAAAATCTCAATTCCGAACATTACGCCTCGCTCGTAAACTCCCCGCACAGCATATCCCGAGAGCATCTCGGCGCGGCATTCGAAGCTATACTCCGTATTAATTTTCGCCCGATCGGCGTAATACCATATATCTCCTCTCCGAGCTCCGGCGGCAATTTTATTAAAGCGCAGAAAGCGCCCGCTATCAGCGGTAACAGCATCCATCCGGCGCGCGGGAAGAGATCTCGCGTCTTCGTTACGTCGCGCCTCTCTCTCTCTCTCTCTCGAAACGCCCGGATGCGCGGCTCTCCGATTTTCTCTCTCGTCGCGTCGTCCTCTTCTATAATTCCACGCGCGCGGCGCGAGGGAGCTGCGGGCCGGATTTTCTGGCGCGTGTTTTTTTTTTATTTTTTTTGTTTTATACGCGGATCAATCTTTCGAATCGAGGAGCGCCGGAGGAGGGATATTGTTGTTTGATTAAGGAGGCCGATTATTGGCCGCTGCCGGGGAGAGGACGTGGTTTTATGGTGATGGATGCTGATTTATTCCCGGGAGGTGGAATGCTCTCTCGGTTTTATTAACGGGGACGAATCTTTGAGAGGATCTTTGTTCCACCCTTTCAGGGCGATTTTAAAGTTTTTTATAGTCAAATTCAATTTTCACGGCGGATTCTCGACGTTAAAGTTTGAAATATGCAAATTCGATATTGTTTCTTTTTTTTTTTTTGAAAAATAAAGCACTCAATTGTTATATAATCTCTATTGAATTAACTTTTTATCGATCATTTGCCGCGTTCCAGTGTTGATTTTCTAGTGTTTACCCTGCCACTCAAGCTAATCTCTCTTGAAAACGTGTACATCAACGCCTCACAATGCGCGTAAACACAACGAAACCGATAAAAGCTCTCTCTCTCTCCCTTTACACTCATTCGTGGTACAATCGTAAGCGCACAAAACTTTTCAATTGCACGTTCGACGTTCTTCTTCGTTTGCATCTCGTCGAAAAATTTTCGTGCCGCCCCGATAAACCGTATCGAAGCGTCTTTCCCTCCCGCGGCTACGGCGGAGGAGATAGAGAGCCGAAACTCCGCCGCTTATCGCGTTCGCATGGCGAAGCGTGTTGTATATATATCTGTGTACGGCGCGGCGATAAGAAACTTTACTCGTTGTCGGCGCCTCGAAAGATCAGGCTTTATTTTTCCAGCTTTCTTGAAGCTTCGCTCAAGAAGCGGCTGCGGGGAAATGGTACGCTGCTACCTAGAAACCGCACTTATCTGCTTGGCAAACATATATTTAAGCTCACTTTCTGTAAGCCCGATCGAGTTTTAGATAAGCAAATTTCATTCATAGATCGAAGATTTATCAATTGTCAAAGCAGTTATTTATTATCGCGATTTTAAACAATTTGATTAGACATATTTGAATCATACATAAAGAGAAAAAGATAAAAATAATCACTACCCATCGAAGCGTCTCCCAAAAAAAATCCGAGAAAACCACCTCCTCCCGCAACAGATATACACCCATTCCTCCTTCCAAAGGATCACCTAACGCGAATTCGCCGAAGCCCTCAACGAACCCAACCCCCGAAAGCGGCTTGAAAATCTCCCCCCTGCGCGGGAGAGACAAAGCGCAGGAATGCGCTCTCGAAAAATCTGCGGGCCACGGAGAAGAAACGAGGAGTCGCGCGACGACGACGCGCCTCGGGAGAGGGCCGCCGTTTCCGGCGCGACGATCTCAGGCACAAAGGCCGCCACCAGCGGCAGGACAGCTGCAGCAGCCGCCTTTTCCGGCGCGTTGTGTGCACGGCGCTCATTCGTTGACCTGCTGGGATCCGGCTGCGGAGCCTCTTTGACGGAGGGATCGCTGCTTCTTTTTTTTTTGGGAGAGAAACGCTCCGCTTTTTTCGGCCGCGAATTATTATGTAGCTTTTCGGGGATCTCCCCCGCGGTCGGAGAGGTTTTTGCTTTGTAGGCTCGAGGTGTTTCTTTTTTTGTGTACACGCTCGAGTTGATAAGTGTGCGTAATCGGAATTGTAGATTGTTAAAGTTACGGTTACGTGGGAGAGGATTGGGTGTCGTTAAATGTTAACAGTGACTCATATAAAAACTTCGAGAAGCTTTAGTAGACTAAACATTCTCGTAACGGTAAAATATATACTCTGTATACATTTTGAGAAGAGGAAACAATGAACAAAATCCCTTCGTCCGAATGTAAAAGCAACGAATCGACGTCGAAAACCCGCCGCCATCAATATACGCAATAATCGAAGCAGCGCCGCAATTGTAAAGCAGCTAAAAATAGATTATTCCTTGAAAAGGCGTATCGGAGATCGAGCGACAGTCCCGGAGTCCCCGCTTTGAAATTCAAATGATCCCGTCGAAAAAAAAAGGCGGCCCAAATCCATTCGTGAAAATCGCTCGGAATCCCGTCTAATTTCGCGGCGCCGTTCCTCGATCCTCCGCGTTATATATATAAGATTTTGAAGCTCGCGCGTACACACATACATATATATATATATATATATCGATTCCCCGCGGCCGACTCTTCCTCTGCCGGAGCGAAGCGTATCATCGCCGGGGGAGGGATCCGGGATTAAATTGATCGCGAGGAAGTTGAATCGGGAGGAGGGAGGAGGAGAGCCGCCGAAACTCGACGAGAAAGAGAGAGCTGTTATTCGCGATTTATCGCTCTCGACTCTTCTTCCTCTCCCGCGAACGGAAGTGGGATGTATTAGGTGAGAGCGGGATATGTATTTTTCCTTGTTTATATTGAAATGTATCCTTTCGCTTTGGTGCGTTGATCAGCGCGGAGTGCGCTCTTGCGGCTGCGGCGAGATGCTTCGGGTACGCAGTGGGTTCGCGATGAATTGAGTATTTTTGAAGGTTTTTATACGCTATTGCGCAAATGATTCTCTTGACGATCGCGATGAATTCGTTTCGTCCTTGATGAGTTTGGTCTTTGATAAAGCTGCCCGGAATAAAACAATTAGATCAGACAGAAACTACATCAACTTCGTTGCAGTTCTCTCGATATTAAGGGATATTTTAATCACCGAAATTGCGGAAGATCTCGGAGTGTGCAGCCCCGCGCGCGCCAAAATCTCGGAGGAGAAGCTGAATCAAAGAATCTCCCGGCTTTCATCCGGGCACCGACACATTTTACTCCGCGCTTCGTACCCTTCCGCTCTCGTGATACGCGCTCTTTCAGCGCTGCACTCGGCGGCGTTTTTCCACGCGGCGGCGCCGCGCTTCTGAATCACAAAATGTTTCTGGAACGGCAGTTTTCGAGAGAGAGAGAGAAAAAAAACAGAACTAGATCGCGCGGGGAGAAGAAAAAAAAATGTACGGCGTTCCCGGAGAGCACACGCACAGAGCCTCGCATTCACGCCGTGCGTCCGAAGGAGTCGCGATCGTTGGCTTCGATCGATCGCTCCTCTCGCAATGGGTGTCATATAACCTTTCGAGCGTGGATGTAGAGGAACGATGTGCTTTAACGCGAGGAGGACTATTGGGCTTCGCCTCGGTGGAAGATGTTCTGCAGTTTCGCGATCGGAGTTATTCGGTTATTGATGCCTCGAGTGGCTTTGGAATGATAGCCTTTAATTGTGCGTTATTTATTGCGGAGGGGGGGGGGGGGGTTCTGAGCTTGATTTAAAGTGGCTTTTTTTTTTAAATGTTCGAATCGATTTTAAAGATTTAAAGTTTTAGGTGTGCGGGGAAAAATTATCTCTCTAAAAATCAATAAGTGAAATTAACGTAGAATAAGTGTATATGCATACACTTATTCTACGTTAATTTCACTTATTGATTTTTACAGAGATTGTATTTAGTGAAGCAATGCCGAAAAAATTACCATATA
Organism: Ormyrus rosae; assembly: GCA_035047165.1. NCBI lineage: Eukaryota > Metazoa > Arthropoda > Insecta > Hymenoptera > Ormyridae > Ormyrus > Ormyrus rosae. Next base: position 682,198 of record JAWWML010000036.1, read on the forward strand.
TACCTTGAAGGAAACTCTACTGAAAACGTAGGAGAATTTACTGGGATTACATTGAATTTTCGCAAGTTTTCATCGGGAAGTAAATTTTCCAATAAAGTACGACAATACGTTTACGAGTATATAACGTATCTCCGTGTACCTTATTTTTAAAACGAAATGAATACTAAACGCGCAAAATAATTTATTGCAACTCAAGCCCGCGTTATACTTTGTCCGAAAAGGGGGGACTCTCTCTCTCTCCGCTTTTAGTCGGCTTTGCGCATTCAATTGTGATGTAGAATTATGTAAATTCCCGCCGCTCCGCGAGGGCATCGCGAGAGTCCTCCTTTCAGCGGAAGGTCAACACCTTCCGCTCGAGCGGAAAGTGCGAGATTTTTTTCTTTTTCTATGTCATGTAATGCACACGTAGAAAATAAATGTACGTCCCCGCGCGCGCTGCGCGGCGTTGATAAAAGCGAGATCTCTCGCGAGGGTATAAAAATAGGAAGTGCACCGAGAGAGAGAGAGAGAGAGAGGATCGTGCGGAGAATAGACGCGGCCGATGTTTATAAAGAATGGCGGAAAATGTTTGCGTCTGCCGCGGAAAAGCTAAACGAAAATTTCCATCTCTCGCTCTCTCGACGAGGCGAGTTTCGTGCGTGGACTTTGCGCGTCTCTTTTCTTTCTTTCGAAGGCGGCGATGGTCTCCTCGAATACGATTGAAATCCGAATTGAATTAGATATTCCGATTTCGGTGAAGGTTCAGCCTGGGTTTAAATGCAGGAGATGGAAATCGGTGAATATAAAAATTCGAGAGCCGCACGCTCGGGCGCAACGCGGAAAGCTCCTTATAAAGATATTCACATATTGCTTTTTTTTTTATACCGTTCACCTTGAATATTTTATGCCGGCATTAAAAATATAAGAGGCTTTATTCCGGCGCGGTTGTAAAAATCACTATGGATATTGAAAAGCTTAAAAAAGAACTTTGTTCGCGTTAAACTTTTCTCTCCGCTCTGGATGTGTTCGTCGTGCATTTCGGCGTTATTAAAAACTGTAAAATGAAAAATCTCCCAAAGCGGCATGGAACTGCTACGGTACATTTCGCTTTTTCATTGAATTCTAAAATAAGGTGGTAGGCTTCTTAGGAAAAATCAAATCTCGCGCCTTCCCTTAAAAGTACTCATTAATTACAAGATCCCATTTGAAACAGCTGCAACGGCAATTACGCTTCCCCGCTAAAGCCACTCTTTTACCCAAGGATAATCATCCGACGCGTCATCTTATTTCTGAACCCACATTGCACGTAATAACCCAATTCACAGCACAGCTAAAAACAATAAAAAAAGAAAACGGAGGCTCCATCACTTCCGAATATCGAATCGACCGTCTATTCTCCTCTGCGAGCCCTTATAACCGACGAAACTCAGCTCCGAGGTCTTTGCCCGGGCCTTTAATCGCGGCGACGGCAGTGCGTATAATTACAACAGACCGCGCTCGAAGGAAAAAAGTGTACGGAGAGAGAGAGAGAGAGAGAGCTGCCCCCGCGCGAGCGTCAATTAAGAGTAGGCGCTGGGCTCAATTGCGCGCATTATAAATTTGACCGGGTGGCGCGAACAAACAGCGGGAAAAAAAGAGGAGCCGATGTTAACGATACGCCGGGCGGAGTTTATAATTGCCGCGGCGTTCTTTTTTTTTTTTTGAACGAGAAACGTCGAAACTGTATCCGGTTCCGTCGTTTTTTTTTTTAGAAACAAACTCTATTGTTTGCGCAGGCGGCAATCTCTTCGAGGGCTGAAACGGTGGTGTGGAAAGCTACATTGGCGAGGAAGCGATATTCGAAAGTGATACGTGATGTAAACAACGAGTAATCCACGAGACACTTCCTCGTGGCGTATATACATATATACTGTTCGATGCCGTTCGAAAGTAAATTAGCCGCGACCGAATATTTTTTCTTTTGCGCCGTCGAGTTTTGTGCGTATAGGAAGTGAAAATTGCGCACGCACCCCAATGACGAAAAAGACGTTTTCGCCGCCTTTCGTGCAACGACATTTTCGCGGATAATTTATACTTACATAAGTTTATCGAGAAGTTGGCCATTGTATTTAACGTTAAAAAAATATCAGCCGAGTGACGCGGCTCTTTAGAAAAGGATTCAATCGTAACTTTACGTCTTCTTAATCCGCGCCTTAAAACCCCCTTCCCATTAACGCCTCGTATATCTCTCAATCGGAAGCCCGTCTTTCCGCGCGCCGATCAAAAATACATTTACCTAAATAAATAAAAACCCGTCGTCCTTCCTCGTCGCCCCAAAAATACCTCTCCTCCTCCCTGAAACAAACAAAAAAACAATCCCCCCCCCCCCCCGCCGATCGATATATATACACCTGGAATCTCGCCCTGCCCGCCCTTCGCCAATATTCATAATGCCACCGGTAAAAGCTCGCGAATCCGCGTTCCTCGTCCGCTCCTCGAACTCTAATTTCCATGCCCGTCGTATCGCTTTGTATATACGTGGGTGGAGCGAGAGAGAGAGCTACACCGCTCGACGGCTACTGACCCCGCATGCGCGGGATGACATCATCGCCCCGCGCGGGGGAGAAGAGGGAGGGAAGGGGCGCCTCGTTGGATATTCGGGGCGAAAGAAAAAAAAAGGAAACGGAGCCGAGCATGCGTCATGCGCGCGTCAGCTGTTTATGGATTTTTCCATGGAAATCGGCGAGGAGGCGATCGGCCTTCAACTTGAATGCGCGGCCGCGAACGAGCGCGTAACGGGACGAAGCACCGAGATCGGACGCGCGAAATCGAGACTCGAGCTTAGCTGCTGCTCTCGCGCGCGAGCGCTCCATTTTCGTTGATTGTTCGACGGTGCAATTGAGCGGGTGACGTCAGTTTTTTTTTTTAATAGTCAGGGGAGATCGGATGGGTGAGAGATCGAGCCGCGGCCTTTTTACGGCGAGCAATTTTAATGACTGGAGGAGGGGAGATGGACGATTGTGTAGTGTCGATGGAATTCTGGAGAATATTAAAGTCGATGCGAGAGTTCGTTTGTTTGCTTTCGCTTTGCGAAGCACGGCGTTAGAGGGCGGTTATTGATTGTAATGGTTCCGGAATGATCCTGTTGCGTTCTACATTTCGGAGGCATCCCGTGACGAAGTGCATCAATAAACGTCGAATGAAACGTGAATCTTAAATTTTCGTTTGGAAATAATGCGTTTTTTTTATCGTTCGTTCGATAAAAACGAACCTTTTGACGAAGGAAATTGATTGAAATCCGAAATATTCTCATTCTCCAGTCCGAACAACCGTAAGAACATCCATGCCAAATTGAAAAAAAAGGCTCTGAATCAATATTACGAAGGAGGAGGAAACCATAATAGCCTTTTTATTCGATCGCAAACGTCTCGAACTCGCGGTTCGACGTCTGCCGGGTGAATTCAGAGCGAAAAATCGGTGCCGCCGTTAGTCCGCAATAAGAAAACGTTACACTTTACGATCCTCCAAAGCCGTTTTCAACCGCGCGACATTCGGCGGCGCGGCTAAAACGCCGCCGCGCGTTTACGGTTTTTCGATTTCGGAGAGCTCGAAATTGAATGTTCGAGGGCAAACGGAGAGAAGCAGGTGCATAATTCCGGCGCTCTCCGCGTTCTGTGCCGCGGCCACGCGATTATTAATGCACGCTGTTCGAGATTGCTCGCATTGGTCGAATGCTCGTTTCGCCGGTGGTATATACGGATTTCGCGTTATTGATGATGATTAAAAGTTCAATTGCAGGCGGTTGTTATTGCGCGTTTGCAATTTTATGCGAGCGGAGAGAATTTACGCGCATTGCGCTCCTGCGTGTCAATGACGAGGAACGCGTTTTAATAAGGAAGTAGATATCGAACGAATTTCGAAGCCCCGAGGCGTCAAATTTTTATTATATCGGAGACGTTCGATTAATCGAATTGCAACTACGAGCTTTACAACTCAAATTTCCCGTGTGCGATTGCGCGACTTTTTTCAGCAGAAATTTTCCGACCTTTCTTCTCGCTCGCCTGTCTCCTTTTCTTTTTTTTTTTTCGAGCAGCCCGACAAAGCAGCCGCCAAAAGTTTCCCAATAAAAAAGTTGGAAAAAAATTTTTTTCCGAACCTCTCCAACTCTCTCCCGCCGAAACTCCTGCCTCGATACGGGGTTACGCTCGGCAATTACTTGAACTTACGGAGAGGGGGGGGGAGGGCGAAAAGCGCGCTCGAAAGCGAGAGCGACCGCGCAGCACACGTTTTGTGCGTCCGAATCAATACAAGCGCGAGAGAGAGAGAGAGAGAGGCGGACCGAGAGACGTTTTGCTCTCTTTTTCACGTTAGCTTAAAGCCCCTCGCTTGATTAACTCCCGACTACACTTCTCCGTGCCGGCCGAGTCCTTCTTCTGTCTGTCTGTCTGTCTGTCTCTCTCTCTCTTTCTTTCAAAGCGCTCGCGTTCATCGGCTCTCTCGGTCCCGGCGGCTTTGTGCGGCGCTTATTGATTTGTCCTTAACGGCTAATGTCTTGGTTTACGGCCGCGCCGCGGTCGGACTTGTTAAATTTTATTTAGATACGCGCCTGTCTGCGCGCGGTGGGCTCTCGAGCGAAGTGCCGCACTTGTAGTTTCAGTTTATTAAATTGTTTGCGAGCCTCCGGAGGATCGACCGATACGATGTGCGCGTGACTCTTGTATACCGAAAGTGTAGGATTTCGACTGCAAGGTGCATATTGGGATAAAATGGGGATCGAATTAAGACGTTGAAAAAAATATTACTAGTTCTTTTCAGTCGAAGCCGCGCTCGAAAACGAATATTCTTTCGAAAGTAGAAAGTTTACCCACTAATATAACTGACCGATCCGCAAACCGGACTTCCGACCGACGCGTCACGCACGCGACGCAGAATTTCATTTCGACGAACCGAACCCGCCACTCTTGCCCTATTAAAAATTCCTTCCCTCGCGTCGCAAAAACCCCAGCCGCGCCTCCCGACGATTCTCCGAGCCGTCTTTAAATTAAGAGCCACCCATTTCCCGAGTTTCCCCAACACGCACACCGCCATCCATCCTCCGCGCTCGACTAAAACGGAGTCTCGCCGATATCCCAATCAGCCCTCGTTATCCAAAGGAGGCAGAGAGAGACAGAGAGAGCCACGTGCCGAGCTATAAAAAAAAAGTCGCTCCCCGCCGCCGCTCGACTCCCACGGCGGCGCCGAGGATTATTCGCAAAGGCGTGTAACCTATATATCCGGAGACGCTCCGTTTCCCCGGCGGATTTAATGGAAAGAAAGCCCATTCCGGCTGCGATACATATATTTACGACGGGGCTGACCCGATCTTCGGGCCGCGATAAATAAGCCAGCCGATGACTGCCAGTCGCGGCCATATCGATCGGCCCTTTTTTTCAGAGCCGCGGACACCTCCGCCGGAGAGAGAGAGAGGCTTTTCTTTTTGTTTGTTTTTCGTCCAGGGACGTCGGGCAAGGATCGAGAGACGATGAGCTCTTTTGTAGGTGCCTCTTTGATTTCGTTCAGGGTCGCCTGCGTTACAATAGCGGACTGTTTCGTATTTAGTATCTCGCGGAGGTGTGCGGTCGAGCTGCATGCTCGTGAATAGCGAATAATCGTGAATAGCACCCTTTATTTGTGAATTTTTTTTATTAACAATCGCGTTTTTTTTTCTTCGAGCTCGCGTAAATTTTGTTATGTTTAAAGGTCGCCAAATTGAAGCACGACGAAACGGAAAAGACTTTATTTTTCGTCGCTGATCGCAATTGGGCAGTTTCCATGTCTGGGTCTACTTCATCATAGTCTCCCCCTCCCCCCTCGACGCTGAGAGGACACATAAGCAAATCAATGATGTACCCTCGCACAGTCAGCTCTTGGCGTATAACCGCGCATAAATAAGATTCAGATAGAGCGGAAATTGATCCAAATAAACGCTTGTGTGTATTCCGCAGTATTTCGAGTCGGAACGAAAGCAAAGTAAATTAAATACTTGGTTCGTCTGAAAATAATTCGTACGAGTAACAAAGTTTTTACAACGAATATTTAACATTAACTTTCGTTACACCAAGCTGCCCTTATTCAGCATTCCGCCAGATACGTCGCCGTCGCAATATTTTCGCGAAATCCTCCTCCCGAAATCGGGAAAAATGAGAGAACGTTTCCCCGAAGCGAGAGCCACTCTCGCAATTACCCCCATTACCAATCCAGCGTCCATTCTTCTTTGATCTTCCGTGCCACGGAGAGCGTCTCTCTCTCTTTCCTGCCTCAGCGAAAACCGTCCTCCCCCCGCGGTTATAACAAGTCCTTTGATGATTACAATAAGCAGCGTGGACGAGAGTACGGAAAAGGCTTAGGGCCCCGAAATGGCCTCGTAAAGCGAGCATTAGGTCCGCACCACCGTCCGCGGTCTATTACCTCCTTCGGGGGTTCCGCGCGGCGCGACACCTATATATAAAGTCTCGCTGGATCCCCCGAGCGTATATAGTTATCTCCTCGGCAATTCCGAGAAGGTTATTTCGGAGCGGAGATTGACCCGCAAGATCGAGCGGCAAGTTCGGACAATTAAGATTCGAGATTAAAATCCGCTCTCTCTCTCCGAGGAGCGGCCAAGCAAATTCTCTCTCTCTCTCTCTTTCTCGGCCCTTCCTCCCCCTTTTCATCGGGCTGCGCGACTTTTTCCGTAAACAGTCCGGGGGAACGGTTATTTTCCCCCGTAGTTTTGCTCGGGAATTAATTATGTCAGTCGGCTAAGCTTCTCCGAGCGAACGTATCGAGATGACACGCCGAGGGAGTTGAAAAAGACTTCGCAGTCGTAGTCGTCGGTATATTTGGTTTTCGTTAGGCGTTGAATTTATCAGGGGTTCGGCACACTGCGCGAATCGAACGGAAACAGCGTCGAAGCTTGAATAATAGATCCGACTCTGATGCGGACTGCGATAAAAGGCGAATACTTCGGATTCGCGCGGGAGATACGACTCGAAGGAGCGCCAATATTTGATTTCTTTAACGGGGTGAGTTCCCCGACTCGACCGAGCGGGTTCGTAGGCGCGAAATTTTTTCCGCCACTTGGCACCGAATCCGCGGGTTTGACGGTTCGAATAATTTATGACTTCCACAGTATTTATATATTATGTACTTAAAAACTTACTCGAGCAAAGCGACTTCGTTTTTGTCCTCCCTTTTACAGAGAGCAACTAACAACTCTGACCCAGATTTATAAACTGTTAAACTCCGAGCTTACTCTTTGTTTCTTCCCCCCCTTTCGAACTGCAGTCCGTAAAAGAAACCCCTTAAAAAAAAAGAGCGAGAGCCGTTGTTCCGGCCGTTATAAAACCTTGCCGCGCGCGGCGCTCATTTCCGCGCGGCTACCTAATAAAACGCGCTGGCCGTACCGACGAATAAATAAAAACCCTCTCGAAGTCGGCCTCCCGTGCAAAAGGTCAAACAAAGTTTTTGTATTATTAGACCGCGCGAAAAGAGAGAAGTCGTCGCGCTCTGCAGGTTCAGCAGTCCTTTCCGCGCGGTAAACGATTATAAGGGCAAGATTATCCGGCTGCTTCTTCGGAATCGGGAAAATGGAATGAAAACGATGCAAGGGAGGCAAGCTGAGCACGCAAAGCTCCGGGAATGAAGTTTCTGCTGGGTATTAAAATGCTCGTAAGTGCTTGGAAAGGGGACGATTTTTTTTTTTCTATTTTTTCGGTATTTCGCTCTGGAAATGTACTTCGATGCGAGAGCAGTTGGCTGCTCTCGGCTGCAGTTTTGCGAAATGTATGTAGAATTGCGCCACTCGAATCTGAAGTGCGGATCGATGTATCGGAAAAATGTAAATTATCGTTATAATGTGGAATTCTTTGTTGGCCTTTTTTCTTCAATAAAATCGATCACCTACTTTACGAAAAATTGAATTTCTCTTCAATATGTACGACATTTTCCAGACGTACAGATTTTGAATGTACTATTTGCATTTTAAAATATTATAAAAATTTATCTTTTGATAATCTAATTATCTTTTCTGTATTTACATTGCTGGAATTGTACTAACATTATCTTAAGGATGAGTCCCCGTTGTAATCTCATTCTATTGTTCAAGTACTCCAAATTTATCGATGTTGAAATGAATGAATCGTTATCTGATGAGTTATTTTCTTGAAAGAAGTATGACTTACCTTGTATATTTCCCTTAAAAATGTACAATATTTAAATTTAAGCAATAAACATAAATAACAATAAAATAATGTTTGCTCGTACGTTTTTATTCATAAAATATATTTCATTTCGCTCGTCAACTCCTTTTTATTCGTATTAAAATTGAATGTTTAATTAATAAATTTCTTGCTTTTAATTTTATTTAATGATCCTGACATTAAGCAAAACTTAATTAAACGCAAAATTAATTTTCCTCGATTCCAATCTCGACTCTTACCGTTAATTTACACAAATACAACGTATACAAATCCGCTAATTACAACCAGCTCCAAATCTGCACCAACCGATCTCCACTCCGCGTCATCGACTCCTCGTTCCGCTTTTCCGACAAAAAAAGAAGCCCGCTTATCCGCGCGACGAAGCGCCGCGATAAAAGCCGGCGCACGTTCCGCCGAAATTCGAGCGCGACTTTTCCTCCCCCCGTGGATGTAAAAAGCTCTCTCTCTCTCCGAAAATGCAGCTCCGTCAAAGCGATAACGCGCGAGCGCGCGCGGCGAACGTGAGCGCGAGTACGAGCGCGGGAAAAAGAGGTACACGTTCGGCTTCGAGCGGCGAGAGAAAGAAAAAAAAAGGGGCAGCAGCAGCAGCAGCGGAGCGCGCTGGCGGCCCGCCAACGCGGAGCGCGACGACGAGGCACACACACACACACAGCATTCGGGTCGAGCCCTTTGCCTCTCTCGATGCCGCGCGCCGCGCATCACGTCTATCCGAGCCGTTCAATAACAATTTGCAGACGTGGCTGCGATTCAAATTTCCCTCTTCCGGCGCGCGCTAAGTACCCGAGCGAGGAGAGAGAGCTCTGGGAGACGCGCGTGTGTGTGTACTTTGACGCGCTTCTTCCGTCGCCCCGATTTAGCCTACGCTGCGCACCTGCATTTTCGGGGATTTCGAGTTTAATGGAAAAGAGATTTGCGGGGCTTTGTTTTTTTTTTTAATATGTATCGTTGCGGCGCGGAGGAAGTTTGCCGGGGTGGCAGGTGGGAAGCTGCAGGGCGGGTTCTGTCGACGGAGGCGAATTTCGGGGGCTGGGCGATTTTGCCGCGGAAAATTTGACGACAGTCGGAAATTGTGAATGCACGGTTAATATATGCTGATGTCGTTAAATTAATACGAGATAAGCAATATTTTTTAATTAAACTGTGCTAAACACGTTTTATATAAAATTTACGCACAGCTATATAGAAATTTAATTAATGTTTGCACCGTCGGAAAGCAAAGTTGCGCGGGAACGGTTTAAGTAATTAAAACGCGCATACGTACACCCAACGAGTTACAACGAATTTATTTCAACTTTTATCATGCAAATGACTCGTTGAAAAGAACAAAAAAAAAAAAGAAAAAAGAAAAAACAGCTGTAAAATTTTCGCCGATCCACCGAAGTACTCGAGACGTGCTTTCGCCCACCTTCGATTCACTCGCAATATACGGGTTAAGGGGGCGGCGGCCGACCGAAACGTCTCTCGGAGATGCACCAAACGCGATCGAAGACTCGCGCGACGGAATTCCAGGGAGTCTCCCCCCCGCATTCGAGCGTATATACATCTCTGACGCGCCGATTTCCGTAATTGCGAGGGTCAAGAACCGGCCGTCCGGCTCGACCAGTTCGCCAGATCGACGGAACTAGTTTACGAGGCACCGCTACGTACGAAGCGGACGGAGACGCGCCCGAGTCGGAATTGAAATAGTTTCCGCGGAAAATTTTGCGCCCGTAATTCCGCGCTAATTGACGACGACGACGACGTCGGAGGAGGAGGAGGCGGGGCTGTAAATTCCGTTCGGGAGGATTGTATTAGCGATATATTAGGTGGGAGTGTTTATGCCGGTAGCTGCGCCAGTTTAACGTGCATAAATATATCGATTAGACGAGCTCCCGTCGAGTTTTCATGCGGTTCGGTTATGCGAAGCGCGTTCCGGTGCGCTTCGAGTTAATTAAATATCCCGTTATCCTTCGCGAGAATACGAAAAAGTCAGTTCTCGATTGCTAAAGCAAAGATTTAAAAACTGCACGAATAATTAATGTTACCCTCCGCTGAAAAGATCTCGAAGACCCACCGAGTCTTTCCAGAACGCGAAAATTGATAACTTTTTACATAATACCCTCTCCCTTTGAGCAGCCTCTCGTCAATTCAGCCCGTCGCTCCGAATTTCCCCGAAAGAGTTGCAAAAATTTCATCGCCTCCAAAAATTTGTACAATCCTCCCCCCCGTCGAAGATTATTTTCCCCAATTATTCCGAGCGTAATTCTCGCAGCGAAACTAAACACCGTCCTCTTTTTTCTTTTCTCTCCCGCCAGGTGATTCGCTGCAGTGCACGCCGCTGGACCGGGCGTACAAGAGCAAGGTTCTGGGCCACTACCCGGAGTCCGTGCCATGGAATCCCTTCGACGAGCACGCCGTCTGCATGGTGAGTGTGGCCGGCCCGATATATCGATCAGCTGTTGGACGGAACGCCGCCGGCGACGCATGACTCACGCCGTCTTTTTTTTTTTTCTTTCTTTTTCTTTTCTTTTTTTTTTTGAAGGGCATTAGGGGCTGATATCGGAAATTGCGCCCGATCGATTTCGCGGAGGATAGAAGTTTTGGAACTGCAGCGGGTGGGAGTTTTAAAGGGCGGGTTGCAGTGGTTATGGATTATTGCCACGGCCGATGGTTCCTTTTTTAGGGAGCGGGGGTGGGAAGCTTACGAAGGTAGGGAGGATGAAAGTTTTGAGTAAAAGTTTGCGCTACGGCGCGGTAAAAATTGGTGGATTTTACGATAATTTTTACGATAGCGGGGAGTCACGTTTTTTTCTTTTTTATGCGAAGGAAATTAAATTTTTCATGGTCCTTTTTTATACGAAAACGTTTGTCTTTTATTGTAAATATAATTCAATTTTAGAGCAACGATTGAACGTTAATTTCAAGTTTTTTAATAACGCGGTTTGGAAAATCAATATGCGACAAAATTTTAGCTTCCGCGTGAAATGTATATATACCGAGCTTGAAAAATGCAATTTTCAATTTTGGTCAACTGCGACTAGTTAGAGAGTGGAAATGTACACGAGTTCTTTTATCCGCGACAATTTTTTATTTGTCAAATCTGCGCGCTATGCATCATTTCCCGCTGAATGCGAGGAAGAGATTTTTCATCTTCGTAACCAGATCGTGATTAAAAAATATCGTATTTTCGCCGTAAAAGCGCAAAAGACACATAAATCCCAATTTCCCTCTTGATCGAGCGAGAAAAACTTCACCAACATTCACCTAAAAAAAAGAGTCTAAAAAAAACCGATCTAACTTCCAGCTCTGCCTCCCGAGCGGTCTTCGCTTTCGCACTCAGAAGCACTCGGTGGAGCCGAGCTTCCACTCGTTCGTCCTTACGAAAGAGGACGGCCACCGTACGTACGGCTTCACCCTGCTCTTCTACGAGGAGTGCCGCAACCGCAAGATCTGCGCGGCCATGCAGACCCTCCAGGCGATGTTCATCACCGAGCTGAGCAGCGGCCAAAACGGCACACCTCCGCAGTGAGTGTCTCTCTCTCTCCTCTCTTTTGGCTGGCCTTGCCGAAGCCGCTCGATATTTGTCTTGCTTTCGACCGAGTCAAGGATCCTTCGGGCTTGCAATTTTTTATATACTATTATCGGCTCCTCTATGATATTCCGTTCAAATGAATCTCTTTGACATTAATTAAAAAAGTGTAACTGGTTAATTTGCAGGCCGCGAAAGGGGCAGGACGGACACAACACTCGCTCGCTCCCCAGGCACTTCAAGCTGTCGGCGCATTCGCCCGCGGCGGCATTGGCGTATTACGACTCGACCAAAGACAAGCTATTCGTTACCAAATCGATATCTCTGATTTGTCAGCAACCGTATCTTCACGCTGCCAAAATGTTCCTAACGAATCTTTACAAGTGAGTATTGGCAGCCTCCTCGTCGGGTATATTGATTTACTTTTACGCTCTGAATAGCCGCCGATCATTCGGATGCGTTACTCGTCGATTATTGCGCGACCGTTGAGTTTATTGCGCATTCGATAGGCTTAAAACTTTATGTCAAGTGTCCTGGACGTGATACTTGAGTGCTTGCTCAGTTTGGTTAGGACATTAAACGCTTCTCGATGCCTAAATTGAAAAGGAACTATTGGAAGATCTTGATCTTGTAAAATAAAATATCGTTACAGTAAAATATTTGTGAGCAAACGTATTTAATTGTTGGATAATGATAATGAATAATAGCAATCTGTTGTTTTTAACTACAAAACTGGCTTAAAATTAGGTAAAAACTTATTAATGATTCTATCAAGATACTTTGTTATAATAGCATGATAAAGGAAAGTTTATATTCGATTTCAAATGGAGTGTAATTATTATTACTTCCTTACTTCGCTTTCTATTCTATTAAACTTACACTTTAATAAATGAACAGTTTTAAGCTTCATTAGCGTTTTTTATTCCTTGGTTACGATACTTATAATACAAAAATATTTCAGCCGGTGAAAGTTTAACATTATCGATATAAACAGATCATCCAAATCCAAGAACAATAATCGTCACAAACGACTAAAAACAAAATTTATCGCCTCATAAAAAAAAATAGAACTTGTACTAACTCTTAACTCCTTCCCTCAGATGCGTTCCTAGACACCCAGGGCCAGGCTTCAGTCTCGAGTCCTACGTGTACAACCTGCTGTACAACGTGCCGACGCCGGTGCCGGGCAAGTCGCTAAAATTCTACGTGCCGAACGACGAACCGGCGAAGCCACCCCTCGAGCTGGTGATCCACCAGCCGCTGGCCAACCAGGAGATGCCGCTGCTCGACTACTCGCTCAAGGACGTCTTCACCTGGCTCGGCATCGACTGCGTCATCCAGCTGTTCACCTGCGTCCTCCTCGAGAACCAGGTGCTAATCAGGAGCGCCGACTTCCACAAGCTCATGGTCGTCTCCGAGTGCATAACCGCCCTCCTCTTCCCCTTCTCCTGGCAGCACGTCTACGTGCCCATCCTGCCCGCCAGTCTCTACCACTTTCTCGACGCCCCCGTCCCGTTCATCATGGGCCTCCACGCGCAGAACGACACTGGATTGTTGAAAATCGCCAGCGAGGTGAGTTTCGAGAATTATTATTGCCGGTTAATGCATCGGAAAAGTGTAGCCGCGGGTATCTTGGTGAACGGCGCGAACTAAGCTGGAAACGTTATTTAACTCTACTCACTTTCACTTTGTGTCTGCTTTAGATTAAACTGCAAGGTTTTTAAGGCGGTCGATATAATCTGTTACATGCTAACTCGGAATTAAGGGTTTATAATATAACACTGTCTTTCGTTTAATTAGTATCGTTTATTTTCACTTTTCAGGCTAATCTGTGTTATGTAGATATCGATAAGCAAACAAGCCAATTTCCCGAGGAATTACCCGTATTCCCGCACAAGGCTCATTTTATTGACGAAATTAGAACGTATTTGAATAAGTACAAAGTTCCGTATTTGGAAAAGTAAGCATTATTTTTATATTACTTAAAATCTACATTGATAATGCTCATTTATCAAATTGCTTATTCAACGATTATTCCAGGACTGACAATATCTTTGCAAATTACTTAAACGGAGACATCATGACAAGCAGTTTGACCTTACCTGGTTCTGGGTTTTATTATCCAAAGAGAAAGCACTCGCTCCATGACGTACTCGATTGGGATAGGCCCGATTCTGTTCCACAATCTGACACAATACAAAGGATTCTGGACATTGCGAAACGAACAGGTATATTTTTTTAAAAATGTGTACTGGAGCAAAAGCTAGTTGGCACAAGCTAATGGATTGCTTTGTTTTTAGGTGTCGACGTAGATGATATTGATTCAATCGAGAATCCACCTAAAAATAAAATACTCACCCCGCAAGAAGAATATCTAGAAACTTTAATTTTTAATAATGCTCTTAGGGAAATTTTTATGAATCGTTTTGTTCAAATATTTTCTAGTTATGAACATTTCGTTATTCACCCTAGTCAGGTAAACTTTTGATTTGTAAATGCTGTTATGAGAATTAATATAGATTTGTTGATCTTTTCAAGCAAGAAGATTTAGCTTCTTCATTGTACGCATCGTGGATTACAAGTTTCTAATAATTATAATAAGACGTAAAAAGAATTTAGCAATAGAACAATAAGTTTTTCGCTATGATTGTAGAACTTATTATAACAAAAGAATTTACTACAACAACAAGAAAGCAAGGATTGAACAAATAAGTAAGATATTTCGGCTTACCAGTTAGAAAGAGATTGTTAAAGGTATCGAACTTGTAATTCACAAAGTCAATGAAGTTATTAAAAAACGAAAAGATTAACAAATTTATATTGAAATTGAGTAATCGAGCGATAAGATAATTTTTAAAAGATAATTAAGTGTGCTAAAGAGCTGCCTCTTATTTCAGGATAAAGATGAGTGGTTAACTAATCGAGACAATATGCATTTATTCGATAAAGCAACATTTTTGTCAGAACAACCTGCTCATCATTTACCTTTTTTATCGAGGTTTATAGAGACCCAGATGTTTGCATCTCTTGTAGACAGTAAAGTCATGTCCATGTGGAATGAGCTTGATTCTAATATTAAGTTATTTGATAAAAGAATCGCACAATTAAAGTGAGTTCAATTTCGCTAATAAATATAGTATTTTAAATACAAATTTTAACATTTTAAAATTATTTTAATGCAGAAAACGCGTTGGTGAAGGAATCGTACGATCAACTCGATACGAAGTTTGTACAACCATACCTGAAACCCAGACTATAATTGAACATAGGTTAAATAATGTAGATTTCGAAGTCAATCCTCCCACAGAAGTTATACCTCACAGGGCAGCTTACTTTCGCAGTTTTCCTTTATTAGATAATGTAGCTCTGAATAAAGAGCCTACTCAAAGGTAAATATCGTTTAATTTTTCCTTTAATAATACTAACATTTAATACGTCTTTCTAACAAAACTAAACATTACTAACTCTCTAATATCTGCTTACTATTTACGCTGCTGCCCTTTTAAACAGTATGCTTCGGTAAGAACTTTTCCACATAAATATCGATGTTGTGGAAAGATGTTGCTTGTTTGTAGATTGTTACTAACATTTATTTTCAAAATACAGCAGTAGAAAAGGACAGACGCAGTGGAAGTACAAAATGAAGTCATTGGAGTCTAATGGTAAACCTCCAATTGCTCAGGAGACTCAATCGCCAAGGCCTCAAACGAAACTCTCGGCAGATATGAGTCCTGCTCTCATCGCACAAGCAAATTGGACATTCGTAGAAACGTTACTTAAAGTAATTTAATTATCCTTCCGAGAATTTAAAAGTAGATCGCAGAAATTAAACAATAAATTCCTTGAAATTTCAGGACTGCAAAGCAAAGACGAAGCGAATGCTCGTGGAAAAAATGGGTTCAGAAGCTGTTGCCTTAGGTCATGGAGGAGAATCTCTGTCTGACGTGGAGGAAAATACTCTTGTAGCGAGTCTATGTGATCTTCTCGAAAGAGTGTGGAGTCACGGCTTACAAAATAAACAAGGGAAAAGTGGATTGTGGTCTCATCTTGTAATGTACCAACAAATGGAAGAGTGCAATGACAGTTCCAAATCAATCGATGCTAATTACTTGTCGCCAGGTCTGTTGAATAATTTAATTCCTTCTCAATAATTGTTACACAATTTCAAGTTCAATAAATGTTACACATATTTTATAAATGATGTATATAATTGTCACACATTAAGATTTAAACAAGTCTTAATCTACGGAAAAAGTAACTAACAAAATTGCTATAACATTTGGATCGCAGCGCTAGCTTGGTGCGTGCTTCGGAAGCGGCTTGACTGTACGTTGCTTATACCAACTGTTCACTCTAAGTTCAAAATTTTAATCTAAAAATTCTAAATGTTATGTATAGAATCGTGATCGTTTTATATGTTCCATTATTTTTGTAGTACTAAAATGAGAATGAACTTGTTTTTAAATGATAATGAATTAAAGTTCATATTGCATAAATTCATTTTCGTACTATAATATTCATGTAAAATATTTATGTTTACTTATTATTTTGCACAATTTACAATTATTGATTGTTACACTTCCTAGCACCAAATAATCAATGTTGTAGCACCTCTTGATAAGCTAATTGTTTGCATGATCATATCTTTTAATTTTTACCTATAATTTCACAGTTTATGTTGTTTCTATGTTGTAATTAGCTAAGAAACCGTCCAATAAGTTTTTTCGGTTGTCGGATCGTTTGGTTTCGTCGTTAAAAAGCAGAAACATTAATGAAATTACTTCTTATTTCAAGGAAAATATCAGCGGTAAGAATTATTTCTGTTTTCACAGAAATATGCTTGAAGGTTTGATTTGAGTAAATAACAAATTGAATGATTTTTTTTTTTACTAATTGAATGAATAAATAAAATTATTAAGGGTATATTTACCTATAGATTTCAAAATTACACGGAGATTTTAATGGGTACCTTAATTAAACAATAACTTATTGATCTGTGAAATACATTGATATAATTTAAATTGACAAAAAGTGACTGCTATGATTTATTAAATTTTTAATTTTTTGATTTATTTGTAAATCATTATTTTTACAAACTGAATGAAGCGTGTGATTTGTTCGAAATAAAATTCGTATTGATTTTTATATGATCAGTAACATGCATGCATACTTTTTAACTAATTTTTTTATGAGCTTTGTATTAGTAAATTAATGCGCATGAAAACTGGTGTTTTTAATAGTACCTGACTTAAGCGTTTATAATTTTCTTAGAAATTAGTAGATTTCCTACACGGTTACATCCTTCATCCTCCTCAATACCTTCCTCAAAGCATGCTTAGCTCTTAACAAATGCACGTGCTTGCATTCTGTCGTATAATCCCGCACGTCTCACAGGTATCCCTAAAACGAGTGCACTGTTTGCGCAGAGATTAACCTCTATTCTTCTTCCACGCATGTTTGGCACAGACCTGTCGAACCTAGCCCTCGAAACGGACGCCTCGCCGACACGCACCTCGGAAAACCAGCGGCACAAGTCCCCGGCAGGGACGACGGAGCGCCGGTCTATCGGACCCGAGCAGCTGAGACCGCTGCCGGACTCGCTGCTCTTCGACATCCGAAACGTCCAGGCCATGACTGACATCAAGACGCATATTGGCTATGCGAGAGCTTGGGTACGACTAGCTCTCGAGAAGAAGCTGCTATCGAGGCACCTGAAAACTCTGCTCTCTAATCAGGCTCTGTTAAGGTTGTTATGGTTATAGATAATAGCTTTTTTTTTTGTTAAATTTATTTTATACAATAAAGAAAATAAGAATCTTCCGAATGCAATCTTTTCTTTATTTTTAAATTTTGATTTATATGGATAAATTTAGAAAGGTTTATATTTCTAAGTATAATATACCTGGAAACGAATAATGTATTAAAGTTTAATAACGAAACTAATTTAAATGTAGATTGATTTATTGTATTCGTAAAAAGATTTTGATTTCATTTTATGTTCGCGATTTGATTAAAATTTCTTTTTTCAGGAGTCAATATAAACGATCAGCATTCTTACGATGCGAAGAAGAAAAAGAACAGTTTTTGTATCATCTTCTTACACTCAACGCAGTCGACTATTTTTGCTTCACGAATAATTACCCCATGACGAAGCTACCGTATCGAGTTATTATATTCCCCAGTAGAAAAGCGAGCGCTGCAACAACCACTGCAAACAGCTGGGTAGCTATTTCTGGAGCTCTCGGTGAAAGTAATCCAGTGCCGATACCAAAAGGAACATTAGAATTTGTGTTTCACGTGAGTAAAATATTACGTTTGTCTATATTCTTATCAAAAATGTAAAGATGAACACTTAGATCTAACAAAACTATTATTAATTATTCATTGATTAGATTCTCTCGTAAAAAGTGTATGCAAAAATATATAAATTATAAAAATTTTAAGTTTCATTAGCACCTATATTAATTCACCAAAAAAATCTAAAATAAGAAAGTCAAATTTGCAACTTCTCTCTGAAAACGTAAACTTCAATTTCAAATTTTAAAATTCAAAAATCTTTCCGTTTTAGCATAAAAATCTGGGTGTCCTCTCAACTCTGAGAATCGGCCACGACAACACGGGCCACTCGCCAAAGTGGATGGTCGAACACGTGGTTGTGAGGAACGAAGTGACAGGCCACACTTTCAAATTCCCATGTGGAAGGTGGCTGGGTAGAGGTATAGATGACGGTTCAACCGAACGGCTACTGGTGGGTGCTATAGTACCGAAAAGTATAGACAGCGAGGAGCTCGTAGAAACGTGTTCGACTCCGCCCAGGTGCAGGTCACCGAGCATACCGAGGCGACCGACGCTCTCTCACAATGAATTGCAGCAGATGCTCGGTAGGTTCATGCTTTTAGCTAGGAATTTCAGAAAGTTTTCAATGATTTTTTAGTAGATATAAAAAGATGGCTATTGGAATTTATTACCCAATATACTTTTAAATTAAACTAAATGTTACAACGCATTTTTCCTTATTTAGGCGAAGCTGTAAATGCAATAGTGAAGTACCATTACCGCAAAGATGGAATTCAAGATGGATCTCTGACTGCATTAATGTGTGGCGAAGGCGGCCTTGTTCCGTCTCTCGAGCAAATCTTCCTTTATGGTTTCAAGAACCAAAGAATATTTGGTCGAAATTTTTACGTTTGGGATTATTTAGGTATGTAAAATTAAAAATAATGTTTTCCACTTTATTGATGCTGAACTTCCTCAAAATTTATACGTTTAATTTGAAAATAACGTTCAACATAAAAATCGGTTACACCAATTTTAAAATACAGAAAATTTAATATTTTTAGCTTACCATTAACACAAATAAAACTGCAATAAAAAAAACACATATACGTTAACATTTTCTTAATATTACAAAGCTTTCTTTATGAAAAAGCAAAAGTATTTAATTGGGACATTAAAAGAAATTATTTAATGATCGGTTTTTTCACTCTTTAGTTCGAGTCAAAGAAAATTTTGAGATGAGTTTGTTGGAGGAAATGGATGAATATTCGCAACGGCTTAATCGAGACAAGAGGTTACATGCCGAAAGAAATCAAAAGTTTGCTGTTTTAAGATGTTACTGTCATCTACTTGAACAGATAAACACTTTCAGCCAAACACTTGGCAAAGACGGCAAATTTCAACTTTTTATATGTTTAGCGACTAGGTACTTCTATTTTTCTATTTAAATCCCTAAAACGAAAATGATTAAAATTAAAAAATAATGAACAAATATTTTAATTTTAGAGAGCAACTACTGCATCCAATGTTACGTCCAATGAGCGAAACCCGCTCTACTATAGATATGTATGAAGAAACTTCTTTTCTGCGAAATCCAACGTTACTTACTTTCCTTGTACAAATTCTCGAGCCCCTCAGTACTTTTCATATAGTACTTGAAAAGAGTTTAACTCATGGAATCTCAAGTTTATGCTAATGTTTGACAATTATGAAAAAGTTTAAGAACAAATCTTGGAAGCAGAGCTTTACCGTTGTAGTAATTATCTCTGACTCCAAGACGATGTACAAAATTTTCATCTATTTTCACGATAGAATACCTGATATATATACTCATGAAGTGATCAAAGATTGTAAAAAAATAGAGCGAAAATTGATGTTGGTAGAGTTTGTTGGAAAGAGTATATTCCAAAGAAGAGTAAGACGAGCGAGCTTTGTCGAAACTGATCTTGCCAATATTGATGGTTGTAATTCCATTAATTCTATAAGAAATTAGTGACAGTCTACCAAAGATGCGAATGATCAATTTTTTATTTATGACATTTTAATGTTGCTAGCATTGGTAATAATAACTAGTGTTAGTAATTCAATAATCGTAACGGACTATTGTTTTTAATACATATGATATGAATTGTCGTGCCAGAATATGTTATAATGAATTGTATTTGCAATTAATGTACATATTAGGTAGAAAATCATCAGAACGTTGTCGTTACATAATAATAGAGCGCCTTATTTGTTGATTTAGTTTTTAAAGTTTTTAAATTAGTCCGTTTAGTTTTGTTTTAATTCATATTTCTTAAGCATTGATTATGACGTAAATATAGAAATCTCGATATTCAGAAATTCGATGCTTCTTCTCTAAAAATGCTGTGAAATTATAAAAGTTTAATTGTATTTGTTAAGTATCCATTAATATGAATTAAAGTTACCTTTAAAAAGCAAAGATTAGCATAATAAGGGTAGATCAGTAATTGATTATTAAAAGGTACGTTATAAAATTTTAAATTGTACATAAAGTTTCGTCCAAGTGTAAGATGTTACGTAAACTTTGTTTACATGTTGTAAAACCCGAGAAAAAATAATTCATATAAAACCATATACAAATAGTAAAGATATGCAATCCAAGCACGTTATTGAATATCAGCATATATAACTTTATATGGATATTGTCTCTATAAAATCGTATTGTTATCATACATTTATACAACATAAAGTCTTTGTATAGTTATACAAACACATATACGGATGTGTATGACTTTAGGAATTTTTTCAATCGAATGACTCCATATACAGATGTATATAATGTTATTTTTTAATAAGCATCATATAGAATCGTACAAAACTATCGTTTTAATTTTTTCCAAATTTTAATTATTGCTACAGCAACTTCTAATCGAGATCAGTTCTATATATACCTGAATTATAACTGTATATGATTGTATATGAAATCCTTTTTCACGGGAAGTAAATGCGTGTGCGTGCGTTTTTTATCCTGGTATTTGTTTATTGTATGGACCAAACGTCGCATAATTCGTGTTATAAATTCTACAAGAATATTTCACTCGACGTGAAACGTTCAGAACTCTATTAAGCAGAACTTTTTATAATAAAAAATTAGCACTTGTTTTTCTCACTAATAAATTTTCGTCTTTAGACTAAAAGTCTAGAAGATTTTACATTTTTAGTCAATTTTCAAGAAACATTTCCCAGAATCTTAAGTGCCAAAAGATTTTTTTAAAGAATATTCAATTTTTTATCAATTTCTGAATGTATTCTTTGCGTATGTGATAGTCTTTCTCAAAATGTAAACTATAGGTTACATTCGATAGATTTTAATTTCCGATATAAAACTGCATTTGAATTACGGTGATTTCCTTGGTAAAACTATGAATCTAGCATTACATTTAGTAGGTTTTACGTCTATTCAATTTATTTCTGTGATTTATTAGAAACTAAAACTATTCAAATGTACCAATAAAACCAAAGCAAAATAATTACTAGGCAATTATTAAGTTTTACAAAGAAAACTAATACTGTACATACTGGGAATGTTGCGTTTTAAACCCGAGTGATGACGTCACTTTTACGAAAACGAATATATGATTAAATTGTAAGTGTATATACATGATAAAAACAAGGGCTGGTTGTACAGTAGTTCAAAAACTATAATGTAACAAAAAATAAATGAATCCGAAAAAACATTGATGGCTTGATTTATTTATTGACTTTTATAAATTTCATTTAAAAAAATTGAAAAGTTTTATAAAATTATTTAAATTCTAAAAAATTTATGTAAAATAATATAATTCAAATTATCGTATTAGAACAAATGAAGTTGTTAAATCTTGGGTTTATAATAAATTGATTTTGTTTTAAAATTATTTTTAAACTTAGTTTTAAACGATACGCGTAGGACGTAACAGACTGAAAACAATTATTAGAAAATCAGCATTCTCTCTGAGAAAGTCGGTCAATTTTATTTTCTTGTAGATAGCTATTTAAGGATAATTATGGATTCATAAGAGGAAGTTCCTACACAAGGAAAAATTACAATTTTAATTTTGTATAAAATACCAATACTTTATTTTTCAATCGACTTTGCGTCTCGCATTAATGCATCAGATATGTACACTTGTCAGGTGTCATTTACAAAACTTGGGACTACGCTAAAACATGTATACAGCCTACTGAAAAGTTTACACTTTAAAAAATTCATAAACACATTTTCAACGACGACTTTTCGTACATTATGCTGTTTAGAAATGAAAAAGTATAAGAACAGTTGAAATTTTTCCTTCAGTGGATTCAATCAATCTGTGACTATAATAATAAAACGTAGTGACGTTTTAAATGAATGGGAATTCAGATAATCTTAATTATATTCACATGGTGGTTTACGAGGTATATAAACGGTAAAATTATTGTGTTTTATTGCGCTCTGTTAATTTTTTGCATTACGCTGGCAGTGTATTATATATATGGAATTTATTTTTACTTTTAGCATGCAACGGCAACCTTCTTTTCACAAGAAACTTAAAAAAAGAAATGCTGAATGAAAAAAAGAAAAATAAAGGTTCAAAAATAAAAAAAAAAGAATCATTATTTTGATAAACATTAATTTAATTTTTAATAAAAATATATAAAAGTTTTTGCCAAATCATTTTCAAATATTGGTTTCGCACATTTCAAAGCGAGTAAAGAATTTTTTATGACATATTTACAAAATTCACAAAATTACAATCATAAATTAAAAGAATTTTCTTGACAAAAGAAGAATCGACGTTGCATACAATCCCCGCTTCCATCTTTATTCGCTTTCACAGTCTCAAAATTTTTCGATTTACGATTTATCGGTGTTTTTTTCTCAATTTAATCTCTTCTTAACAACTCTTCAAAGATATAGTCTATGCTAAAGAGCTGTCATAGAAAAAGTGCTATTCGTACTTAATAGGACTTTATTACCGCTTTTTGTCTGAACAGTAGTTTCGTAGTAGCAGGAGAGTTTCTTAACAATTTAATAAGGCACAACATTATACTTTTAAAGCATTTCTTGCCGTAACATTTTTCATATTAGCCTAATTTCATTAGAACTAAATATTACTTTAAAATACAGAATAAAGAATTTCTCCGTTGGATAACGAAAGCCACTGCTCTTACATACATTATCGACGTACAGTTTTTTTCTAAGGCTAAAGACAAAAATTCGCATTCGCTAACCACGCTTAATTCTTCTTTCTTCTTCATTCTCTATGATATTGTACTACAATTTGGCTATGATAGTATGCGTGGAAAATAACTATAGATTTTGCTGTCACTGGGTATTTCTAATCGTAACGCGGAGAGACTTACAAAAATAAGGATTTGTTGAGGATCCATAAAATATTTTACTTTTAAAAGATAAAGAAAAAACCATGACAAAATTCACATATAAGTGATATCTAGAAATAATAAAACAACATTTTAATTATTTTGTAATTTAAAAATTAATGTAAAATAGTTTCAGGATCTTCAGTAAAGCGAACCTCGTACATAACTTTGTAGTTTTTATCTTTGGAATTAAAATTGAAAAAAATCGCACGAGGAATTTTCGCTATTTTTCAACTTATTTGCTGTCTCTTCGGCTATTTTTTAAATCTTTTAGTTCATTTATCTTCTTATGCTTTTGCACTCTTTAAGTACTAACCAGTTCTTTAAACTCTGCTCTTCTTTTTGCAGTTTTTTTCTGTCTTGCTTAATTCGACATTCTTAAAAAACAAATATACAACGTCGACTTTTTTTCATTTTCTTTTAGTTTTCTATCTACAACTTACGAATCCCTTAATGTTAACTTACAAAAGAACTTAAAAGTTCTACTGTTATATACAGCGGGAATAAAAAAAAATACTCAATCCACTTTTTAACCCTTAAACTTTTCACTCGATTTCGCAAAATATATATTATAAAAAGGTAAACACATTTTTTAAATTATATTTAGAAATGTGAAACACTTCATATTTATTTCAAAACGACAGAAAAATCTCAATTCTTCTTCGTAATTAAAAAAATTGTGGAAAGTGTATAAAACAATACTAATAATGCGAGTTATCAAAAAAGAACTTGTCAACATATATTTTTAGCAAGTTATGACAGCTGAAATAATAAATTCTTAAATGCATGCTATAAATTGTTTTGAAAAGTTTGAAAATTTGTAAATTAAAAAAAAAAATCTAAAAATTAACGCATTATTTTAGTCTTAAACACATTCACTAATTTTCTCGCCTCAAGTTTTACAACTGACCGTTCATTTTTTTTAAATTAAATTATGGTTTTCTGTAACATTGTAAATCTTTTTTTTTTTAACATGCACACAATCTACACATTTTTTTCGTACCGCTTTTTCACATTCGCTCTTATTCGCCATAGGAACCGAGTAGAATTGTGCTTCGAAGCTTTAATTTAAACGTAATCGCTTTTTTCTACAAATTTTTTTAATCTTTGTTTTATCAAAAACATTCGTACCTATGCAATCTGAACATTATCGTAAAAAATTGTGCATCCTCACAAAGAAAAAAATTTTCGTTCGTTTACTTGCGCCATCATATTTTCTAACACTGTTTTCTAGACCTGTATTCACAATAACGTAGAATAATATTATTAATAATTAATAAAAATAATGTTACTTATATAGAAAAGATAATAACGTAATATTTACAGTTTTATATGACTTGGTGTGACTATTTTCATTTTTTCGTTTTTTTTTTTCGTGCACAATCTTGTGCCTGCTTTCTTTTCTTTTTTATTTCAAAGAATAGCGATTACATCGGTGTCGTTAACAGATTTTTTAATTTTATTTTTTTACGACAGTTTAAAAAATTAAGTGTACCCTTAAATCTTATAATGTGTAAAGCGTATTGCATTGCCTTCCCCCAGCACGCCTCCTAATATTTTCTTTTTCGCTTGCACATTACTGCCGTTTCTTTTTTCGATATTCTGCTTTTAAACTTATCATCCCCAAGCCATGGAAGGATGCGTCGAGACAAGTTTCCTCTGCTGTGTAATTGCTGTTTAATACTTATCACATTTTCAATTACATAAACTAAAAGAATAAAATCCTGTAAAACGCGTGAGATCTGTGATAAATTTTCAAAAGAATGTTCTTTCTTCGGTCGAGTGCGTACGCACTCGAATACTATAAATGCAGCATCAAAAACAAAAGTGGAATAGAAATAGAAAAGAACTAAAAAAAAAAAAATTATTGAACTGTCTCTACTCAAGCAAGTAATGCATTCACATAAAATCATAGCAAATTCGTGCTTAAAAAATGAAACTGAAAAATTTCAAGTACTCTAAAACATCTCTAACCATGTACGCGTGTAAGAAAAAAAACATTCAAAATAAACGCTAGCAAAAACACGAAATAAGGTAAATAAAAGAAGATTTTCTTCTTTTTCTTAAAAAAAAAAAAAAAAGAAAATAAAAAAAAAAAAGTTAAGAGAACTTCGCTCTAGTTATAAAAAAGAAAAGTCTTGTAGTCGCCGGACCTGCCTCGACAAAGCTTCGCGCATCGCTCGCTCGCTTTTTCCCCGTAGTGTCCGCGCATATAGAACGATTAATCAGGAGGCGTTATCATTCGTATCCTCTGGTTTAGTTTCGGCCGCAGGGCGATCAACTTCACGGGCAGCTCGCGCCCCGTCGCTTTTGCGCGCTGCTCAGAAGTGGACGTCCCTCACGTCAGTCGGCGTTCCCGCCTTCTCGTGCTCCATTATCTTGTCCTGGGACATGATCATGTCCTGGTCTCCCAGCGGCCTCTGCTGCCCCCCCGACACGTTCCCCTGGTAGGATTGACTCTGCAGCACCATGCTGCAACCGCTGCTCACCATGTCTTCAATCTGCTCCAGGCAACTTTGAAGGTAGTCCTGCAAATGTAGAAGAAGAAAGCTCCGTTAGAAGATCGGTCCTTTTTATGCGGGCTGTTAATTTCGCTTGTTCGGGCGTCCGCGCGCAAAGTATTATAAAATAATTCCCGAGGCGTCCGGGCGCGCCTCGTGGTGCGCGCGACGTTTTTTTGGCGAAAGCATATGCTCGGCACCTGCCACGACTCTCGCTCTTTCTCTCCGTCCTTCTCGCAGTTGTACGCGCATACGTACAATTCCGTCGCTCTCTCTCTCTTTCTCGCGTGTGCGCGCAGCAGCCCGATATATATATATATATACGTGTACGACACCCGGTTTTCGCTGGCTGTCGCTGCGCAACGACGAGTCGGCTTTTCTCCTTTCTTTTTTTCATCGGTCGAATCGTCGCCGTATGTGGGATGAATAAATTTTCCGTGCAATCTATATAGACTTTTGCGTTTTCAAACCAGCGGCCAGAGATACCGCGACTCTCGTCCCCGTCGTCGAAATTAAGCACCGAGAGCGAGAGAGAGAGACAGAGAGAGAGGTAGGGCCGAAAAAGCGTCGTCGTCCGAAAAGCGTTTCACTCGCGACCAGTTTTAAAACCCGAAAGTGAAAAAAGTCGCAAAAAAGTCGCGAGTGTCCTAAACCGGTGTGTGCGCGCGGCGAGGTGCGTTCGTTCACCTTTAAACTTTTTCGATCGAAAGCTCTTTAAATATACGCTCGCGCGTACGCACGTAGTAAAGCTGTGTGCCCGGGCGGGCGGGCGAGAGATAAGGGGGAGGGGGAGAGAAGGGAATACGAACCTGCTCGATGGCGGTGATGCGCGTAAGCTCGTTGAGGAGCCAGGTGAGGCTGTAGCCGCTCTTGACGGTCCAGTCGAGGCCGTGCAGCGCCGCCGCCACGCTCGCCGCCGCGATCATGCTCGGCGTGTACATCGAGAACTTGTACTCTGGAACAGATAATAAAAAGGAGGCGCTTTTCAGTTCTTGCTGCTCGATTTTTTTTAATTTTTTTTATTTTTCTGGCCTCTGCCGCCGTGAGAAAGGGATGCCCCACCGGAGGAGAGAGGAGGGGGGGACAGAAGGGAGGGGGCGACGAGTTTCTATATTTATTAGGCTGCTCCGAAGCGTGTCAAGCGACCAGATTTTTCAGGCCCCCCGCCTCCCCCCTTTCCCGATAAGCCATCTCGATTCCGCTCCGATTCAGAGTAGTTTGCAATCTCGGGAAATGTATCTATATCGATGCACGGTTCAATTGCGTCGTTTCCGATGCCTTTTTTTGCGGAGCGCGCAAAGAGAAGCACGAGAGACCGCCAAGAATTTACAAAACTCGAAACGACTTCATTCCCGACGGAAAGAGAAAAAGCTCTATTCTCAGCCGGTTATAACGTTCGAGCGAGGGAACGTATACGAAACTTAAGGCAGAGCCGCTTCAAATTGAGAGCACCGTCGCGCTTCTCATCGACAAATAAAACGCGCGCGCGCGCGCACGTCGTGTGCAATTCGACGACAGCCGGGCCAAGATAACGGTAGTCTATCGACAAAAGATTTAAAGGTCCGTCGTCGCTGTTATCTCAAGCTGCCGGAGCGCGAGGCTCCGAACACGTCGACGACGTTTATATACATATCGCATTCCATCTCTCGCGCTTATCTGCCCCCCCCCCTCTCTCTCTCTCTCTCTCTCTTTCTCGTAACGACGCGCCAC
The DNA here is from genome assembly GCA_035047165.1 of Ormyrus rosae. NCBI lineage: Eukaryota > Metazoa > Arthropoda > Insecta > Hymenoptera > Ormyridae > Ormyrus > Ormyrus rosae. The sequence goes on from JAWWML010000036.1 coordinate 709,758, forward strand.
CATCTGCAAGTGCACTGACTCCTCCTTCTCCTCTTCCTCGAGAGCTTTCCAGCTTTCTTCGGCAACGGAAACTTACCGGGGGATCGGGTCGGGTACGACATCGAGAGAGAGAGAGAGAGAGAGAGAGAGAGAGAGGAACGCGTGACGACTGATATAGGCCCCCGAAATTGGGTCAAGGTTACCCAGGGAGAACAGTCCGTCCAAGTGATTAGACGCGAAACTTAGAGAGACGAAGAGAGAGAGAGAATGAGAGAGCAAGCAGCTGGAATTCCGATCAAAGAGGCGACCGGAGAGAGCTTTTTGCCAGCCTCGCAACGAGCGCTGGCATTCAGGCATTTAAACGAGCGCGGCCTCTCATCTGCCGCGAGAGGGACGAGAAAAAGAAACGATAATATACACCGGCCTCTGGAACGTTCTTTATCGGGCTTGATTAACTTGAGATTATTACGTAATTATCTTTAATGCACGCGCACTGCCAGTCGAATTATATTCGAGAGAGCTTTCCGATCGAAGACGAAAGTCATCGGGGCACGAGGATTGGATTCGACAAAATCCCCCCAACATTTACTTAGTTTGGCGAACTCACCTCTGGCGCTGAGAGCGATGAAGGTCTGCGCGTGCCTCTGCACCATCCTGGAGTCCCAGGATCCGGGGTTGATCGGCAGCCGGGCGAGGATGTAGAGCAGAAAGTCCCCGGGCGTCACCGCCGAGAGGTCCCACTTGAGCTTCGAGACGACCAGCTGTTCCCACCTCTGCGAACATGGCAAAGAGCCGACACAAGTTGTTTTAAAATCCGTCCGTTGGCCAGAGAGAGAGAGAGAGGAATAAAAAAACAAGAAAATGAATAAGAAAAAAAAAAATAAGAGAAGGAAAGAAACGGGGAGGGCGACATATCTCGCCGAACCAGTTCGCCGGTACATGTACACGTACTCGCCGAAAAGCGCGCACCGCGCGCTTAAACCTGTATTACTTTATAGCTCGCGAGGCGAGCGCATATATTTTAAGGGCGGCTCTCTCGATCGCCGTCTCGGAAGAGCGCACCCAGAGAGAGAGAGAGAAAGCTGGATGGTAGCTGCTGCTATCCGCTGAATGAAACAAAGGCCACGAGCAAAAAAAGGGAGCTGCGTAGTACGGCCGTCACGGCCGAGATCATCGCGTGCTTCGGAGTGATACCGACGGCGGGTATATACGTGTATATATACAAGCCTACCGATATATATATATATACGTTGGAGAACGAGTTCTATGATACTCCGGGAGATTAGTCGCACACCTGCCGCCGCAGCCGCGAGCAATTTTTGCTACCGGGCCACGCCTGAGCGCGCGCCGAGTGTATATAAGCGGCGTGCGCGCCTTTATCAATTCGTTTATCGGACTGGTCGAAGGTTAACGCTCCAAGCGCGGCGGCGCTTTCCAAGGCGGCGGCGGGGGGGGGGATGGTTAATCCGCGCGTAATTTACAGCCGCGCGGCGACTGCAGTCCATTAAAACGCACGCTCGGGAGTAGAAACGAAGTCGGCGCGGGGGGATCTAACGCGAGAGCTCGATTTCTATTAGCGAGGCGGCGAGGGAGAGAGAGAGAGAGAGTTTGATTATAAAACTCTCGGGGCGAAAAACGATTTCCTGCGCAAAAAAAAAGTCCTCTCTCCCGCTTCTCACGGACTCTCTCGGCCGCACGGCTCGGTGTTGTACGCACTCGCCGGTTCAGGACCTCCTCTCCTCTCCGTCATGGGCCGAGAAGCCGAATCACCTTGAATCGGTTCTCCGCACTTTTTTACTCCCTCCCTCCTCTGGCTCTTTGACTTTACGTCGGCGTAGTACTACACTACTACGCTCCGGTCTTTCGTTCCGCTCTTTCTCTCTCTCTCTCTCTCTCGCTCTTGCGCGAGGGCGAAAAACGGTGCCAGCCCGCGACGATGGCCTTCGCGCGAAATCGAACAGTTCGCAAACGAATTCTGAAGGAACGGGAGAGGAGGGGGAGAGAAGCGACGTTAGAAGCAGAGGTTGGGCGGTCGAAGACGAACCCTCGGATGTTACAACATTCGGGTCGCACGGTTTATTAAGAACGAAGAGGACAAAGGTTCTACTACGCTCGCGTTTCTTCTTCCTCCTTTATTATTATTTTTTTTTTTTGCGCGCGCGAGAGAGCGAGATCGTTTTGGCGCCTGGCTGGAGAACCCGTCACTCACCCGAGAGCCGATAATACCGAGAGCTCTCGTATAACCGTCGATGTCGTAAGAGCTCCGCTCCGGGGAGTTGCGCGGATTTGCCGCCTTTCGCGAGTTTTTTTTTTTTACGAGAGACCTCGCCTCCGCGCGCGCCGAGATTAAGTCGTTACTCGATTCTCTCTTCCTCTCTTTGCCGATAAACAGCGCGAACTCTGACACGCGATCGGCGAAAATAAGTGTTTTTTCTTTTCTTTTCTTAATCCATTCGCAAAACTATAAGCCGCACGCTCCGAATAGTCGCGGCGAGCTTTCCGAGGCGCCGACCGGAGCTTGAGACCCTACACATACAGAGAAGTTTGGCGAGCCTCCCGGGAGGGGGCGGCGGCCGAACATAATTCGCGCGCGGCTCTCTCACGGCTAGAAAAGTAGCCGAGAGCCACCGACAATGGAGGCCCGCTCCTCTACCTGGACACAGGTACGCTTCCAAGAAGCAAAATCCGATTTATCCGGCCTCGTCCCGTGGCCGCTACAGCCTCGGAGAAGGAGAGAGAGAGAGAGAGAGAAAGAGAACGCCCGATCCCCGGGCCCGGGGAAAAAGGAAGAGAGAGAGCCCCGGTGTGCCGGTGGCGGCGGCGCCTCTGAGCAAGGTGTTTACCATTCCGGCCGAAAATAAAGAAAAAGCGGCCTGTTGCCTATGGGCCCCGGGAGGAGGGGCACCGATGGGAGAACGAGAGAGAGAGACCCTAATTCGGCCCGCCGCCGAATTCCGACGTCCGCCGCGATGGCCAGACACGCGCGAATTCGCAATGCTGAGATTGTTTGCCCAACCCCCCTTTTTCTCCCTGCGCTATATATACGTATATATATCATCGGTACGTTCAGCGAAATTCTTTTTATGCATTTCAAATCGATCCCGTCGCGCGAGAATAATATTTCTCCTCCGAGCCACGTCGCGCGCGAATCCGCTTCCGCGCACCGCGACGAAAAGTCAGCGCGCCTCTCCCTTCGCGCGCTGTTTCGCACGGATACGCGCGACCCTCCTCTCTCCCGGGGTCCCAACTTCCTTGCGCCCCTCTGTGAGAAAGCCTTGGTGACTCGTCGCGAGAGACGGAAGAACGGAACTCGGCGCTTTCACCCCGCGCACATCGGGAGAGAGAGAGAGAGAGAGGAGGTGTGCGTAACCGGAGCAGATGTCCCGCGAGCAGAGTTCCTAGAAGGAGCCAATAAGCAGCGGCAGCAGCAGCAGCCTCTCGCCGGCGACAATGAGGCCCCCCGAAATTTCGGGGCCTTTCATTAGGGGTGCTGCTGTTGCTGCTGCGCGAGAGGGGACCTTATTCACGGTTCTCCTTTTTCTCTCTCTCTCTCCTCTCTTTTTCTCGAGCCATTGTGCCCGCCGCGCAGTGTGTTTGTCGGCGACGAGCTGCCGCTTTTCGAGCGCGAGACGCGCGTATTATTTGCATGCCAGACGCGCTCGCGGCGAATGGAAAAGTTACAGTGTCAATATTGGCCGCGAATATCGCTCACTCTCTCTCTCTCTCTCTCTCTGGCGATGCGCGATACGCGAAATTGCCAACAGAAGCGAGTATTAGCCTAATTGAGAGCACAGCCGCCGCCGCGCGCAGCCGCGAGGATGTACATTACGTACGCTCGAAAGGGAGGACACGACGCGACGCGTCGAGAGATAATCGCAGAGTGAGAGAGTCCGATAAGACGGCGGCTCTCTCTCTCTCTCTCTCTCTCGAGGAATCCGTCTTTAAAATGCGCGGACATGTAGACGCGCGGCGACGTGGCGAATCCGCGGGGCGCCGATCGCCGCTCGTTATATACATATGTACCGACTTTTCCCGAGCGTTCCGATAACCTGCACATCGACTCGTGGCTTATCTCCTGGATCCAACGCGCGGCGGAGAAACGCGGCCGCCGCGGCGATCGATGTATTATTCTTCTTCCCCCCCGCGGGGGGGAAGCGCGGAAGGAAGAAAGAAAAAGAAATCGCGCATCCGGAATGGCCGAAATTCGGGCCGCGGCGTTAGAAAGTCGGGCCTTTGCCGAGTACGGCACGTATATATACCGGAGGCGGGCAGCGGCGGCTCGTTAGGAGTTGGCCTCGGAGCGGGTCACCGGCCTCCTCCTCCTCCTCCTCTTCCTCCTGCTTCGGTTTCAGGGACGGGAGAGAAGCGTTTGCCTAATGGCTGGAAGCCCGAACTGCGGCCTCCTACGACTCGCGAAATGCTCCGTTGCCAGAGAGAGAGAGAGAGAGAGAGAGAGAGAGATGCCTATCGCGGAATCGAGAGAGGCAGCCCTGGATATTTGGGTCGCCGTTTCGTGGCACCGACGAACCAGCGGACTTTTTTTTTTTCTTTTTGCGGACTAGACTGTCGCCTGCTGATAAGGACTTAACTGTGCTTCGCTCGGAGATCGGCGCGCTTTCGGTCCGCGCGAATTCTCGATTGAAATTTTTTTCGGAGAAGCTATATTCGGCGACGAAGTAATTGTGATCCGAATAAAAAAAAAAGGGGGAAGAGTTCGATTCCCCAGCCGGGGCCCCCACAAAGGATATATCTCCCGAGCAATTTCCGCGTCGAGCGAACGGATTTTCATCGGCCATATGCCGGAGAGGAGAGAAGCTTCCTGCCCGCAGAGCTGCTCCTCGCGCGTCAGTCCTTCCTCTCTTTCTCTCCTCTCCGACTTTTAAAATCCCCGAAAGTTGAAAGACGCGCGCGCCGCGAGCCGACAGATGCTCCGCGCACCTTGCAACAAAAAGAAAAATAGGAGGAGGAGGAGGAGGCGGCGGCTGCGCCCAACAGGTTGCAACATCTGTTGCAGAGCCGCGTAAACACGCGCGAGAGACCGCCGCACATATCGCTCTGTTGTTGTTGTTATTACGACGGTGGGAGGGGAGAGGGGGAAGGGGGCAAAAAACAAAGTCCCGGGAGGGAGGAGAGAGATCGGCAGGTGGAAAGCGGCAAATTAGACGTCCGCGGGGTCAGTCCGCCTCTAATTGGCCGGTGGGGCAGGTGCCGAGCCGCGTATTATCGGCGATTTGCTCCGCGCAAAAACCCGACGCATCTCTCTCTCTCTCTCTCGCTCCGAGTGCAGCGGCACGCGTCGCTGTTTATTGGACTGCTGATGAATTTAAAGGGAAACTCGTTAGCTTTATGACGCGTATTACGGGCCTTATTAGAGAGAGGTTTATGTGTCGGTACAGAGGGGGGAGGATGACGGCTCGTTGAGCAGCGGCTTTACGGCTGGAAATCAATAGCGGCGATGGAGACGTTGTTTGTTCCCCGGGCTGCACTTTCGAACTTTCGAAGGGGCGGCGAGCGGATATGCGCCGATTGCCCCTTTTTTGCTAATTGCAACCGGGACCGATCGACTGCGCTCCTCGCGGCGTTGCTTGGCTTTTGCACGCGCCAGGTAATGCGATGCGCGGCGAATACATTTTTTTTTTCGCGTTTTTTTTTTGGATCTGTGAAAAAATTGGGTAAAAGAGAAAGAAAAAAATCACATAAATACCGGACACATTACCTTCCGTAAAAAATAAGGCTGATCTTTCAATCTCCCGACAAAAAAAGAGAAAAGGCCATTAATTACATCCAGCAAAAAAAGCTCACCCATATACACACGGGGGCCCACCCCCGAAAAGCCCAAACATCCGGCGGCTCAAAAGTCAGCCTCCCCTCTCCCGACTCCGCGGCGCAACAAGTATACGTATACAAAACTCCCTCCGCGCAACAAGTCGGGGGGCGGCCGACGACGGGCTAATCGCGGCCGGCGTGACAGCGCGCGCGGCGGTGTGCGGCCGCGGCTTTTGTCGCGTCGTTGGGCAAGCCAGCTTTTCCTGCCCCGGAGAGAGAGAGAGAGAGAGAGAGAGAGAGAGGCAGCAGGCAGGTCCGCGTTGCGCTCGTTTCCGAGCCGCTGCAGCTGTCGACTGCAACCCTCGACCACCTGGCCCCTCTCTCTCTCTCTCTCTCTCACCTGCTCCCCCCTTTCTCGTCTAGGCGCGCACGCGCAGAACACCCGGCCGACGATTAAAACGCTCGATCTCGATATCGACGGCGTAAGAGTATTAGGGGATAATTAGCCGGCGATGGCTTATCGCGGCTCCGACTCGGAATTGGGCTCTCTCTGCTTAATTGCGCATCGACGCGGGGAAGGAAGGCCGTGTGCGCCGAGTGTGTCTCGAGTTCGTTTTTTTTTCTGTTTTTTTTTTTTTGAAAGAAATTCCGCGCTGTTGAATAATCAGGCGAGGCTCGCGAGCGCCTTTATGATTCTAACTTCTTCAGAAATATATACCGGGGGGGGGGGGGGGGGGGCACAAAGGCCCTCG